>JANEYF010003736.1:0-26372 GCA_029963845.1 Rhamnusium bicolor | reverse complement strand
ACCGTTATCATGCCAAATGGATATTGGCGCGACGATTTAAAAGCAGCTGTATGTTAACAGATCTGATCAATAAATAAAAGGCCATTTCATTTTAATTTTAAGATATATTTGTGCAAAAGTTGTCCTAAACCACACCAGAAATTTGTAAATAAATTTATTTTGTTTTGTAATCTGTCAAGGTGTGTTTCATTTGAAATTGGAACTGTCTGATTAATTTTTCAGATAAACGCCAGGAACCTGCCCAAACCCTGAAAGTCTCAAAATATAATAATAAATAAAAATAAACTAATATTTGTATTGTCATAAAAATAAAACATAATATAAATATATATATATATATATATATATATATATATATATATATATATATATATATATATATATATATATATATATATATATATATATATATATATATATATATATATATATATATATATATATATATATATATATATATATATATATATATATATATATATATATATATATATATATATATATTATAGGGTGAACACTCCAACTTATCTGTGTAATTTTAGGAGGGGTTCCTGTTATTAGTAACACAAATTGCGAAAAAAAAATAAAATAGAAAGTTGAAAAACTGACCTACTTTACCTAAAATACTGTTAAACTTTTTGTGGACCACTGCATTGTTCATCTGACCACCTATGACGCGAACATGCTTTATTTATCTTTATATAAGTTCTCGTAAATTGCGAAGATGCAAAAAACGTCAGAAAATCACCGATAAAGTTATCAACTTCAGTTTTTGGAGTTCAAATGCAGTAAATCATTAAAAAAAAAAAAAATTACAAAAAACGTGTAAGCGGCTATTCGGCGGGCTTTGATATACGACCACGTACGAATATGGAGACAGAGGCGTATTCAGGACGTTTCACAATAGCAATTATTTTTACTATCAATTTACAAAACTTATTTTAATTTAATTAGTTTCATAATTTATTAACACTTGACAATTTTTTAAATTTATTAGGTAGTCACAGAGTAGCCATATTACAATAAGTGTTCAAAATTGTCACCATCAACCTTCACACACAGTTGAGCTCTTCTTATCCAATTTCTCGTACATTCTCAAAAATTAAATGAAAAAAATAGTAACCTTTTTCAATCACTAACAAAAACGTAACTAATGTTTAGCAAAAAGCTCCTGCAATATCTTCATTTCCCTCCCTATTTAATTCGTCATACAAAAATCACAAAAAAGCGTAAGGAGCAGTAAGGTTCACGGCGACAAAGTGTACCGAACTCTACAAAAATGTATTACATTTATTTACTAACAGGAAAAAAAATTCCATTCGGCATTCATTATTATGTCGGCACCATTTGTGCAGCATTTCAAACAGTGCCAACTTTCATTTTCCGTGAGATCCAATGTTCGACGCGTTTGAAGGGATTATTTTATAAAAATGCCATCGGCAAGTGGCAACAAGTAGTGAACCAATTATTGTAAAAAACAAGGTCAATGTCGTAGTCACCGAACCTGTGGGACAATGAATAAAGGGTCTCAACCTGACATGGCGTTTATTAAACATGTTACAAACTTCATTCATATTCACACATATTTCTGGTTTAGTCAATTTAAAGGGACAGTTTACATTTCACTCGACTTACTAAAACTTATTCAGCGTGTTATATAGGTAGATACCTCTCGGTAATACTCAATTATTTGATGGTTATATGTATAATATGCACCGATGGGATTCTAATATCTAGCATATTTGAGTAGAATCCGCAGATCTCAGTATCATAGTGAAGCCTCGATCCCTAGTATTTGGAGGAACTTCACCAGTAGGACAATTTCTAAAACTCGCGAAAAAATACCATTTCTGTCTGCATTTTCTTGTGTTTATTTTTAAGTAGTAGAAGGCCATTTTTTACTGAAGCTAATATGTAGTTTACTCGTTTAATAACGCTTTACAAGCTTCACATATACAAAAAAAACATATATATCAAATTCACTGAAAAATAGAAAAGTTATCAAGATGTATGTATCTTAAGTGAAACACAGTATAGAAAGAACATGCATCGGTAATAAAACAGACATGTAAGTTTGACACAGAGCCACCAATATAATTACTTGTTTCACAGGTATCACAATAACATCACAATCTTAAAACATGATACTTGCAATGCATATTTAGGAACAAAACTGCTATTCTGTTGAGGCGGACATTTTACAATCCTTGTACTATAAATTCACAGCTCTTGTGATCAGAGTTGTCTAAACTACTTTTAAAAATGTAGTTAACTACTAACTACTGAGTACTCACAAAAATGCATTGTAGTTGAAAAGTACTCGAGTACTTTGAATTTAAAAAAGTAGTAAAGAGGGTTAATCGAACCAGTGTTTGTAGGGTAATTTATTTCTTCCATACGGTTTGGTCAAATTACACCAAATTTGGAGGATCAGTAGTTGAGGAAGTGTACTAGAGGGTACATGTATACCTATTTTAATTAATTTTCACTTTATGTAGGGAAAATTTATACTGTAAATATAAAGTGAAATTTGAACGTGATTAGCTCTGAATTATATCAATTGGTAAAATTCGAGGTAAAATTCATACATGTCTTCTAGAATGAATCTTCATAATTATGCTCAGCATAAGTTTCTAAACTTTTTATTCCGTACTATTTGGTTAAAATGAATTTTCTAAATAAGTATCTTTGTCACTACAAATGGAGCAAGGAAATGTTACCTCTATCGGGAATCGCACCTCAATGAAGTCAGTGAATAAAACGTCCAGTGAAGGTATAGTCAAGAGCAAAATTATTCAGCAGTGCCATGTATAAGAAACTTTCTAGAAGTGACACAACTATCGAAGTTTTTTCCCGACTAGGCCCCTTAAACTACGTGTCTTCAATTACATTTAAACTACTTTTGTAAAAGGTACACTTATAACATGAAAAACATTAGGTCTATTAGAAGTTTTGTACGTAAGACGTTTTGTTTTTTTGTCACGTTATAACAGGAAAATATAGTATTTTAATCATTTGTAAAATGATTGTGCTAATATGTGACAAAAAAACTAGAAAATGCTTAAATACAAAAACTCCAATGTGCCTCAATTTTCTACGTCGGCGTCGGTATGCAAAGTGTACCTATAGTTCATTCACATCCTGTAAGAAACAACCCTAGAAATACATTGATGCTTGTTGCCATTTTTGTAGCCTATCATTTATTATTTAATATTATTACTATTGGGGAATAATTAAGAAATTGCCATAAACTGGACTACTGGGATTACCATTTTTATTAAAAAAAAAATAAATAAATAAAAATAACACAAAACTAATTTATAAATTACTGTTCGCCTTTAACATCACTAGTATTTCAAATTTGAAATCCGGTTAGTGTATTTCTTTTTGGAGCATTTATCATGCCTGCAAGCGAAACAGACTAGTCGACAGGAGCTGATGAAAGGCATATTATAAAATATAAATAATTTTTTAATCAGTAGATAATAAATAAGCATTTCAATGTTATTTCGAGAATCACATCCAAGTATGTTAGAAGTTGCAACTTTATTGTATTGCTAAGTTCGATAATTTCGTCTTGTTGGTCTTTATTGGTGTTAGGTCGACAAGGAACAACAGGTTCTAAGGAAAGCACATAAAAAGTAGTTACAAAGTAGTTAAACTACTTTTAAAAAGTAATTTGAGTAATGAGTACTCAAAAAATACGGTGTATTCATAACTACCTTTTAAGTACTTATAGTTAGTAATTAAATTGTAATTTAAATACAATTGTACAATTACTGAACAACTCTGCTTGTGATATAGCTGTGATGTTTTATAGAACCGGTGTCTTAAAGACTATGATATATTAAACTTATGTTTTACGTCAATTGGGTTAGAACATGGATTAAATCTTGGACCCAATAGGTATTAATACTTATTTATTAGGTCAATGGATTAAATATATTAGTTCATACCAATGTTAACATTTGTAAGCCCAAAAATGTGGACCCCAAAATTTTTATTGAGCATTGCAACAAACCTATTGTTTAAATACCTTTAAAAGTTGGTATATGAAGTACTTTAGGTGAGACCTGACATCAAGGTATCAATGATGTTTACATACATGTATTAAAAATTGATTTCTTATTTGTAACATAATGGTTAATAGTGATTAGTGAAGCTATTTATATGCGCATGATATAAAATTTTTAATACTTATATTTATAGGCACAAGTTATAATAAATTAACAATCCAACTTACTCATTTAGATGTTTTCAATTAATTTTACACTCCATTTTTGATAATTGAATAAGACACTCATTTGAATTTGACTTTCGTGTCCTGTTATCTGGCTGTAGTTATTTATCTAACTATAAATACAATTGTTACCTCTGGCATTTAATAAAAAAATAGCCTATTAAGATTAAAAATTACACTAAAAACTAAATGCAAATACTCACTTGATAAAAAAAATTACACATGGTATTAAACAATTATTAACCTATTTAATAATGAACTCCAAATAGGAAATGATTTTGTATAGAAATACAGTAATTACAGGAATGCAAAAACACTTAGAATAAATAAATAACTAACACAATAATAGAAGAGTGTGAGTAAAACACCCAGTATTAAAATAATTTTATCTTCTGATGCTCTTTTCTCAATTAATTTCATTGTATGGTTACTTAATCCTAGCGTATTGGCCATATCCATTATTCTTCCTATGAGCACCTTTTAAAGTTATCCTTTGAGATCGTAATGATTCTAAAGTATTAACACCAGTGTGCAACATTTCATCAACTCCTGTATTGGCATTCTGTAGGAATTTTGATGCTGTATTGCATAGTCTATATTAATAGCTGTTATGTCAGAATTGGAGAAAACCTCTTGTTAAGTAAGAGTTCCCTTTCAATTGCTGCAGCTTCTCTTGAAGGTTCGCCTTTGTCTTGAAGCTTCTAAAGCAGCTTGTAAATGTTTGCTATCATATTTAAGTTGATCCACATCGCATTTTTTGCATTTTTATGGCTGACCTATTGGTAATTTAAAGTAAACACGTCAATTTTTCACATTACTAAAATACATCATAAATTACTACTTGTGCAATTAATTAATTGGAAATACTCACCTATTAATTAAATAAATATTATCATTGGATATTTGCCTCAATTTCCATAGCATTGTTTACACTACCTTCCAATAATTGAAAACTTTGTTAGGTTTACTGAATTATTTTGTTGGTCTGGTTGTATAAAGTATCCATATTTTATACGTTTCATCTCATTTAAGCCATAAGACAAATATAAATAACCACATTTACCTCTAACCTTTTTTAATATTCTGCACAGAACCCATGTTCCAGATAAAATTTGTTTGACAGAATCACAAGATCTCTGAATCACAGAACAACTATATTAGAATCGTCATTTCCATAAACCTAGGTATGTGGTTATTTCCTAAGGACCAAATGCACCATTCATACCTAAACCGCCTTAAGATTAAAACTCGCTTAACCATCGATTTTCGTATGTACCGTTGTGATAACATGGTTTAGCTAGTACAATATATTATATTTATCTATAGACTGGTACTAAACCGGCCTAACTTTAAGCCACCGCTATTAAGCACCGTACACTTTAGTTACACATGTCCTGCATTCAGTTATCGCGTGCACGTGTTCTACAGCTGTACCTATGAAATCTGCCGGACACTTTTTTGGAGTACATAAAAAACATAACCCCATATTTTCGTGTTGTTTCACTTGTAAACAAAACAAAATGGAGATACTTAGAACTAACGTCTATTTTTTCAAATCAAGTGTGTAGTTTATTATAATTAAATTGGATCACATAGAGTTTGATTTAAAATATTAGAGTACCGTTTTTAATATACACATGTTACACTTGTAACAAAAAACAGTATAAAAATGTTTTAATTAAAACTAATAGAAAGGAACGTCTTCATAATTTTAGTCTTGAAGTCGAATTATTAACCTAATAAAACAAAAGAACTAAACCAAACAGTACCAGGAGAACAATTTTTATTCCATTTGTTGCATACCGTACATGCACGGTACATATACAGAACATATGCACGGTGCTATTTGGAAAAGGGCCTAAGAATCTCAAAAAAAAAACAGGGAAATTTGAAATTTTCAGTATTTTTGCAAAAATAGAAACTAAAAATAGGTATTGTTGAAAAAAATAGATAAATATATTTTTATATAAAATATAGGGTACAAAAAAAAATAATCAAAAACATGTCGAGGAGTTACGTCCTGTAGCTCAATTACTTGTTGTACAAATTTAAATATTACATTAACTCGTAATGTTTGATTTCAACATTATAATTTGCGTGTTTTATATTGCAGCAACATTTTATCATACTTGGAAATTAATTGTTAATTTGTTATTACAGGCTCAGATTAATAATACAATTAATCTGAGGTTTAAAAGGATACTATTTATATTATTAATTTGTTAGTCAACAGTATGGAGTGTAGAGAAGGAGAAACGTCTCCGTGTTAAAAAATGTGATCGGATTTTCGATGGAAGAATAGGTGGCGCTGATTTACAGGAGGTGTTCTACGTGATTTTGTTTTTTACTATTTTTATTATTTTTTTACGCTGTATAATTCTTTTCAACACCTACATAATATTATGTTTTCGTTGGTTTATAGAATCTGAAGCTAGTTTCAAATATAGTAAGGGTTTAACTTCAGACTCAATCCCTACAATACGATCAGCGCCACATCTCAAACCTTACAGAATTCAGACCACATTTTGAACGTACCGTCCATAAGAGACGTTCCTCCTTCTCTACACTCCATAGTCAACAGTCAAGCAAGAGAATAAGGAGTACCAACCAACGGCGGTTCGTGGGTCAATTAGAAAAGTTTACTGTATTACCTACCTTTTAAAGTGATTTAAATTTCAAGTCGATCCTCCGGTCTTTTTGAGATGCAAAGTGGTCAATTACTTTTTTATTAAAGTCTTTTATCTTCTTTATTAATGCCTTTTCTATGGTAAGCATAGCTAAAGAAGATAATCTTTCCTGACCCATGGTATTTCTTAAAAATGTCTATTTTTTTTAAGGTGGAAAGACAACGTTCATTTTCGACGGTAGTCATAGGGGGAGTACACAAGATTTTTAACAGGTTGACACTTTCAGAAAAAGTATTGCACACATTATTGTTAATAAAAGCTGTAACAAAGCAACTGCACCTTCACTATTGGAAAAATCTTCTCGGCTATATAATACTTCTAATTCAGTTTTAAGTTTCAAATGATTTATGACTGGATACTCCGTTTTAACTAATTTAAACATATCTTGAGGAAAGCTTTTTTTATAATCTTTAAATCGATCTGCGTGAAATAACTGAGACACTGCTAAATGATTACTGAAGCTAAACCTCTTTTGATCTTATATCACAAACTTTTAATGAAATTCTCCTTTTGATTCTTCCGTTTTACATCTCTGGACAAACTACATGGATGTCTCCTCCAAATAGTTATTCAAAATTCTTATTTCTGATGTCTTCAATTTTACAAACGCCAATACACTTATTTACTGTTATGACATCGATATTACATTTTTGTAATTGATTGAACAATATATCACAATGAGGCATAACTAAATGAAAAAATTTAACCAGTAAAGAAAATGTTCATTTTGTAAGTAGTTTTTTAAACCAATAGCTTGGTTTAGAGTGTTGTTTTCTGATTCATTATCAATGATTTTTTCTAAACAATCTAATAATTCTGTTCGATAGGTATAAACAGTCTCTATGCACTTTGTATTAAAATTCCATCATGTTGGAGCCGCTTTAGGCAATCTCACCTTAACAACATTATCTAACACTGCTGTTCTTTTTGGCGATTTTCCAAAGAATGAAGAAAAGTTATGTAAATTAGCAAAAAAAAATTGTATGCTTTTATCCTGACTTGATGCTTTTTGTAAAATTAAATTTAGTTGATAGCGTAACAATGAATAAAATTTGCTGAAAGATAACTTTTTTTAATTAAAAATACCTATTAACTTTCTTCTTATCAGATGTTTGCTTTATCGTCATATTAAGTTTTGGACGGCCACCACCTTTGAATTTCACTCGGTCTTCATAACCCAACTTATGTCCATCTTTCAGTTTTAATATATTTTGTAAAACACTCATATTTAATAGTAAACACCAAAAACACTGTTTTACTTAATTTCACGACAAGTAGAGATTTACTAATAAAATGTTCACGAATAAAAACATTAAAAACAACGCGACAGAATTTACCGACCAACGCGTACCTAGTCAGCATTAAGACTGCTCTATAGCTCTATTGAACTTCGTGCGTTACCGTTTCCATAAAATGTGTCAGGGACATTGTCCCCGCCAGTGTTTTCTCTCCTTCGCTTTCTGACGATTCGCGCGTAAGTCTATTTCACTTTAATTCGTTGTAAATTCGGTCCGTAGCTAGCTTTGAGGACAAGTTGTGTATTGACCCAAGATTTTTAAATTCTATAAATGAATAATGTAATGAATATGAATGTAGAGGTTCGGTGCTCGGAGGGGATACGAAATCCTGCGATCTAGATATTTGAATAGTATTGTGCATAGAATGAACTAGAAAACTTTAATACATTTTTTAGGAATATTAAAAATATGTATATATGTATATATATATATATATATATATATATATATATATATATATATATATATATATATATATATATATATATATATATATATGCCCAATGCGACTTTGAGGGTCGATTCTTTGGTGTTTCTTCACCTGAGAGGTACAATGAGGGTCAAAATCGCATAATGAGGGTCGGACCCCAATTAACCAAACAACGTAATGGGACAATGAGGGTACCCGAATATTTCCGATGATCGTGACATGCGCTGTCTCATTTTTACGTCGCTGGACTTGTTTATGAAGTTTAACCGTAAACGATGCGCGCGCAGCCTGGCTAAACGTCGATTTAAACAGGTGGTAGAAGCCAACACACACATACACGAATCCATATTCGACCAAAGAGAATATATTCTCTTTGATTCGACTTACCTTACCTGTGACGTCACACCCATTGTCGCCTTCGCCATCCAAAAAATTCTAAAAACTTTATAAGCAATCGCAGACAATTGCTAACATGCTCTGTAGGTAAACAAAGGCAAAAAAACGAAATATTAAACAGGTTTTTTGGACTATTTTTCCTGTATACATGCAAAAACTCACATTCACAAATAAAATGCCATAAATTATTTATTTTCTAAAAGCATTCTATTTGATACGGAAAACGCCTTGTTGAGGAAAATGCGTAACATTGATAACACCAGCTCTAGAACGTTGTGGCCATGACAGCGGCCGGGGCAAGTGTGAACTGCGACACACAATTTGTTTCACTTGTCTTTTATTAAATGTTAGCAGTATGTACGTATTGTTAAATTAAATAAATCAAATACGTTTAGTTAAGGAGTGGCTCTGTAGAAATATTAATATCTAATAAATGTATTAAATGGTAATTAAATTGTAATGGTGGTGGAAGCAGAAATAATAGGTGTATTGTTGGTTGCCAATGCTAAAAAGGCGTTTAGTTAGTTTTCTTTTTTAATCTATGATTGACTGCAATTGATTGTTTGAGATGACAGATCATAGATAAGATATAATAAAAAAATATATTTTCTATGTGACAGATGACATGACAAGAATGCTAAAACGTATTTGTGAAAATCAAACTTGACTAATTTTACCTTGGCCAGCAACAGCAACACCTGTGGGGTGTGGCGAAAACTTTATCATCAAAGACTAATTATTATTTTTTAATCTTTGATATGGAAAACTTCACATTTTAGTGAATTTTGTAGCTTTCTTCAATCTTGGTTATTCATCTCTGCTCGTTGCGAAAACACGAACAACTTGGCTAATTAATAACATTGTTAATTGTACCTATCTTCTAAATAATAATTATTAATAGTAGAGCAATTAAATCGTAAGTATCTCTGGGTTATATATTACTTGCAGCAGAAACTTTTTAAAGGTTATGTATGTGATGTGGTTTATATCTTAACAACTTTTATATCTATTTTTCTATTTAACTCAATTTGTAAATCAATAACTTTTACTCTTTTTAACTATTTTTCTATCAAAACTGCGTCTTTGGATGCTAAGCAATTAAGCTATTTTGTATGAAATATAATAGTACTTATCTGTGCATTAGTTGATCCCTCTAATAATTTCATTTGTCTTGGTCAGTACTTTTTATCAATCTTTCATAAAACCGCAGGTGTTGTATTTTCTGTTTGACTCTTATATGATTGTGTTTCATGATATATAAATGAAGATAATGAATGTTGTCGTATGATTGCATAGTCTTTTAATTTATTTTGCTAATTTGTCTGACAATGTTAATAAAATTCCAATTCTGTGATAAAACTAATGTCAACGTAAATGAATTCTCTATTAATTCAACATCTATCCTGTGGACTATTTGTCCCATGAAGCATTCTGAATTACAAAGCAAAATTGGCACATTTTGTATAATAAATATGCACCTACCAGTCGAAAGAAGTATCCTGCGTGAGAAACTCTTGTAGTCTTGAGTCAACTGTTCAAGCTACTCCCAGACTAGTTTCAAAGTTATTAAGGCTGTGTTTTCACTAGGAATCCAATATAAAACTGTAAATCGCTGTTAAATTTTTGCCGTTACAATGCGCATTTAGTAGTTAAAATTATAATCAAATTTGAAGTCCACTATTTATTAACAGAAAATGCGACTTTAGTGATTTTATTTAGTGTCTTTTTATGAAAGTTATTTTTTGTATTAATAAAAAAATCTTTTACAAATTAAATACCTATGCTTTTTTTGAGCTACCTATTTGTTTTCGTTTTTATACCTATTTAATTTCATCAAATAAGTATATTGTAATGGGACAAAAATGTTTAATAATCATCACAGAAAAAAATATTTGCTCAGAAGTCCACTTCATAACACCCTGACCTCAAATATCGAAAAAAAAGTTTGTCTTTGTGTGTAGACCATTTCTTGTAAGCACAGTAACTTTTGTTAGACTCAAAATTTTGATTTAAAATTTGGTAGATATGTAAAATAGTACAGTAGAATACTTCCTATTGAAATTGAGACGTATCATACAGGGTGATCGCTAAAGCCTTGCAAATTTTCATGTTTTAAGTAAACTATGTTTTGTAATAACTTTAGAGCAAAATGTTACCAAGGTTTTTTATTAAGCACACAATCACGATGTACCAGTGTTCGAAACTGTACAACATACAGGACGTCTCTTAGATTCAAACGGAGTTTTATAATTCAATTAGGTGATACTCAACTTTAATCTAATCTCAATGACGCCACATAAGTGAATGATGTTATTATTTGTGTAAAATGTTGATCAAAGGTATTCATAGTTGGCAATGCTCGATGCAACTTCAACTAGTTGATTATTGTTAACAGAAAAATTCAACAGTGATTTATAATTTAATATTGGATACTAGGTGAAAACACACCCTTAAATCTCCTAGGTTAAAAGTAAGCAAGGATGATTGAACTCTTAGGTGTCCAATGTGGCATCACATGCAAAATTGATGTTGAAAATATAAAAACAATTAATTGTTGATCGTATGGCAAAAAAAACTTTTACTTTTTTTCCTGCCTCAAAGAATTAAATTGTCCGTTTGCTAGGTTATTAACTACTATCTAATCAGAAATAGTTTACATTATACCAGAAAATCCTGTCACATTAATATTGCACATGGTGGTACATCAATTCAATTCAACATACTCACCTTATGCTCAGTTTACTTACATGCAAATGCCTGTAGTAGTTGTTTTATGCTCTTTGTTGTGTATGATGCTTATGTACAGTTATAGTTTATTTATGGGAAAATTAAGAGTTACGAAGGCAGAGACCAAAAAAGATCAGCACAATATTTTGTCTCTCGAACTGTGGATAGTACTAGCCCACTGTGGCACTAGTTTATAAAAAAATAAGTGCAAAGTTGAGGTCTTTACCTCAACTTTGTTTGAATTGTGAGAAGTGAGAGTAGTTCTTTAACTACTTTCACTTCTCACAATTATTCCACTAAAGCAAACTATCAAGAATAAAATTTGTAATAATACGCACCTCTATCGAGCAACGTATGAAAATTTCGTTTTTCTATTCAACGTATAAGTGAAAAACTGATATTCATTATCCTTTTTTAAGGGGTTGTAGCTAAGTTCACTTATTATTATTATAAACTAGCAGCGAATATAGTTTGGCACACTAGTTGTACATCTCTCTTAATATGTCGACTTGATTTTTTGCTTAAAATATAATCTTAACTAACGATCATAAACTTTAAAAAACAAGAAAAGAAAGATTACAAACCAATATTTAATATCTTCACTGATACCTAAAATATTGGTTGGTAACTATTGAAAGGTTAACAATTGTTTCATCAAATTTAACAGAAAAATTGACCTTTGTATTATTTCAGCAGATATACAAAAAAATTTTTGTACACAAAAGTTATTGCATAAAGTATAAGACTCATTAAACACTTTATTTCAAAAAAATAAAAAAGTATAATATAAAAAACAATATTATATTGTTATTGCTGTTCTCTCTATCGAGCTCTTCCGATTGCACACGTTAGAAATTAAAATAAAGTATATAAAATCAAACAATTAACTCCTTCACTGGAAATCTGAGCAGGACAAAAATATTTAAAAAAAGTGTAAAGAATAGAACAGAGAGTTGTCATTTTAAATATTTTCACTATAACAAACTACTACTGACTGATAGATGTATTCTTTACAGCAGTTTTTCAAATAATCTCAATTATCTATTGCTTTATCAGTCTATAATCGAAGAAGTTGTATCCTATCCCCATAAACAAGCTGATATTTCTCAAAATTACTAGTGTAAAGAGTACAGCTCACAATTTCTTCAATAATTCTTTTTTTAAATATACTATTCTAAAAAATAAAAACCTCAGACTACAAATACTCTAAAGTCATAGTTTGGTTAAAAATACAACTTGCTCTATAAATAGCTAGAACACCACATTTTTAGCCAAATGTATGATAATAAATTAAAAAAATCATGCAACAAGGTGTTTCGTAAATATACTGACAGGGAATAGAACTCATGAAATTTAAAAAAGAATCCAAATAAACCTTTGTTTAAAACTTAATAATTTCCAAGATACAGGGCATTAAAAATTGAAAATATTTTTGTAAATAGCTACAAAAAAATTCAAGTTTTTCTTTTGAAATTATGTATAAGTAAATATGAAAATATCCATATTTTTTAAGTAAAACCAAATTTTAAATTTTGTTCAATGGTGTAAAAAATGGGTAAAATTTATTAATATTTTACCCTATAACTTCTATGCAACTGGACAAAATTTAAAAACAATATTAAATTCAGATTTTTTATCAATTTTCTTGTAGCATTTCGATATCTGCCACTATTTTTGAGATATTTGCTCTTTAAGTTTTCATTGCATGCATGATAAACATCAAAAATAAAGATTTCTAACGTGAAATGTGAAAGCAAACTATTTAGATCATGTTTTGTTTTCAATGGAAGCACAAAATTGTTGGTTCAAATGAAAAATTTGTTAACAAATATGATAGTTGTTATTTTATCACATAAAACGGTGGTAGATATCAAAATGCTATAAGGGTACCTTTTATCAAGAAAAATAATAAAAAATCTAAAATTAATATAGTTTTGTCCAGTTGCGTAGAAGTTACAGGGTAAAATATTATAAATTTTACCCGTTTCTGCGCCACTGGGCAAGATTAAAAATTTGGTTTTACTTCAGAAACATGGATATTTTCATGATATTTACGTATACCAAATTTCAAAAGAAAATCTTGAATTTTTTTCATAGCTATTTATAAAAATATTTTCAATTTTTTAATTTTTATCGCCCTGTATCTTGGAAACTCTTGAGTCAAACAAAGGTTTATTTGGATTTTTTTCTTAATTTTATGAGTTCTATTTCCTGTCAAAGTTTGCAGGCACATTTATGAAACACCCTGTATATTCTTTATATAATTCGAAAACTTTTGTACCTTTTAAATTAATATCTTTTGTAAGGCTAGAGTCATCAAAAAAATTTTAAATTAAGTTTTCTCATATAAAACAATTCATCTCATTCTAAGTATAAAAATTAACTAGAGTAATAATTAAAAATTGACCAATTAGTTGTGATGGTAGTATAGCTACAATTAGATTGATATTTTATTTTAAAACAATATAATAGAATAATAGTTTTACAATTTGTTTACTAAAGTACTATATTGTTACTGTTATTCCTTCATTGGAAAATAGTCAGACTTAATAAAATGATTAAAATCAATATGAACTAAAAGATGTAAAAATGTGATTACAACTATGAATAATTAGTAAACGATAAAACAAGTTTCATTAGAAAACTATGACATCTAAAAAGTAATGTACTACCACCACCAGAAACATAAATTTGGTATATCTAACATAAATATTACAGTATGTAAGTTTAGTTTTTCTTCCTCCGCCATCTTTGATGTTGTATCTGACTCTTAATTTTTCTGAGAGGTTTGAACCAAAGTTCCAGAAACATTTGTCTGATCTTCTCTATTTCTACAAATGTGGAATAGTTACTTCTTTCTGATTGAATGTAATCATGGAGAGCTATATTATCTATCACGTTTTTCTGACATTGACTACTTACTTCTTTATAAATAAAAAAAAATTAATAATTATTAAAATTGACTAATTTGTTTTTTTAATACTTAGATGGTAACCCAGTAAAGATTTCCTCAAAAAATAAAAACTCATTTAATTCTGTCAATATTTTGACCATATAATTTAGCCCTCTACAGGACAATATTAGTTTTTCTTTATCTTTTATGGCAAGATAGTCCTGATTCAACCCCACGTGTTGTGTTAATCTGTTTGAATTATTTTTCATAAAGATACTTAAAAAAAGAACCTTGTGTAATTTATAAACATTAAGTACTTATAATGGTTTTTTTCATAAAAATCTAAAAAACTACTCTAAAAGATTAAATTACATAGTTATGGCTTTGGCAGAATTAAATAATAGTTCTTATGTACTGACCCTTTCTCCCACTAAGGAATGTAAGCTAGTTCTACAAATAGGCCGATCTTTCTGTGCACTATAAGTTTCTTCTTCGATTGGCAAACCGTTACTAGTTGAAAGCAAGTTCTCTCCTATATCCCAAGTTAAACAAGCCGCACTGGTTGGGGGTACATTTTCAGCATCTTTTTTTTAATAAATTATCTCGCTGATTACTTGTTCTAAAAAAAAAAAAGTTTTATGGAATTTTAATAATCAGTTATGTAATAAAAACAATAATTTATTTCTTCCACACTATCCTCAAAAAAAAGATCAACTTACTTTACAACATTTCTGTGTCTTTTTTTCTCAGATGTATAGGTAAATATTTTTCCCAATTAGGTACATTTAAAAAATTGTTTGTAAATTATTTTTATCGCTATCTTTAAAATGGCAAGAATAAACTAATAAAATCTTATTACTTTCTCTATTGCCTCTTCTGAAGGTAGAACAATAATATAAATAAAAATTACCAAATTTTTAGTTATAATAACACATCAGCTTCGTGCAGATAAAATTTTAAACTAGGTAGGTATATTGCAAACAGGCAACATAAAGGATAATTATTTACTTACCTAATAAGTTGTCCCATTTTTGTTTATTTTTTCATCCTTTGGAAAAATAAAATCACATCTCTTAACATCCACTTTTATTTTTGTGATCACAGTCTGGTGCATAGCATAAACCCATATTTTAAAATAAACAAAAACGACTATTTAAATTTAAAATAACTCTTTCAGAGGTGAGGTTATAAACTAGAAATCAATTTAAATCAATAAAGTGGTAAAACCAAATTTTGACTTAATCTCGATTACCTACCAGTATGTATCCACAATTTTGTATTCAAAGTAGTTAAATACAATTAGTTACAACTCCAATAATAATGACACAGAAAAAAATAAAACAAGGTTATAAATCGCTATTTGTACACAGTAAATAGCGTATATTTGACATATTGCGAAAATTAAACATGAAAACATAGTGATTTACATTGGATACCAATAAATTCACGTGTTCCGAACACTTCGATTGGTCGAAGTTGATACTTTCGTATAATATTATTCCTTTCATCACTTTCACATATTTGTGAATTTTGTAGCTTCATCAAGTTATTCATTTATTTTCGCGAATTCCCACTGGATAATATTTTATTCATTTATAATATTAATTTAGGTATATACTAATACAGTTTCTATAATGCGGTGTACTGGTATATATTTTGACATATTTTGTGTATGCAAAATAGTTTATTCTTGACAAAAGTCGCGTTGCGCATGAAATTTTCACTAAATGTAATCATTCTAATATACAACGGTGAGGAAATAGAACAATGTGTATTATTTGGCTATCAATCGACCATTTACGCTAGGTATGGACGTTTTCGGTGAAAATTAAGTACAAAATCGTGTTTAGCATCCCAAAAAACCCCTAGAACCGAAATCTCATTTCGAACGAAAGTTTCTTTGGTTCCAATATCTTCGGACTATGGAGGTAAACTTTTATAAAATAATTCAGTATCGACTTTTTATTTAGACCCTAAGGATTTATGCTGGATATCTTTTCCTACGTAATTCGGTCTAAAAAAGTCAAATGGTGCTAACGAGACTTCTCTATATCCAGCGGGTTTCGAAATAAAGTCATTTATTTGAGACGAATCCGTATAACTGACAATAACATGTTTATTTTTTGTTTCTCAGAAAATTTTATTCTTGACAAAAGTTTATAATCGTCGCGTTGCGCATGAAATTTTCACCAAATGTAATCTTTTTAATATACAACGGTGAGGAAATAGAAAAACGTGTATTATTTGGCTATCAATCAACAATTTACACTATGCATGGACGTTTTTGGTGAAAATTAAGTGCAGAATCGTGTTTAGCGTCCCAAAAAAACCCCTAGAAACGAAATCTCATTTCAAACGAAAGTTTCTTTAGTTTCAATATCTTCAGAATATGGAGATAAACTTTTATAAAATAATTAAATTTGGACTTTTTTATTTAGACCCTAAGGATTTGTGCTGGATATCTTTTCCTACGTAATTCGGTCTAAAAAGTCGAATGGTGCTAACGAGACTTCTCTATATCCAGCGGGTTTCGAAATAAAGTCATTTATTTGGGACGAATCCGTATAACTGACAATAACATGTTTATTTTTTGTTTCTCAGAAAATTTTATTCTTGACAAAAGTTTATAATCGTCGCGTTGCGCATGAAATTTTCACCAAATGTAATCTTTTTAATATACAACGATGAGGAAATAGAAAAACGTGTATTATTTGGCTATCAATCGACAATTTACACAATGCATGGACGTTTTTGGTGAAAATTAAGTGCAGAATCGTGTTTAGCGTCCCAAAAAACCCCTAGAAACGAAATCTCATTTCAAACGAAAGTTTCTTTGGTTTCAATATCTTCAGAATATAGAGATAAACTTTTTATAAAATAATTAAATTTGGACTTTTTTATTTAGACCCTAAGGATT
This sequence comes from Rhamnusium bicolor, assembly GCA_029963845.1. NCBI lineage: Eukaryota > Metazoa > Arthropoda > Insecta > Coleoptera > Cerambycidae > Rhamnusium > Rhamnusium bicolor. Next base: position 8,784 of record JANEYF010003736.1, on the reverse strand, counting down.
TATGCTGGATATCTTTTCCTACGTAATTCCGTCTAAAAAGTCGAATGGTGCTAACGAGACTTCTCTATATCCAGCGGGTTTCGAAATAAAGTCATTTATTTGTGACGAATCCGTATAATTGACAATAACATGTTTATTTTTTGTTTCTCAGAAAATTTTATTCTTGACAAAAGTTTATAATCGTCGCGTTGCGCACGAAATTTTCACCAAATGTAATCTTTTTAATATACAACGATGAGGAAATTGAAAAACGTGTATTATTTGGCTATCAATCGACAATTTACACAATGCATGGACGTTTTTGGTGAAAATTAAGTGCAGAATCGTGTTTAGCGTCCCAAAAAACCCGTAGAAACGAAATCTCATTTCAAACGAAAGTTTCTTTAGTTTCAATATCTTCAGAATATGGAGATAAACTTTTATAAAATAATTAAATTTGGACTTTTTATTTAGACCCTAAGGATTTGTGCTGGATATCTTTTCCTACGTAATTCGGTCTAAAAAGTCGAATGGTGCTAACGAGACTTCTCTACATCCAGCGGGTTTCGAAATAAAGTCATTTATTTGTGACGAATCCGTATAATTGACAATAACATGTTTATTTTTTGTTTCTCAGTAAATTTTATTCTTGACAAAAGTTTATAATCGTCGCGTTGCGCATGCAATTTTCACTAAATGTAATCTTTTTAATATATAACGGTGAGGGAAATAGAAAAACGTGTATTATTTGGCTATCAATCGACAATTTACACTATGCATGGACGTTTTTGGTGAAAATTAAGTACAGAATCGTGTTTATCGTCCCAAAAAACCCCTAGAAACGAAATCTCATTTCAAACGAAAGTTTCTTTGGTTTCAATATCTTCAGAATATGGAGATAAACTTTTATAAAATAATTTAATTTGGACTTTTTATTTAGACCCTAAGGATTTGTGCTGGATATCTTTTCCTACGTAATTCCGTCTAAAAAGTCGAATGGTGCTAACGAGACTTCTCTATATCCAGCGGGTTTCGAAATAAAGTCATTTATTTGTGACGAATCCGTATAATTGACAATAACATGTTTATTTTTTGTTTCTCAGTAAATTTTATTCTTGACAAAAGTTTATAATCGTCGCGTTGCGCATGAAATTTTCACTAAATGTAATCTTTTTTAATATATAACGGTGAGGAAATAGAAAAACGTGTATTATTTGGCTATCAATCGACAATTTACACTATGCATGGACGTTTTTGGTGAAAATTAAGTGCAGAATCGTGTTTAGCGTCCCAAAAAACCCCTAGAAACGAAATCTCATTTCAAACGAAAGTTTCTTTGGTTTCAATATCTTCAGAATATGGAGATAAACTTTTATAAAATAATTCAATTTGGACTTTTTATTTAGACCCTAAGGATTTGTGCTGGATATCTTTTCCTACGTAATTTGGTCTAAAAAGTCGAATGGTGCTAACGAGACCTCTATATCCAGCGGGTTTCGAAATAAAGTCATTTATTTGTGACGAATCCGTATAATTGACAATAACAAGTTTATTTTTTGTTTCTCAGTAAATTTTATTCTTGACAAAAGTTTATAATCGTCGCGTTGCGCATGAAACTTTCACTAAATGTAATCTTTTTAATATATAACGGTGAGGAAATAGAAAAACGTGTATTATTTGGCTATCAATCGACAATTTACACTATGCATGGACGTTTTTGGTGAAAATTAAGTGCAGAATCGTGTTTAGCGTCCCAAAAAACCCCTAGAAACGAAATCTCATTTCAAACGAAAGTTTCTTTGGTTTCAATATCTTCAGAATATGGAGATAAACTTTTATAAAATAATTTAATTTGGACTTTTTATTTAGACCCTAAGGATTTGTGCTGGATATCTTTTCCTACGTAATTCGGTCTAAAAAACCGAATGGTGCTAACGAGACTTCTCTATATCCAGCGGGTTTCGAAATAAAGTCATTTATTTGTGACGAATCCGTATAATTGACAATAACATGTTTATTTTTTGTTTCTCAGTAAATTTTATTCTTGACAAAAGTTTATAATCGTCGCGTTGCGCATGAAATTTTCACTAAATGTAATCTTTTTAATATATAACGGTGAGGAAATAGAAAAACGTGTATTATTTGGCTATCAATCGACAATTTACACTATGCATGGACGTTTTTGGTGAAAATTAAGTGCAGAATCGTGTTTAGCGTCCCAAAAAACCCCTAGAAACGAAATCTCATTTCAAACGAAAGTTTCTTTGGTTTCAATATCTTCAGAATATGGAGATAAACTTTTATAAAATAATTAAATTTGGACTTTTATTTAGACCCTAAGGATTTGTGCTGGATATCTTTTCCTACGTAATTCGGTCTAAAAAGTCGAATGGTGCTAACGAGACTTCTCTACATCCAGCGGGTTTCGAAATAAAGTCATTTATTTGTGACGAATCCGTATAATTGACAATAACATGTTTATTTTTTGTTTCTCAGTAAATTTTATTCTTGACAAAAAGTTTATAATCGTCGCGTTGCGCATGAAATTTTCACTAAATGTAATCTTTTTAATATATAACGGTGAGGAAATAGAAAAACGTGTATTATTTGGCTATCAATCGACAATTTACACTATGCATGGACGTTTTTGGTGAAAATTAAGTGCAGAATCGTGTTTAGCGTCCCAAAAAACCCCTAGGAACGAAATCTCATTTCAAACGAAAGTTTCTTTGGTTTCAATATCTTCAGAATATGGAGATAAACTTTTATAAAATAATTTAATTTGGACTTTTTATTTAGACCCTAAGGATTTGTGCTGGATATCTTTTCCTACGTAATTCCGTCTAAAAAGTCGAATGGTGCTAACGAGACTTCTCTATATCCAGCGGGTTTCGAAATAAAGTCATTTATTTGTGACGAATCCGTACAATTGACAATAACATGTTTATTTTTTTGTTTCTCAGAAAATTTTATTCTTGACAAAAGTTTATAATCGTCGCGTTGCGCATGAAATTTTCACCAAATGTAATCTTTTTAATATACAACGATGAGGAAATAGAAAAACGTGTATTATTTGGCTATCAATCGACAATTTACACAATGCATGGACGTTTTTGGTGAAAATTAAGTGCAGAATCGTGTTTATCGTCCCAAAAACCCCTAGAAACGAAATCTCATTTCAAACGAAAGTTTCTTTGGTTTCAATATCTTCAGAATATGGAGATAAACTTTTATAAAATAATTTAATTTGGACTTTTTATTTAGTCCCTAAGGATTTGTGCTGGATATCTTTTCCTACGTAATTCCGTCTAAAAAGTCGAATGGTGCTAACGAGACTTCTCTATATCCAGCGGGTTTCGAAATAAAGTCATTTATTTGTGACGAATCCGTATAATTGACAATAACATGTTTATTTTTTGTTTCTCAGTAAATTTTATTCTTGACAAAAAGTTTATAATCGTCGCGTTGCGCATGAAATTTTCACTAAATGTAATCTTTTTAATATATAACGGTGAGGAAATAGAAAAACGTGTATTATTTGGCTATCAATCGACAATTTACACTATGCATGGACGTTTTTGGTGAAAATTAAGTGCAGAATCGTGTTTAGCGTCCCAAAAAACCCCCTAGAAACGAAATCTCATTTCAAACGAAAGTTTCTTTGGTTTCAATATCTTCAGAATATGGAGATAAACTTTTATAAAATAATTCAATTTGGACTTTTTTATTTAGACCCTAAGGATTTGTGCTGGATATCTTTTCCTACGTAATTTGGTCTAAAAAGTCGAATGGTGCTAACGAGACTTCTCTATATCCAGCGGGTTTCGAAATAAAGTCATTTATTTGTGACGAATCCGTATAATTGACAATAACATGTTTATTTTTTGTTTCTCAGTAAATTTTATTCTTGACAAAAGTTTATAATCGTCGCGTTGCGCATGAAATTTTCACTAAATGTAATCTTTTTTAATATATAACGGTGAGGAAATAGAAAAACGTGTATTATTTGGCTATCAATCGACAATTTACACTATGCATGGACGTTTTTGGTGAAAATTAAGTGCAGAATCGTGTTTAGCGTCCCAAAAAACCCCTAGAAACGAAATCTCATTTCAAACGAAAGTTTCTTTGGTTTCAATATCTTCAGAATATGGAGATAAACTTTTTATAAAATAATTTAATTTGGACTTTTTATTTAGACCCTAAGGATTTGTGCTGGATATCTTTTCCTACGTAATTCGGTCTAAAAAATCGAATGGTGCTAACGAGACTTCTCTATATCCAGCGGGTTTCGAAATAAAGTCATTTATTTGTGACGAATCCGTATAATTGACAATAACATGTTTATTTTTTGTTTCTCAGTAAATTTTATTCTTGACAAAAGTTTATAATCTGTCGCGTTGCGCATGAAATTTTCACTAAATGTAATCTTTTTTATATATAACGGTGAGGAAATAGAAAAACGTGTATTATTTGGCTATCAATCGACAATTTACACTATGCATGGACGTTTTTGGTGAAAATTAAGTGCAGAATCGTGTTTAGCGTCCCAAAAAACCCCTAGAAACGAAATCTCATTTCAAACGAAAGTTTCTTTGGTTTCAATATCTTCAGAATATGGAGATAAACTTTTATAAAATAATTAAATTTGGACTTTTTATTTAGACCCTAAGGATTTGTGCTGGATATCTTTTCCTATGTAATTCGGTCTAAAAAGTCGAATGGTGCTAACGAGACTTCTCTATATCTAGCGGGTTTCGAAATAAAGTCATTTATTTGTGACGAATCCGTATAATTGACAATAACATGTTTATTTTTTGTTTCTTAGTAAATTTTATTCTTGACAAAAGTTTATAATCGTCGCGTTGCGTATGAAATTTTCACTAAATGTAATCTTTTTTATATATAACGGTGAGGAAATAGAAAAACGTGTATTATTTGGCTATCAATCGACAATTTACACTATGCATGGACGTTTTTGGTGAAAATTTAAGTGCAGAATCGTGTTTAGCGTCCCAAAAAACCCCTAGAAACGAAATCTCATTTCAAACGAAAGTTTCTTTGGTTTCAATATCTTCAGAATATGGAGATAAACTTTATAAAATAATTAAATTTGGACTTTTTATTTAGACCTAAGGATTTGTGCTGGATATCTTTTCCTACGTAATTCGGTCTAAAAAGTCGAATGGTGCTAACGAGACTTCTCTACATCCAGCGGGTTTCGAAATAAAGTCATTTATTTGTGACGAATCCGTATAATTGACAATAACATGTTTATTTTTTTGTTTCTCAGTAAATTTTCTTGACAAAAGTTTATAATCGTCGCGTTGCGCATGAAATTTTCACTAAATGTAATCTTTTTAATATATAACGGTGAGGAAATAGAAAAACGTGTATTATTTGGCTATCAATCGACAATTTACACTATGCATGGACGTTTTTGGTGAAAATTAAGTGCAGAATCGTGTTTAGCGTCCCAAAAACCCCTAGGAACGAAATCTCATTTCAAACGAAAGTTTCTTTGGTTTCAATATCTTCAGAATATGGAGATAAACTTTTATAAAATAATTTAATTTGGACTTTTATTTAGACCCTAAGGATTTGTGCTGGATATCTTTTCCTACGTAATTCCGTCTAAAAAGTCGAATGGTGCTAACGAGACTTCTCTATATCCAGCGGGTTTCGAAATAAAGTCATTTATTTGTGACGAATCCGTACAATTGACAATAACATGTTTATTTTTTGTTTCTCAGAAAATTTTATTCTTGACAAAAAGTTTATAATCGTCGCGTTGCGCATGAAATTTTCACCAAATGTAATCTTTAATATACAACGATGAGGAAATAGAAAAACGTGTATTATTTGGCTATCAATCGACAATTTACACAATGCATGGACGTTTTTGGTGAAAATTAAGTGCAGAATCGTGTTTATCGTCCCAAAAAACCCCTAGAAACGAAATCTCATTTCAAACGAAAGTTTCTTTGGTTTCAATATCTTCAGAATATGGAGATAAACTTTTATAAAATAATTTAATTTGGACTTTTTATTTAGTCCCTAAGGATTTGTGCTGGATATCTTTTCCTACGTAATTCCGTCTAAAAAGTCGAATGGTGCTAACGAGACTTCTCTATATCCAGCGGGTTTCGAAATAAAGTCATTTATTTGTGACGAATCCGTATAATTGACAATAACATGTTTATTTTTTGTTTCTCAGTAAATTTTATTCTTGACAAAAGTTTATAATCGTCGCGTTGCGCATGAAATTTTCACTAAATGTAATCTTTTTAATATATAACGGTGAGGAAATAGAAAAACGTGTATTATTTGGCTATCAATCGACAATTTACACTATGCATGGACGTTTTTGGTGAAAATTAAGTGCAGAATCGTGTTTAGCGTCCCAAAAAACCCCCTAGAAACGAAATCTCATTTCAAACGAAAGTTTCTTTGGTTTCAATATCTTCAGAATATGGAGATACACTTTTATAAAATAATTCAATTTGGACTTTTTATTTAGACCCTAAGGATTTGTGCTGGATATCTTTTCCTACGTAATTTGGTCTAAAGTCGAATGGTGCTAACGAGACTTCTCTATATCCAGCGGGTTTCGAAATAAAGTCATTTATTTGTGACGAATCCGTATAATTGACAATAACATGTTTATTTTTTGTTTCTCAGTAAATTTTATTCTTGACAAAAGTTTATAATCTGTCGCGTTGCGCATGAAATTTTCACTAAATGTAATCTTTTTAATATATAACGGTGAGGAAATAGAAAAACGTGTATTATTTGGCTATCAATCGACAATTTACACTATGCATGGACGTTTTTGGTGAAAATTAAGTGCAGAATCGTGTTTAGCGTCCCAAAAAACCCCTAGAAACGAAATCTCATTTCAAACGAAAGTTTTTTTGGTTTCAATATCTTCAGAATATGGAGATAAACTTTTTATAAAATAATTTAATTTGGACTTTTTTATTTAGACCCTAAGGATTTGTGCTGGATATCTTTTCCTACGTAATTCGGTCTAAAAATCGAATGGTGCTAACGAGACTTCTCTATATCCAGCGGGTTTCGAAATAAAGTCATTTATTTGTGACGAATCCGTATAATTGACAATAACATGTTTATTTTTTGTTTCTCAGTAAATTTTATTCTTGACAAAAGTTTATAATCGTCGCGTTGCGCATGAAATTTTCACTAAATGTAATCTTTTTAATATATAACGGTGAGGAAATAGAAAAACGTGTATTATTTGGCTACAATCGACAATTTACACTAGCATGGACGTTTTTGTGAAAAATTAAGTGCAGAATCGTGTTTAGCGTCCCAAAAAACCTCCCTAGAAACGAAATCTCATTTCTAAACGAAAGTTTCTTGGTTTACAATATCTTCAGAATAAGGAGATAAACTTTTTATAAAATAATTAAATTTGGACTTTTTTATTTAGACCCTAAGGATTTGTGCTGGATATCTTTTCCTATGTAATTCGGTCTAAAAAGTCGAATGGTGCCAACGAGACTTCTCTATATCTAGCGGGTTTCGAAAAAGTCATTTATTTGTGACGAATCCGTATAATTGACAATAACATGTTTATTTTTTGTTTCTTAGTAAATTTTATTCTTGACAAAAGTTTATAACTGTCGCGTTGCGTATGAAATTTTCACTAAATGTAATCTTTTTAAATATATAACGGTGAGGAAATAGAAAAACGTGTATTATTTGGCTATCAATCGAGACAATTTAGCACTGGCGCATGGACGTTTTTGTGGAAAATTAAGTGCAGAATCGTGTTTAGCGTCCCAAAAAACCCCTAGAAACAAAATCTCATTTCAAACGAAAGTTTCTTTGGTTTCAATATCTTCAGAATATGGAAATAAACTTATAAAATAATTTAATTTGACTTTTATTTAGACCCTATGGATTTGTGCTGGATATCTTTTCCTACGTAATTCGGTCTAAAAAAGTCGAATGGTGCTAACGAGACTTCTCTATATCCAGCGGGTTTCGAACTAAAGTCATTTATTTGTGACGAATCCGTATAATTGACAATAACATGTTTATTTTTTGTTTCTCAGTAAATTTTATTCTTTGACAAAAGTTTATAACACGTCATTACGTTGCGCATGAAATTTTCACCAAATGTAATCTTTTAATATACAACGGTGAGGAAATAGAAAAAAACGTGTATTATTTGGCTATTTGTCGACAATCTACACCTGCGCATGGACGTTTTTAGTGAAAAAATTAAGGCAGAATCGTGTTTAGCGTCCCAAAAAAACCCCTAGAAACGAAATCTCATTTCAAACGAAAGTTTCTTTTGGTTTCAATATCTTCAGAATATGGAGATAAACTTTTATAAAATAATTAATTTGGACTTCTTTTATTTATACTCCTAAGGATTTGTGCTGAATATCTTTTTTCTTGCTGTAATTCTGGTCTAAAAAGTCGAATGGTGCTAACGAGACTTCTCTATTTTTAGTTATTTTCGAAATAAAGTCATTTATTTGTGACGAATCCGTATAATTGACAATAACATGTTTAGTTTTTTTGTTTCTCAGAAAATTTTATTCTGCACAAAAGATTATAATCCTCATACGTTGTATATGAAATTACTACCAAATGTAATCGTTTTATTTACACAACGGTGAGGAAATAGAGAAACGTGTATTATTTGGTTATCCATCGACCATTTACGCCATGTATGGACGCTTTTGTAAAATTAAGTACAAAATCGTGTTTAGCGTCCCAAAAAACCCTTAAAACCGAAATCTTCATTTCAAACGAAAGTTTTTTTGGTTT
>JANEYF010003735.1:70000-385882 GCA_029963845.1 Rhamnusium bicolor | reverse complement strand
GAACAGCCAGATCCAGAAAACGTCATTTCAGTTCGAGTAACCAGAAGCCGCACTAAGCAGTTAACGCAGGTTAGAACCTGAAGATGGCAGATGAGATTCTTGCCGAAAACGTCGTTCAGACAACCACGGTCCCTCTCGGGGCCTATCACTCACGCGGGAGTATACCCGGAAAACGAATTTAACATTCACCCCCCGCGTAATCCTGGGAAACAACATATTTATTTTTTTTTTTTTTTTTTTTTTTTTTTTTTTTTTTTTATATATATATATATATATATATATATATATATATATATATATATATATATATATATATATATATATATATATATATATATATATATATATATATATATATATATATATATATATATATATATATATATATATATATATATTTTTATATATATATATATATATATATATATATATATATATTTTTTTTTTTTTATGTTTACATTTTTTTTTTTTTTTTTTTTTTTTTTTTTTTTTTTTTTTTTTTATTTACATATATATATATATATATTACGCACCCGATTAGGGAACCCCAAATTTTTCTACACTTTTGAGTAGAGGTTCGAAATTTATAGGATATCAAATATATTAAAAATTAAAATTTTTTTAGGTCCACTCAGAGATGCCAAAATCATTTCCGGTCTAACCGAAGTGACTCCAACTTTCTTATTTTAAATAGCACCCTGTATATTTAGGTGATTTTTCTGATGAATATTTAATTTCCCTCTTTATGCTTTTTTCAGATTTAAAATCGGTTCATAAATAACCCAGACAATTACATTTGTTTGTTTTCTTTTAAGAGCGCCATGAATCTAATAAACGAAATACATTATAAATAAAAATAATTGTCAACACTCGTTGTAAGGTGTCTACCATCATTACTATTTGTAATTGTAATTATTTCTCATATCGTTTATTTCTTTTATTTACGTTTATTTTATTTTTTTCTCTATATGTTTATTTTTTACATTTTGTACTACCATAACTTGCTTATTTTTGAATAGCATCCTGTGTTTTTTTTATGGAAAATTTTTTTTTTCTCATCAAATTATTCTCTCCGATGATGTATGTATTTGTTATAATAAACGTTATTAATGCACAAAATGTCGAACATAAAAATATTCCTGATACTGTTTTCACTCTTTTTCCATGAGTAGGCTGTGTACTCGTATACCTAGGTACGTGAAAATGTAATTTTTAAGTGATCCAATTGTTTACACTTATCAAATTATACCTATTGTAGTATAATAATAATAGTAATAACAAAAAGCATAAATTTATTTAATAATTAAACATGTACATCCACCCTACCCGACAAAATGAACTATTCATTGCAAATAAAGAAACTAGAAGTAAGTTTTTGTTATTACTATTATTATTATACTACAATAGGTATAATTTGATGTGTAAACAATTGGATCACTTAAAAATTACATTTTCACGTACCTAGGTATACGAGTACACAGCCTACTCATGGAAGAGAGTGAAAACAGTATCAGGAATATTTTATGTTCGACATTTTGTGCATTAATAACGTTATTATTATAACAAATACATACATCATCGGAGAGAATAATTTGATGAGAAGAAAAACACCACATAAAACACACAGGATGCTATTCAAAATAAGCAAGTTATGGTAGTACGAAATGTAAAAAATAAACATATCGAAAAAAAAATAAATAAACGTAAATAAAGAAATAAACGATATGAGAAATAATTACAAGTTTATATTAGATTCATGGCCTTCTTAAAAGAAACAAACAAATGTAATTGTCTGGGTTATTTATGAACCGATTTTAAATCTGAAAAAAAGCTTTATAAAGGGAAATTAAATATTCATCAGAAAAATCACCTAAATATACAGGTTGCTATTTAAAATAAGAAAGTTGGAGTCACTTCCGGTTAAACCGGAAGTGACTTTTTAGGCGCTGGTGGATCATAAAATTACAATTTTTGTCTTGATTCATCCCTACAAATTTCAAATTTCTATCTCAAAAATTGTAGAAAAATTTGGGGGGTTCCCTAGTCCCTGGGCCACCCGATATACATATATATATATATATACATATATATATATATATATATATATATATATATATATATATATATATATATATATATATATATATATATATATATATATATATATATATATATATATATATATATATATATATATATATATATATATATATATATATATATATATATATATATATATATATATATATATATATATATATATATATATATATATATACATATATATAATTTTTTAACATTATATGGTTAAAATAAAAAATCTGTAGATTATCTAGGAAAATGAAATAAAATACTCAATGGGCATAATATTTTATTATTAATAATTGAATAATGAATGCTAAACATTTTTTAGGTTACAAAATAAAATTGCTAGATATAAAAATAACAAATGAATTACTGATATTTCTAAATTATTAATTTTGTGTTTTGTTTTTAACAGTTTTAAAATTTCTGTTAATAAATTTAAGACTGTAAAAATATGTTCGTATTTTTTTTCTTAATGCACTTATTCTCGACAATTTAGAAAAATTGCCAATACACAGCGCTTCTACTCACATGATGTGGTGTGGAAGTAAAATAAATTAAAATAAATAAAAATCGTTGAAAAAATAATTTTTTTTCGTATAAAAACAAAATATCGAAGTCCTTGGGAATAATTAAATTTAGTACAAATTTCGTTTTCATTCTCCTTAATATTCTTACAAAAAACAATTAGTGCATTTTTTTGTTACATCAGAAAAACGCCTCGGAAAATACAAAATATGATTTGCAGGTATATAGGTATACAGGTATTTTTTTAAATTTCGAGTAACCCCTCTAATTTAACAATAATTCAGATTAGTGTAAATAACAAATTTATATTTTATATTTGCACAGACAATGTTATTTAATTACCTATCAGGATCACATGGAAAAGAAAACATCCAATGTTCCAGTGTAGTTTTGATTTTTACCGCTTTTAGAGTTCTTTTTATTCTACTGTGACGAGTACCAGTTTCAGTTAAAAAATGACTAAACTTTTTATAAAATGAGTAATTTGTAATTGGTATACAACATGCACACATTTTAAAATTCATCCTGTAATATTTTTAAATTATTCAAAATAGATGCAGAAGCATTCATCTAAATATAAAACCATAAATTCATGCTTTTTATCCTATTTCCTATTTTATTTATACTTTCAATTTATATTAAAATTACTTCATTAATGGTTCTTGTTTTTTGCAAAACAATACCTAACTCCTATACTAAAATCAATATTTTTATGCTTGCATAACATAACAGTTTTTCACTTACCTTTCGATATCACGAGGAAATGAATAAAACTTTTCATTACTACAATAACTTTTATTTGTATACCCTTTACATGAGCAAACTATTGCTCCCTCTTTTCTTATCGTTCCCCATTTAAAAAAATAAAATGCATACAATTGTCACAGTAAACCAATTACGCGTAAAGCACTTACACCACTACTTATTTTTTATTTCGCTATAACATACACTCCGCTCTGACGGCCACTACTACACTGATGCTTTTCAGGTAACGTTTCAAGTAATGGCTCTGGAAGATCCGCGGCGGCAAGGCCTGGCAAGAAGGAAATAAGCTACTGGTATACTGTGATTTCAACTATGATTTACTAAGATGCACAGCACACTTATACATACGTAAAGAAAAAAAATATTGTTTATATTGGTGTCTCTTTTGCGTGTTTGACGATATCAGAAAGAGTAAAAACAAAACTTGTCTAAGCATTCTGCACCTTGTAGTAACTCTGTTTGAATTTGTTTTGTCACCAGTGTAGAAGGCCGAACCGCATAGTGACCCTCTCAGTTGGGTGGGATGTAAAAGAGGACGCGGAGGAGGGATGGCAACACTGGGGCAGAAGATGTTTTCTGAGACTGTCTGTGGATAACTTATGGTGTTATTGATGCATCTATCGTTACAATAAAACATTATTTTTGCTTAAAACAAATTACAGCATTTAATTTGTCCGAATTATTCCCCCTCCCCTTAGTGAAGGTGGTTAAAGGTTGTTGTCCATTTAATCCAACAATTTGTGACGAAAACAATTATTGCATCATGTGCGTAATTTCTCCGCTTAGGGTAAAACCACCCATTGTGTCCATATTAATAATCATTGGGTGAAGGACCTTTCACCCAACGGTTTTACACTGTTTACCTTTAACTGTATCCAATTAACTGCTGAAAAGGATGTAAAAAGAAAACTGGCAATAAATTATCATAATAGAATAGATATGATTTTCGGTTTGGATTTAGTATTAGGTAGATAGATTGTTGTTACAAAGAATTAACACACTGTTATCTTGGGGTGAGTTAGAAACAATTTGATCTAAGACATTTACAGTGTTGATTTTGATTTTACGCATCAAGCTAAAAGAATAACTATGGATTGTCGTTTCTTGTCAATATATTGAAGAGATCTTAGCCCGAGTACCTGTTCTTTAACAAATGTGATTTACGAGTCGTTTGCATTCTGACTCTTATTGTATTTATTTTATTTGTATTTAAATGTTTTTAATACATTACAATGTGAGAGGTAATAGAGACGAGGGATGTTTCATAAGTTCTCTCTTCGTATAGCATGGGCATGGTAGCTGAGTGGATAAAGCTCTTATAGCTAGTTACTCGGTACCGAATATCGATGGTTCGAATCCATCCCGGAGCAAGTTAGGAATTTTATTTGTAATTTGTTTCGGATTAAAATGAGGAGAGAACTGTCGATGTCCTAGGACTCCACGATAAACTGCAGGGTCTCGTCTCTCTTTACTCAACATAAAATCCTAGGATTTTCTGAGAGTTATTTCGGTGACTTGACAGCCGGTTAAGAAAACATTGGTATACCGACTGAGCCTTGATGATTGTTACATTTTCACCAGTGGAGGGATACTAATGGTGGTTGATTCTGTGTCGGGCCTACACTCACATTTCGACTTTCAACTTCAGCTTGTTTGGCTGTGTCTAGGTTCTCAGGTACCCGTAGCCAGAGATATTGCCATATTAATATTCCTTCTGTTTCGCTTGTTGGTGTGAGGTGTGAGTTTCTGACAAGTGACAGTATTACCTGTTCGAATAATAGTGATATTACATCCCCAATTCAGTCAGTATTATTGAAGTGTATTACAACTATACATATGTTATCTGTACGTATCATCATACAAATGTTGATGTCGACTTGTTGGTTTGATTTTCTAACCCTTCTTCCTCCCGAATATACTTTCAACAGTGTAGGTCAATGACAAGAAGAAGTATCCTACAATGTAGGTTTCTACATTCACAGTCGGCCAAGTAGAGTTAGCAAAAATGCGCCGCAGGACATAGGCGTACGCATCGTAATATGTATAGTAAAAGAAATTAACTAATTAACTAGTAATAAAAGCAATAAACTGTTACAATTTATAACAATGTATGTACAACTTACCCTCTTAACTAGCTTGGTTATCACAAACTGGAAAGGATGCGTAAAAACTTTTCAGCATCATGTATGCTTTAAAAAGACGTTTAGGAGATTTATGAAACACTTTTTTTTGTATTTGCTATTAATGCATCTACCTCTGGAAAACCTTGTCGAATAGTTTCTGCCACAAGGTGTAAAGCATGCACTTTACACGTAACATGTACCAACCTACAACCGTGTTCTTGATGAGAACACATTGTCCCGGCACCATCGGTCACAAACATCAACACTTGACTTTTAACATGTCAAATTTTTTAATGTCTCCAGCACCACCAGCGTAATTGTTTGGCCAGTACACTCCGTTAGTCAATCACCCACATGTTCTCTGTAAACTGACATTTTTAATTACTAAAATATTTTTATGTTTTTTAAATTATAATACATTGTTTGTTTCGGTGCAGGAAAATGCCTCCATGACAGGAGGGCCCAGCTGTACCTGGACGTTATTGTCGTCCTGGCTGGATACCATTTTTTTTGTCAACTTTGTCCCTCATGTTATATTGTTTGTTTGTTTTTATATATCTATATATGAAATAAATAAAACAAAAGTAGCCGTAATTAGAAATGTATATAAAATAGGAAATAAAGCTGATTAAATTGGAATTAGAATTGGGAATTCACTGATAATTTTATTCACTTTGTCAGCGTAAGGCCGTTTTTTACCCTTGGACATGTCTGACATACTTTATTATTAAATTAATAACAAGAATAAAATACATACAAATAAAATTATCAACAATACAACGGAGAGGAATAAATTACGTTGTACACACCATGTGACAAAAATAGACTAAAATCAAATGTTAGTCTTTGCTAAAATAGTCTCGTTTACGTATTTGGGTATTTCTCTACCTGGCACCGCCTATGACTTGCGGACTGATGTGCCAACTCTAATTATAAGATTTAGGTGCAAAATTCAAAGGAAATATATGTGTGGATATTACAACTTTATTAAAGGTTTAAATTTATCCCTGGCTTTTACATCCTTGAAGTGACGATACTTATATTGAAGAGGTTTCCACAAAACTAAAAATCAAAATACTCTGCGGCCGTTTTTCTACCCAAATTGATACAATTTTTATTATCTTCAGCTAGCATTGGCGAAATTAGCATCAAAGTGTGTTTTGGTGTTTATAAAAACTGCTTCAGAGTAATTCCAGTTTCAGAAATTTATTGATAACAGTAAGAATTATTAAATATGATTTGAACGAAATAACTACTCAGCGGGCAAATACCCCGACCTGCATTGGATTATACCCTCAAATCATGATAGACCGGTAGCCAATATCATTCGTCAATTCCTAACCAGACATAGACCGGTTTCGAACTTATTAGTTCTCCTCAGTATGCCATAGGTTATGGAACAGACAAATGATAGTGGCCAACCTGCTAGTCATATACTGACTAAGGTAAATTGAGTAGTGGTAAGAGGTATGTGAAACTTCTCATATGGTCCAAATGCTACTATCCGACCGACATCATAGATGCCTCTGTGGCGGATAACGACTTGCGAAGTAAGTACCAAGAGCGGCGACCTCTAGCCCAGGTGGACTAAACTACTGTTATTAAATATGATTTGAACGAAACAACTACTCAGCGGGCAAATACCCCGACCTGCATTGGATTATACCTTCAAATCATGATAGACCGGTAGCCAATATCATTTGTCAATTCCTAACCAGACATAGATCGGTTTCGAACTTATTAGTTCTCCTCAATATGCCATAGGTTATGGAACAGATAAATGATAGTGGCCAACCTGCTAGTCATATACTGGCTAAGGTAAATTGAGTAGTGGTGAGAGGTATGTGAAATTTCTCATATGGTCCAAATGCTACTAACCGACCGACATCATAGATGTCTCTGTGGCGGATAGCGACTTGCGAAGCAAGTACCAAGAGCAGCGACCTCTAGCCCAGGTAGACTAAACTACTGTTATTAAATATGATTTGAGCGAGACAACTACTCAGGGTGCAAATACCCCGACTTGCATTGGATTATACCTCTCACCACTACTCAACGGTAATAATTGTTTTGATTCTAACCTTAGTATTTGAATATTTTCATCTGTTTTCAATTATTTGAACTTCTTAACTACTTAAAATTAGACAGTCTTTAAGCGTTGAAACGTTACTACTGCATGTTCATCACTTTCTTTTCTACCTAAATATTCTTCGCCAACTTTACATCATTTTTTCTGTAGAATTTTGACGGTAACTTTTCATTTTCGAGCATGAGCCATTCTCAAATTATTTGCAAGACACAAAAAGAGATTATGAAGATGACTCCATACTGTTTTAACTGTTATTATCTATGGGGCTTACCATGATTTAAGTATATAAATCCCAATCACAAAGTTATCAACCGAACATCCTGAGAGTATACATATAGCTTTGCTTGTAATATCCTCAAGACAGCTACATATTTGCTCAAAATGTTTTTAAAATATACAAGTGTTGCTTAAGAAGTACTTTTTTATAGCATTGGGATGTCTTTAGGCAGTGTCTAGGGCCACCTTGGCAATTTAAACGTAATATTCAAAAAATTTATCGAAATGTAACAAATTTGGATCAAAACTTAAGAACGCTCTGGAGTCACCAGGCCCCTCACCATACACCTAATCCAATTTTTGCCTATAAATCTTGTAAATGCAAAAACGACAGAATTTCCTACATTTTACAACTTCATTGCCTAGTTTAAGATTAAAATTACATTTCATAAGAACGTAATTTTCAATATCCTCATTTCCAGCCAAATACAAAATTACGTTCTTACGAAATGTAATTTTGATTTTAAAATAATCTGTTCACATGGCAATGAAGTTGTAAAATGTAGGAAGGTCTGTCGATTTTGCATAAATTTATATATACAAGACTTATGGGCAAAAATTGGATTAGGTGTATTTATAAATAAACAGCATAAATTATTACTGAATACAATAATCAATATATACTATTTAATTAAGTATCGTCTTTTATTCAGGGGCGTGCGGTGAGTTTTGATACAGGGGAAGCAGTTTGTGATATAGAATGATGGGTAGTACGAAGCCCCGAGCGAAGCGAGGCAAAATTTGTTTTTAATAAAAGGGGCGTGGCTTCCATATACTCATTTTAAAGCAAATGTCGAAAGCTGCAAAGTTATGATATCTAGAAAAAAAAGTATACTTTTAGGACCGCCACTCCTCAATAAACATAAAACATAAAAACACCACAAAAATTAGACAACCCCCGATTCTAAAGCCGAAGCTGCACGGGCGAGGGTTACACTTATGAAAAAAACGTAGACACACAACCATACCCACCGACATTGCCAGTGCCGGTGGCGGGGATCGAACCCGCAGCGAAATAGAGAGTTTGTTCAGTCACACTTGCCATCGTGCACTCTCTAGCCAACTGTAAATCGAGGCGGCTAGTTAAGTAGTTAACATGCACATACCTACCTATTTATAATGGTGTTTAATTCGCCTCTCCTTTTTTTGCGAAGTCGGAAATAACTTCGTCCTAAAAGTTTGAATTTTGAGACATCTCCTTCACGAAGTCACTTTCTCTTGTTAACAGGGACAATTTTGAAAGCCGTTCTTCACTGGTTGAATTTTTTGAAAAAAGTTTTTATTCTTTTTAATGTCGAAAAACTGCGTTCAACCGAAGCACTAGTTGCAGGTATCGTCAACACTAACTCACACAATTTCAACACTTCAGAGTAGGCCTGACCCAAACTATTTTCTTTTATAAAGATAATCAGTTCGTTGGCGTTATGTTTCTGACTAACATCTTCTGTAGCATAAATAACTGAAAGTTCCGATCGTAACCCAACTATTTCAAAAAAATTTCCGTAGTTATCACTCAATGACTGAAGTGCGTTTTGTGGAAATTGTTTATTTTTAAATTCATTAAAATTACACAATTCTAAAAATTGTATATCACTAAAATTTTTAAAACTATTATTTAGTTGCCCATTGATATTGTCCAAAATTTCGATAAAAAGCCTTCGATATGAAGTTCTATGATCCACTATAAATTCAGTTCGTATTCTTTTTCTTTGCGGCTCTAAATTGTCATTACTAGTTTTCTCCCAGAACTTTTCAAATTCATTTCTTTTGTTACAAATCAAATTTTTGAATGCTTCAATTTTCTTTACACAAAATCCAACGTCATTTGATTTAGTTTGCAAAATATTGAATAAATTGTCAGTAAATGGGAATATTTTGGAGAAAATATTTAACAAAAAAATTAAAATCAGTCTCCTTTCAATGAATCTAAGTAACCTCTGGATCCATTCAAAGTCTCAGTGTCCCAATCATCTTTGCTTTGTAAAATATTTTCAAATAAATCAATTAGAGACTGTCGATTTTCAGATACAGTTTGTACTAGCCTCCCATTGTAATTCCATCGTGTTGGAGCAACTCTGGGTAGTCCCTTCTGTACTTCCAAATCTAAAGCTCGTGTCCGTTTTGATGATTTTGAAAAAAAGGCAGCCATTCCACTAATACTTGAAAAAAAAGTACCTTGCACTCTTTAAGACACGCTGCAGATTGAGCAAGAACTAAATTTAATCGATGCGCAAAACAATGTACAAATATTGCATTCTGAAAAGTTTCTTTTACTTTGACCTGCAGGCCTCCCAATTCACCAGCCAATACAGCGGCCCAATCATAACTTTGGGCGATAAGTTTAGCACCACACTGTATATCATCGACTATCTGACAAACTATAGCATATAAAGTTGCGGCCGTTCTCTGCGTTGTTACGTCTAAAAATCCTAAAAAGCGCTCTTGGACTTTCCCATTTGAATTTATGTAGCGTACTACGATTGACAACTGTCTAATATTCGTAATATCGGTTGTTTCATCTAACATAATTGCAACAAAAGGAGCTTTTTTTATTTCTTGCTTGATCTTTTCTAAAACAATATTGCTTATCGAATGAATCAAACCATTTTGATATGAATTGATGTACCGCGAAATACCGTGGAGTGTTCCAGATGGTTACTTAAAATTGTATCGTATTTTGCTAATAAATCAACTAAATTGATGAAATTGTCCCTATTGGCAATGCTTCGAGATTCAGTATGACCTTTAAAACCAAGTTAATTTTCGCCGAGAAAACAAACAATGTCAATAAGACTTTTTATCTCTTCTCGATTTTGTTTTACAAGTTCATTATGCTTACGGTCACTTTATTTCAACTGCTGATCTAATGAATGCTCAATTCGTGACTTTTCAAATGTTATTTCTTTTAGCACCGCTCGCAAATGAGTTTCACACTTACCATACCTCTTTGTCACTTTGTGAATGTTGTTTAAATCTGAAATGCCATTTTTATTCCTTTTTCATTTGTGAAAAGTACACATGGCCAACAAAACAATTTACACAGATTTTCACAACCCGTTTACCACTGATTAGCACTGTACATTTCAATATTAAAGTACCTATAACATGATTTAACTTTCGTTTTTAAAAGTTTTAAATCAGGTGTTGGTCTCCCGTTTATTAAGTATAATATTAAAATCGATATTAAAATCGATATTAAAATCTAGATTAAAATCTATGAAACAAGACGATATACGGCTCAGATATCAAGATTATGATGTGGGGATGGGATGCATTTCAAGAAGTTGCTTATATCAGCTCTGCTTATATCGAAGTCGCGCGAGTTCGTGTTGGCTCGATTAATCGAGTGCGTCATCGTTACGGTTTTAGCGTACAACATTATCTCAGCTGTTGAAATGCAGGGCCGTGTCTATTGAAATTGGGTAAAAGTAAATTTTAATAATTATTGTATGTGATAAATAATAATATGACTGTACCTCTGGTTGAAGAGATACGGGATGTCTGGAATGATCTTAAAAGAAGGATTTACGTGTTATAAAATCACAAATTATCTATTATATTATTACATGGCTATCTGATTTTGTAGGTATCAACTTACGTGTTCAAAAAAACATATGAAATGTGGTTTGTGAATCATCAATAAAGAATTAATACATACATAAGCCCATTTAGATGATACAATTAAAGAAGATAAATTAATACATCTGTTAAAATAATCACAGCCATTCTTTACAAAAAAATAGATATGAGAATAATCCAAATTCTAATCTTTTAAAAAAACAAGAGTTCATGCTATGCGATGATACATCAAAATCCACAACCAAACTATTTGCGTTTTGATTTTTGCATTGCAGAATTCCACTGGTGAGGTTTCAATTTAAAATACAATTAGTAAATTGAAGGAGAATGAAAATTTTCAACTTTTTGCATTGCACTAATCCTATAAATTGTAAAAGATACTCGTGCGTATGAAACTGACAATGTAAACGCGATTTAACCAGTCCTGAGGAACGAAATGTCGACTGATTAAAAAAGTACTTTTTTCGTTTATTCCCACTAAATTGTATTAATATATCTCAGGTCACTAAACTTTCAAGATAATAATATGCAAGAATGTAGAAAAACACAATTATTTGAAATAAACAAAGAGGTAATTAATCATGTAAATAATCTGTATTTTCTCCTTGCTAATATAGGAAATTAATAATTTTATCTTTTATCGCTAATTCAGCTGGATGGTATTTACTGTAATAAAATTTTACAGCTTACATTGTAAATCGAAAAAGTTTTTGTTAAGTAAATGATGTGCTGATATTGCATCTTACTCCATCTACTTATAACCAATAGATGAACACTTGCAAGAATTTCTTCTCGTGATTATTACTGACTCCGCCTTATTCATCCCACTTATTATTAGATATTAAATGCTGTTATACAGCAGAAATCTCACAGTGGACTCTAACCTTTCATAATAAAATGTAAAATACTGCTAATATTTTCAGATTAAAATATCAGGAAATAACCTGATTTCTCAAATTTGCAATATTTATAACTACTATTATCATAATATCTCGTAATTTTTTTATCGAATGAAGAAATTTTATAAATTATTGGTCGTGACATTTGCAGTATTTATTACCTACTAGTTTCGATTGTCAAAGTGCCTGAGAACGGTAATTAAAATCGAATGGTTATAAAATATTTAAACATAAAATAATAAACTAGTTTTTTGTATACAAACCAGTATGGAATATTTAAACACCTGTCAAAGACACAAATTGTGTAGAAATATGAATATTGTTGGATACAAAAAGATTACATAAAACAGATTAACCATAATTAATAATGATAATCATTAGTTTTGAACAGATCTATAGATCAATATGGAGACAGTTATTCCTTCTAGTACACAAAAAGCAATCAGATTGACTGAATAAATATAAATGTAAATAACTCAATAAATCATTTTAATTCGGGGCAGGAAGTTATCCACAGATGGAACTGATCTTAGATATCTTTCAAATTTAAAGTAAAATCGACACTGTGTTCTTGATTAAAAAAAAGTTACATGTCAAGATATATTGAAAACGATAGTTACTCTGTTAATTTATTGTTTTCTAAGTAGGCCAATGCATTTAATATCGCACCTGGAAAAAAATCACGTAAAGTTGAATGTTGCAAAATTTTGAAGTAGTTTTGATTCTTTTTAACATACTAAAAGTTCCCAAGTCTCCGATGGGCGGAACATCCCCAAAACTACCTATAAAAGTAAAATTTTTCACTTTTTTTAAATTTACTTGGTTAGGATTTACTTAAGCAAAAAAAGTGTGGAGAGAAAAAAGATAGAATTTGCTATAAAATGGCATATTCAAAGTTACAATTTGATTAATCCAGTGACGCACAGCCCTAGTTAAATTAAACAAGGTTCACCCCGTAAGGTACAATTTTTTAGTTTTTCAAATTATCTTGGTTAGGGTTAACTTAACGGAAAATGTGTAGAGAGAAAAAAAGAAGATCATATGATCTTCTATAGAACGATGGATTTAAGTTATAATTTAGTTAACTCAGTTCCGTACAACATCATTATAATGAAACATACATATCTGTACCTGAGAGGTAAATGATAGTAACTCCAATTTTTACTGAAATGGAGGTAATACTTTTGCTCATATGCCACAAGCTTAAACTGTTTAATGGTAAATGATCGTACGTCCACGATTACTAGTTGCTAAGATACGATGTTTAGAAAAGGTCGCACAGGAAATTTTCATCGAGGTAAAAAGTCGTATCTGCCAAGAACGATTCTGTGCAGTTGTGTTTTCTGCAATACAAAAAATTGGCAAACAATCATGACTCCACGTGTGTAAAATACGGAAAAAAAATTAGTGCAAAGAGTATTAAACCCGGTTGCGGCCCTAGTAGAAAGAAATGTACTGATAATATTAACGAATTTCAGAGAATAAAAATATTCAACAATTATTGGAGTGAAAATAAAACCTGGAATCTAAAGAGGCAGTTTGTTCTTTCCAGCGTCAAAAGTACCCCAACTAAACGTACAAGACCATCAAATCACACTAGAGATGGTCAAAGAAAACAGACAATACGTTATTGCTTTGAGGTATCTGGAAAAATTATTGAGGTGTGTAAGGTTTTTTTTTCAAATACATTAGATATATCTGAGACCGTTGTTAGAAACGCATTAAAAAAATCACAAGCAGGAGGCTTTGCAGCACTAGACATGCGAGGGAGGCACGTACCAAAAAAATAAGTTGCCAGAAAATATAAAAGAGCAAATTCGTGCCCGTATTCGGTCTTTTCCAGTTTGTGAAAGTCATTATAGTCGCAACAAAAAATGACAATATCTAGGAAGTGAACTCAACATACAGAAAATGTATAATCTTTATAAAATAAAATGCGATGAAGAAGGTCTTCCAAAAAAATTAAATAGGCAAATCATGGGTATATCATGAAATTTTCAAATCAGAATTTAATTTAGGATTTAACGTGCCATCTAATGGCACTTGTGACGTGTGCGATAATTTGAGAATGACCTTACAAGAATGTCAGTCAGAAGATCAATGAGTAGTCGTTCAAGAACAAATTGATAGTCATTTGAAAGATGCTGAAATCCGCTGAAATATGAAAAAAATGATAAAGTGAGTTTTCCAGAAAAAAACCGAGTAATCATGTTAGATTTACAAAAGTGCTTACCAACACCCCTCCTAACTAACAATAAAAGCTTTTATTCATTAAAACTGTGGACCTTGAACCTTGCCATATACGATGCTACAGAAAAAAAAATCTTACTGCATGGTCTGGGATGAATCTGTTGCTGGTAGAGGCGGACACGAAATAGAGTCTACACTACTAAGATGGACGAATGAAGTTTTAATGATCACTGACACGGAGACATTAATAATATGGTCAGACAACTGTCCAGGCCAAAATCGAAATATCATGATGGCAGTAAACTATTTTTATCTTTTGAATGTTTGCTCTTCCTTGAAAAAAGCTATTCATAAATATCTTCTAAAGGGTCATACTCATATGGAAGCAGATCAAATCCATGCTCTTATTGAGCGAACTGGAAAGAAGCAACCTACAATGACAATAGCTACACCATGGGATTGGCAACAGTTAATTAGATCGACAGGAGCTACAGTCTGGAACATGGAACTGAGTGATTTTAAAAACTTTGATGCCTTGTATTTAGGTTCAGACGCCCCATTCGTGAACCATGATACCAAAAAGAGCAGAGAATTTTCTTATTTCATCGACAGTATGGCGAGAAGTGCGTCATGAAAGTCTAGGTATTCTTTACTACAAAACGTCACTTACCAGTGAAGAATTTAATAGTGTTGATATGAATAGAATTACTAGAAAGAAAAAAAATATTCCACACGAGTTGCTTTTAAGTCGTGAAACTTCCAAAGGAATAAGCATTAAAAACATCGACATCTTTTAAATTTACTCTAGTGGATACCATTTTCATACAAATATGCGAGTATCCAATCAGCAAGAAGGAGAATCTGATTCAGAATGAAATCTATGAATAATTATATTTTCTGTGGTAACCTTTTTGAATATGGTTTAGAGTTACGACATATGTTTTCGTTCTTTACCTGATTTTTCTTTTAGAGGTAAACAATCGTAAGTGCCTTAATTTTGGTCAGGTAAATGGGTTGTTAACAGTTGTTTTATAAAATTAATCATTTAAACTACTTTAATAAAAATAGAAAAAATTAAAGTGCTACTTTTATTTTACATATGAAAAAATACACCATTATCCCATTTAAAACTTTAAACCCTATTTTCTCTGAATTTATAATAATGGAGATATGACTCTCAGGTACAGATACCATCCTTAAGGTACAATTTGTAAGATTCTTTAATTTATTTTGGTTAGGCTTCACTTTTCCAAAAAAGTGTAAAATGTAAAAATAAAGATCACAAAATTCTAACTATTAACGTATAAAAAGTTACAATTTGTTTAACGCAGTGGCGTACAACGCAAGTTTAATTAAATCTTGTTGTTTTTCGAAAAGTCTATACGAGGATACCTTGTCTTTTTTGTAAAGAGCCGATGTTGTATCGCATCCTGATATTGCATGACAGAATAAAATTGAAGATTTCATGGTACCAATTTTGTCCTGAAGTTGAGTTATGTCTGTTATGGGGGTGAGATTTCACAGAAGTACCAGGTCTCATCATATACAAATTTTTAGTTGTTGCTTTCGATAATAATACCACCATTAAACCTGTATCTTCACCTACGAATGTAACTGAATGTTCCAACTTTTTTTTCAACCGCAGTGTCAACTATGGTTTTATCTTCATCTGCCTCTTCTTAGATAACACGTATGCCAGCTGCTGTAAGGTGTTGAGTTAGTTGTGCTATAAAATGCTTTTTGTTATTTATATTTGAACAAAGTAGACCTGATTCATGGCGGCAATGGTATCATCAGAAAATATAAATCGGAGTCGTCTTTTTTTGATACCTTCGAATTTGTTCTTGCATTTTGGTGGGAGAATCCAAATTATAACCATCAAAAACAACAGTGCTTCTATGTCCGTAATTATGCAATACATAATTTATATACTGCTGATATATAACAACGTGAGTGGTTAGATATTGTCATATAATTTTATCAAGCAAATAACTCCCATCAATCACAAAAACAGTGTTAACAGGAATTGAAGTTAACGGAGCACATTTATTGTCAAATAAAGCAAATAATGCGGATTTTTTAGTTTTCAGGAGCA
The DNA here is from genome assembly GCA_029963845.1 of Rhamnusium bicolor. Taxonomy (NCBI): domain Eukaryota; kingdom Metazoa; phylum Arthropoda; class Insecta; order Coleoptera; family Cerambycidae; genus Rhamnusium; species Rhamnusium bicolor. The sequence continues at coordinate 369,253 of JANEYF010003735.1, read as the reverse complement.
TTCCATTGTCATATATTGATGGAGGGTGTAGGGTGATAACTCAATGCAAGAACAGTTTTTAAGATCTTCTTGAGACTTATAGCTACACAAAATTCTGTTAAAAAGTTGAGTTGAATTTACAGGAGAGGTTTCATTGTATAATTTTACTGTTTATTGAGAAATCCTAAATTTTTTACTTTTTTGGAACTTTACATTGCTGACATTTTGTCCAACCAAGCCATCTATAATATTTGCGCTATACACTAATTATTATGTTTATATTATACAGAAATAAACTGAAATCACGGTCGTCTGAAACTCATATGCTCACTTATCAGCAATTTAAAGACGCCTGATAGTAAAGTTACCAACCTACAGCAATAAATAAATATTTAGAAAAACTTTTTTTAATGGTAAATAAGTGCTTCTTAGCAAAATCGTTTTTGTTGCGATTACAAAGCAATCTATATGGAGCCTATTTAATGCAGATATTTTTTTGGGGCTAGGCAATTTTTATTTATGGTTAATAGTAATTTCTTTCAGGGAAGAGTTATTCATGTGGTAGTCCTAAAAAAGAAAAAGGAGAATAAATAAATGTTTCCTATTTTATTCTATTCTCTATTCTATGGCCCGTACTATTTTTACATTTTATAATGTCCAAGCTTACAAAGCATCCAGCTGTCTAGTATTTGTTACATTCCTAATTAATCTTAAATTGCTACTATCTATTTTCTGGTTGTTCTCAAACATATGTTGGGCAACATTAGACTTATCTGTTCTACCATATTTAAAATGAGCCATATGTTCCTTGAATCTAGTTTGAAAAGATCGTCTTGTTTGTCCAACATACTTTTGATTACAGTTCTTACAGCTAATTTCGTAAATCTCCGTCTTTTCGTTTGTTTCAATTTTGTCTTTTTGATTGTCTAAAAGTTGTAGTTTATTTCCCCATATTCCTGATGTCAAAACTTCACACCAAACGGTAACATTAGCGCTATGTAAAGGTTTTTCATATAAATTGAAAGCATTTTCTGGAGCCCATTATCTCATTCTCATTCGCATAACCACTTGAAAATGGGCTTCATCAGTTATGACACTCATGGCAAGCTCATTCAGTAGTTTTCATTGGCATTGAAAAATTCTGAAAATTGCTCACAAAATTGAGGACGTGCTCCTATATCCAAATCTTTTAGTTTCAGAAGATGTGGATTCTGTATGGATGAAAGTGAAGATCGTGTTTTAAAATTCTCTGTAAAGATATATTTGAAACGTTTGTGTCTTGAGTGTCTTGAGAATGTTTTACGGCTGAAAGCGTCGGACTCTGTTGAACACGATCAATGTTTTCAGAAGTACGGAACGAACTTTGAAGCAACACGTTCACGAGCAAGAAAATCACTAACCCATATTAAAATTATGTTCCTTGTGGGTATATTTCCGTGTTTTTGATTCTGAATCTTCTTTGAATTTCCACAGTACTGCAAGTATCAAAAAACATTTCTACTGCGAACACACGTTCATTTAAAGAAAAATGCGCCATCACTTAATAAATTGCCAAGATTACTGAACACTTTTTGACACATACAACATTTAATTGTCACTTATTGGCTAACCTTGTATAATGAAAGAAGGGGAAATTTGAGCTTTTAACAAGAAAAATTTAGGCATTTTGCAAAATTAAATGAAATAGTTGAAAGTTTTGAAATTTGCAACAGACAACGAGAAATCATTACAATACGCGGTTCTAAGTTTTCAACAAAAATTGATTGGTTTGTCGCAAATTTTTCTGACTAACACGTTTGTTTGCATTTTCTCGCGAAGATTTATACTTACGTAATTTAAGCACTGCGAAACAGATGCAATGTAAAATTAGTGACAGATAATAATCATACAAGCCTCTTAATACCGAAATCGTGTGCCTGCACTTAAATGCAACAATAGAAAACTATGATGTTACACTGGTTTATGTTCTTTTGGTAACAGCGTACACGGTTAGTGTATATCTTGTTAATTTGAAACTGGTTGACGATGAAAGATTTTTACAAACTGTATTTCTTCTTTGACAGATGATAGACAAGATTTTAAAATGAAGAACAAGAGAACGATATCTTTTAACGTTTGTATGGTTTCTAGTTGTAATTATGCTGAGATGAAGAATTTATCGTTGTCAAAAAATATGCGGAACGAATTAATTCTTTGGAGAATAATTTTTGATTTTTATCAGATCTTTGTTTAGTTCTAATCGAAAGCATCTCAGCTTAGTGTTCATATTATTAAAATCATTATAGATAAGTCAAGTTAAAATTTTACCTAAGATAAATTGTTTAGACGATTTTTTTGGTAAAAAATATGTATAGTGTCAACTTAAATAAAAAGCTTAGAGTTCCCATCTACCAGAAGTTGTTCTCTTTCAAGCCTTTCTCTGGAGCCTCTCAAAGAGTTCAATATCATCTAAGGCAGAATTGCTTGAGTGTTTTCTCTAATGCGATGTTTAAGGTTATCCACATTTTATGACTCGTTTTCGCAAACTTTTGTCTGTTGTAACCCCACAAAAAATAGTCGATTGGGTTTAAGTCGGGTGATCGAGGTGGCCATTATATATACCCTATCCGCAACGGTGGATAGGTAATCCACAGTTGCAGAAATGTATCATTCCGCAGTTACCTGGAAGAAGGAAAGAAGGAAGACCAGCGGCCCAGCCAGTACGTCGACCACCAGCTGCGAGACATCAGACGATGACGATGAATGGAGGAGCTGGGAAATTTACGGAACTCCAAAGAGCTTTCCAAACATTTTCAGGTCTTATCGATTTGGATGTAATGCTGCGACGGGTCAAATTACTGACAGGTAGTTTAATAGTTTTTGGGATATTTTATTTTTAAAATAAAAAAAATAATAAAGCTTTCTTTAATATTTCAGTTTCCTGCGATAGTTTACATAGTTAGGTAACAAAAATTAGGTTAAATACTTTAATAAGATAAAAAAACGAGCTAAAAAACTATATTTGTGAAAAATTTCAACCCAATCGTACATTCATAGGAAATTATTTTTAAACTTGATAATGCATTAAACGTGTAAATTATTTAAAAACTTCTCTACTTTATATCTTACTTTTCGAATGAGGTTTATATGAAGTGTTAAAAACCATATTTTATTTCCATAAATAATACAAAAAATACTAGGTACAGGTAGAGCGTCCAAAAACATATGCCATCGCTTAAACGGAGATTCTACACTCAAAAATAAGACAAATATACCTAATTCCTGTCAATATAGGTTCATTTTTGCATCGTTTCTGAGATATTGACGTATTATGATATGAAGTTGTCAGCTTTTGGTCTAAGTCTTGACTTTCTAAGCTTCTTTGAGTCATATCTGGGCAACAGAACATTAAACGTGAAGTATCATGGGTTTTCATCTATTGAAGTATTAGCGACGTCAGGAGTTCCGCAGGGCTCTGTTTTGGGCCCACTATTATTTATAATCTTCATCAATGATATCTGCCAAGATATACAAAGTAATGTCCTCCTATATGCTGATGATCTAAAACTGTTTGCATCTATTAACTCCGAAGAAGATTGCCATCGATTACAGCATGACCTCTCAAAAATAAATTCATGGTGTGAAAATAATAGATTACCCTTAAATATATCAAAATGTAACGCGATGACTTTTACAAGGAGAAATAACTCGATAAAATTTTCCTACAAAATAGGCAATGAAATAGTTACGAGATGCACTCAATTCAAGGATCTCGGAGTCATCTTTGACTCAAAACTAACCTTTACTGCCCACATAGATCACATAACTGCTAATGCCTACAGAAATCTAGGCTTTATTATACGAAATTCAAGGCATTTTAAAGATATCTCCACACTTTCTCTCCTGTTCAATGCTTTTGTACGGCCAAAACTGGAATACGGTGGTATTGTCTGGAACCCACATTACAATATTCATATCCTTAATTTGGAACGGGTTCAGAGAAGGCACGTTAAACATCTTTCATTCAAAGCTGACGGAATTTATCCTTCCAGAGGCACGCCACAATCTGACTTACTAGCCAAATTTAATCTAAATAACTTAGCAACACGTAGGATCTACTTTTCTGTGTTGTTCTTACACAAACTATTAACAAGTCAGACTGACTGCCCGGATATTCTTAGTTCCATACATTTCAAAGTTCCATATTCTCAAACTCGCTCACACGACATCTTCTACCTAGCTACACCAAGAACAAATGTACTAAAATCGTCGCCTATTCACAATATGTGCTCAAATTACTTAAGCTATAAGTCGAACCTTGATATTTTTAATTGTAGTGTTAATAGTATAAAGCAATGTATTTTGAATCGCTCTTAAGTAAACCTCTAGTTTACCAAACCACTGTTTAATCTATCTTCTCACAAATTATTGCATTCTCTTTTTTAGTTATTTATCTGTAAAACATTTAGTATTAAGTCGTTTACTCTGTACTGTGCACATATTTCTTTGTATATTTCCTGCCCTATAATTGGATGCATATCTGTCTGGGCAGCTGTATTCATAAAATAAAAAAAATAAAATAAAAAAAATAAAATTATTTTTCTTTGCGTTAGCTGTAAAAATATATACGCCACTGATTTTTTTAGTTTTTGATGGACCAATTATGCAGAAAGTTAATTGCTGAAAAAATGTCACTTCTTGACGTTTTTTAGATATCGGCAACGTGTAGAAGATAAATGCAATTTTTAAAGTATTTTTAAGTCTATTAAAAAAAAATAAAATAATGCTATAAGAATCCTACATAAAAAATTGTATTTATCTTCTACACGAAACCTAAATCTAACAAAAATCAAGAGGTGACTTCTTCTCAGCAATTAACTGTCTACATTACTGTGCAATCTAAAACTAAAGATCAGTGGTGTATATATTTTTTTTTACAAAATTAACCGAAATAATAATAAAACTTCAACATTCTGCATTTCAAGTACGAAACAGTAATAGACCCATGTTGATAGTAACTATTTGTCTTATTTTTGAGTGAGAAATCTCCGCTTAAGCGATGACACATGTTTTTTGAAACACATACGGGCAAGGGATGTTTCTAAAAAATAATAATAATAATAATAAAATATCTCAAAAACTGTTAGGTTTTGTATTATGCATCGTATAGTTAAATCAGTTGCAAATGAGCTCTACTAACATCCCTTGAAAGGAATACGGCGACTTACCAGTCATGCACCTTGATGTGTACCTATATATAACATTATTAATCACTGATATTAATTTATTATCAGTGTAGGATAAAGTTCTTTGTTCTTGACAAAAATGCTAAGCTACATATTAATTATTATGTATTTTAGCTGCCTATTTACAGTTTGTATACCATATATGCATGGAAATTTTGTGAATATTCAAATGGGCTTAAAAATTTCGGTTTCATATGTACAAAACTTGTTATGTTTGAAAGTTCGAGCATACTTTTCTATTATATAGTTAGCTACAATAATTTGTTTAAATTATTTATACTTTAATAACATAAATAATTGTTTTCTAGGTCAAGAAAATTAAGTAATGTTGGACAATTTACTGGAAATTTCAGAAGAACAGATTACAGAACTTATTTCTCAAATCGGAAAGAGAATAAAATTCATAAAACACTTAAAAGCTTACAAAGAAATAATGTGCCTTCCTGTGGTAAATTTAAAGTCTCATATACAGTGTGTTCATGAATGGACTTATACTTGTAAAATTTTTTGTTTTTGTTTTCTTAATAAAACGTCATTCTTCGTAAAACTTCTTCTAATTTTGAAAAGTCCTTAGCCAATCCCAGAAATTTAAATTTGATTCAAATAATTTATCAGTTTTATTTAAATATTGCCTGAACAATATTTGTGGCATATTCAAAATTTTTCCTTTTTCTTTTTTGGATCTTACTACCACATGAATAATTCTTCGTTATCAAAAAAATATAGTTAACTACCCAGGTATGTTACTGGAAAAATAAACCTCTGCGCTTGTGACTTTACGTCAAAAGATTAGTCAGAGGGTGTTTTTTAACAACTAATATGAGACAAAAAAACAATAATATAATTCCTTAACGTTTCAGAAAACACCCTCTGACTAATATTTTAATGTAAAGTCACACGCGCAGAGGCTTATTGTTCTAGTAACATACTGGTAACTAACTATATTTTTTAGATAACGAAGAATTATTCCTATCGTAAGTTCCAAAAAGAAAAGGAAAAAAGTTTTATTTAAATAATACAATTGTTGAACGAAATGAAATTTATCCTCACATTAAGTGGTAAATTTAATAGATCGCAATATTAAATCAAGAAAGAGAAGATTTCAGTCAACATCAAATATTTATTGATTTAAGTAATTCATCAGTTGTGTTTAAATAATACAGTTATTGAACGAAATGACACATTTCTTACATTAAGTGTTAAATATAACATATCGCAATATCTCTACTTTTGAACTGAATAAATGAAATCTTAGATTAAGTATAAGTTAGTATTGAATATTGTTCGAAACTTCCTCTTAGCTGAAGTAGAACCATCATTCAAAAATTAATAATTAGTTATCATTAAAAGGAGACTAAGATAATGACTTTTAAGAATAACATTTTCCTTGATAGAGAAATATCTATTCTTGCGGATATATGAGTACAATAATGTCTTAATTTAAGAGTAGTAGTCTTAAATATAGTTTAGATTATTTCCGTGTGGCCTCATCGGTGAAAAAAGTTTCTTGAGGTAATAAATTTTGCACAGGAGTAAAATGATATAGATGGAGCTTCTCTTTTTGCAAAATTCTCAAGATAGACGGTAGAGTTACTCCTTTTGCCGTACTTAAACGACGGGTACTCCTATCTGGGGTTTCTGAAATACGAACTAAAACCTCCTCTTTTTCTTCGACGGAGATATCATCATTATGTCGTTTAGAATGAAAAGACCCTGTTTTGCTTAAGCGGTTGTAAGGATTTCTAAAAAGTTTGTGAGTGGACTGCCTTCCATTTGGGTATAATTATTGTAAATATCTCCGGGCTGCAGCGAGTCCATTAAAATTTGTTTGAGCAAAAATGCTGTGCCGTGGCATTATCTGCATAATGCTTATTTTACTACGAATAAAATAGAAAAAGTTAATCTTACGTAACACACTTATTGACATAAGCTTACAAAAGCATGCCAAAATAATGACAGCAGTGAACAAGCCAACTTTGTATTTTCAGGATTATAAATTGCATAAAAACGAAATGCTTTGAAACTTTAAGAGCAAATATCTCGAAAACGGATTGAGATATCGAAATTAAACAAGAATAATTTTTTTATGTAAAGAAGGACGCTCTTTCAGATTCTCGATTCACGTTGACCATAATTTGATAAGCAAAAAAAAAATATGCCTCTATTTATCAAAGCAGTAGATTATAACTAGTTATTTCTATGAGCAACGGTAAAATTAGTTGCAAACTTACGTCATGACAAAAAATTTTTAAATCAACAACATTTTGATTTCTAGTATCTCTCTCCCATTCTTAATAAAGCACCCTGTATATTATTTATTTATATACATATATAAGCGATTTTACAATAAGTCATTTATGAAAGAGTAGTTTAATATGTACATATAAAACCGTTTGTGGTAAGCCACACATTTAATATTAATACTAATCTTTAGAAACAATCGATGAAGAAAACCGCAGCCTCCTGTTTTATTTGACATTTGCAAGAACGTTTTTCTTTTAGTTTTTGCAATCTTTGTTCTGCTTTATGTTAAATGTTTTATTCTGTGCACTACATTTCTTCACGAGGAAGTTGTTAAGTATTTATGTAGTATGTTTTTACATGAAAGCATTGAAAATTTATGATATCAAGATAACCTCTACATTCTTGTCTACTTTTATTTGAATTTGAATTGTGGTGAGCAGAATTTCTAATATCTCCGCTATCAACCAGATTTTATATCATCTCGTCTTCCTCTACCTAAGATTTTGTTTATGGTTACTTCGGAATACAAAATTATACACAGCATTAAGTCAGCAGCGTAGCCAGATGTTGCAACGTAAAACATCGTAATAATTAATTTCAAAATTATCCAGTTTACAAGCTGTGGCAGTGAATGTGAAGTTTTGAAAGTGAAAAGATTTTTCCGTTTTTTTTTTGTTATTTGCCGGTATTCACAGAATCAACAACAAATCATTGATTCATTTAACGAATGCAAATTGATTGTTTTCTTTTTTTTTTGGGATAAACCAAAACAGTAAAATACTTTAGAAATTCAATTAAAAATACAAAAATCACTATTTGCTTTAAATTAAATAACTATATAATTTTTATTGTAGTTTATTAAATAAAAATTATGTCCTCCATTGATGTCAAGGCAAATATGTATTCTTTTAATAAAGTTTGTGATTACACCAAAATTGGTCTTCAGTTCTTTACTATTTCTTGCTCCATTTCGACATGCACTTTTTTTAAGTATGTAGGCTAATAAAATAATCAGGTATATACTATTAGATCTGGTCACAGATTTAGCCAGAGAATGTTCCATTCCAGGGCGTATAACATCGACTACAGATTATTTGCAGTGGAAGCATTTTGTGTTAACATTACCTATTATTAAAGTTAACGGCAGTAGTAGCTTTCACCTTGAAAACGTATTTACGAATGGGCAAATCCGTACACTATTCAGTGTAGCCACAGTCACTTTCTATTATAAAATCAGTGTTTACTTCACTATTTACTAGTGAGCCGCAGGTCCAACATACTGAAATTGTGGTAGGGTATTAAACGGTGACCATTCGCTAGTTCTGATTGGCAGGCACATCGTAATGAGACCAGCTTACGAGTTGCCGTGATCTAACTTGTTCTGTCAGAGACGTCGCATATCACTTACAATATAAATATACATACATATATATATATATATATATATATATATATATATATATATATAGTAGACTAATTAGAGCTACTTAATTTAATTTAAATTCAATAAGTGTTGATATTTGCAATAAAAGTTGATTTTTGAAAATTTTGGAATTATTATTTATTTAACATAAAACCGAAGTAGAATTAACGTGAAGTGAAAGCGTCGACCAAAGGGCGCCGAAAAACAATCTCGCTCTACCCAGATCAAAGGCTAGGACCGGCGCTGTATATATATATATATATTATATATATATATATATATATATATATATATATATATATATATATATATATATATATATATATATATATATATATATATATATATATATATATATATATATATATATATATATATATATATATATATATATATGTGTATATATATATATATATATATATATATATATATATATATATATATATATATATATATATATATATATATATATATATATATATATATATATATATATATATATATATATATATATATATATATATATATCGTATTAAAGTAATCATTGATTAAAATAATTATTACCTCATATATAAAACAACTAAAAATTACCATAAATAGAAAAAAAATTAAACTAAATAAAACACACATAAACACAGATAGTTTTTAAAACACATAAGAACATAAAAAAATTATAACAATAATTACTACACAAAACAGGACAATAACTGAATATTAAAAAAAACTACATCGAAACAAAGAATGAAAACAGAAAACATAAAAATAAATAGTTAAGCTCGTAAAAAAAATAACATCAGAACAAAAAAATATACATATACAGTGTGTCCCCCGATTGAGTTCGCAATAGGTGATACCGACCTCTAATTTTAGATTTTTTTTTGCAATTTGAGAGTTCATCCCTGGTTATCTGAAAAGAATTATTGGTGTATTTTTATTTTATTTTTAATCACGTAGGCCATGGTAGTTAAGCAAAAACTACTTTCTTGTTATGTAAAGTACATTTTCTGCAAAGACAGCAAAATGTCAGTAAGGAAAATATTCAGATTGATAAGTTATACTTGTATGCAACATTTTAAGATCTGCTTACTTTGATGATTTTGACCTTTTTCTACTATAACCGTATTTTACGTTAAAATAATTTACCTTAATAACTAAATAAGTTTTTTTTTTAAATCGACTTACTTAGTGATGTAAAATGACGGTTATTATACAAAAATAAAACATAACAAAATATTATTATATTACTAACTCCAACTTGTATAAAAACTATTATAAATAAAATAATATCAATGTCTTGATATCTTTAAAAATAATATAAGAATAAATAATTTTTGAAGCATACATTTTAAGGAGTTATTACTCTTTAGGGCGGCGTTAGCACGCCGTTGTCGCAAGGATAACCAACAGAAAACTTTAAATCGCCATTAAAATATTTCTATTGATGAGAACAAAAAATGAGAACACGACATGATTCATCTTAAATACCATATGGATTTAACATATAAATAGGCAATACTGATGCCTATTTTCTTCATTAATAAGAAATACGAACATTTTATTTGGTGTTATTTTATGAAACTAAATAATCGTATTTCCTCTTAATGAAAAAATACGCATCAGTATTGATTGCCTATATCTGTTGAAAACGCGACTTTAAAATACAACTGAGCTGAAGTTTGTATATGGCAGTGATCTTAATAAATAATCCCTGTATGAACTACATAATCAAATAAACAAAGCATTTTAAATTTTCAACTAAAAAAAATCAGCAATTAGGATAATCTAACCATTTTAATTCAGTAATTAATCTGCTTCTTCCACTAACATATTCGACAAAAACAGAAATCGGCTTGTTTTTGATCGTCATATTAATATTTGACACAAGTGACAATTTTGGCATTCTGTCGTCACAGTGCAAAATAACCTGATAGCCATTTTCATTATAACCGTGACGTGACTGTGTTGTATATCCAAGCTCACATCACTAGACATACTAATGGTTTTTTTAATATAATTGATTATTTTTGAATACCTATAATATACGCGATTAGACGCCGCCCATGCCCTGGAATTCTTTCAAGGTTAAAGCTACTACTGCCGGTATCACTAATTATTATAAAAGCAATGCTAATTAACTTTCCACAAACCCATATTAATATTTGCAACCTTGTTGTGGTGGTGCTCATTAGGATGTTCAAAATCAAGGCCCAATTATACCAAGTTCAAAAATTAGCCTAATTAGGAATAATAGTAGCAATGAGGGCTATAGTTGCGATGGAAGCAATTTTGTGCCTTACACCAATGCACATTGAAGTGGAAGTTGGAGCCAGGAAAGCTGAAGAATAGAATGTAGAATATCACAGGTCAGGGGTTGGGGCATGCAAAGGCTCTAGCTCAGCCCTAGCTGTAAGAATCCAGGGTGTCAGCCAGTCGGAAGATGACCAGTGCTTTTTAATGTACCAATTTACTATTCCATACACAGTTGTGTATGGAACAGCAAAGCCTAATCGGGATTGGGAGCGAAATAAAATTTTCTGTGTTTTCACTCGGTCTGGAATTGTATACAGATGTATCAAAGACTCAGGAGAAAACTGGTGCTGGCATACATGAATACAAGTCAAAGATTTGTATTTTGGTACCTTAAATAAGTATCTAGGTGTATTCCAAGCTGAGGAAAATCTCACCAGGAGGTTTTGTTAACAAGAATTACATATGTAGCTACAGTCAGGTGACTGGAGGCTCTTGAATCAAATAAGGTGACTTCTAAGCTAGTACTGAATTGTCGAAAAATTCCGAATGAATTGTGTAAGCATAACTCAGTGAACTTATATGGGTTCCATAAAAGGTGTTGAAGAAGGGGACCTCTTGACGAGAGTGGAAAGTAAAAACCTTTTTCCTGACCCGAAATAAGCTTTTTGTATACCAAGACGTCCGATAATATCAGAGTTTAGAAACTGGGCCATAGCACAGTTTAACAATCATTGGGCTCGATCTCCCGGAAAGAGACAATCAAGGCTCTATTTGAAAGGGCCTTCTAATATCTTTACCGTAAAGTGTCTGCTGAAGCTCAATAGAGAACTAATGAGATGGATAGTAGGCTTGATAACCGGACACTGTCCTCTAAATGAGCACCTTCATGCAATGAAAGTTAAAGATAATTCTATTTGTCGGATGTGCAAATTTGAGAAAAACACCTCCACTAATGTTTTATGTATATGTAATTATGCTACATTGGGGGTTTAACTCTTACAGACCTGAAAGTGGTCATATTGTAGAAAATAATTTATTTTTACATTTATCTCCTTGTTATGGTTTAAATAGATACTCTAATTTTTTTCAGATTTTTTCAGCATGTCATTAAGGACTTTTTAGGATGCTCACAATTGTATATTTTGGGACCAAACATATTTCCCACATAATCGTGAGTATGCTACAATTGTGTGTATCGGGACTGAATACATTAAATATATTAAAAACTTACAACAAAAACATTTATTCAAACTCTCTACATAAATAATCTATTTGGTAAAAGATAAAGTTAAAACATATTGTTATATATTTTTATTAGTTGCAGTGGAACTTTGTGAAACAATTCCAATGTTTATCCAAACACAAGTAGACATTGCACTTACTGCACCGAGTTCTAGAGCGACTCTGACACGATTCCAATCGACAATAAAGTGTGTTTTTTAGGTCGTCATGGACAGACCAGTGATTATAACGATCATAACGTTTATCATGACGAGGCAAAGTAGCAGGATATCGCCTTGCTTTCTTGCTGGTAGATTTTTTCTCATTTTCGGTTATTTCTTCCCCATCAAAATTATTCGAAATATCTGGTTGTTTTCTCTTCCACCTAATAAATAGTCTCTAATAGCAAGCCTGAACGTTAAAAAGTCCATTATGCCCTTTGGTCTATAATTGTTACTTCTGCAATCATTGACATATTCCATCCACCTATTTACGAGAGCTAAATCAAATAAGTGTAAAATGACTTTAATTGTCCACTTGCGTGTTTTGAAGAAAGTCCTGTAGCATTCCATCATTTCATCGGAAGTGTCAACACGGCTCATTTTTTTATTGTATTTACAAATTACATTTGGACAGGTTACTTCTATAAATTTGTTTTCAGATTTGCTCCATCTTTTAACATTTGATTCGGGCTGGATTCCAAACGCTGCGTTGTAGATATCATCAAAACTGACTTATTGTATTTCCATTTAGTTAGACACATGCTACCATCTGTTGTTATAGATCCCTCGGATTCACCTCTTACCATGTTTTGTCATTTTTATATTGGCATTCCTTCATTCTGTTACTCATGATTGTTCCTGTTCCATATATCTGTTTTTTATTTAATTCGTGCATCAACTGAACAGTGGAAAAGTATCTATCGAAAAATAAATAGATACCTATTGGCAATGTTTCAGCTAAATGTAAAATTACTGATGGACCAATTCCTACATTCCTATGTTGGAATGGAGTCGTAGAGCCCTGATATATTTCAAAATCCAGAACAATGCCACTGGAAGTGGTCAACACAAAATTTTTCAAATCAACTGGTCGTGGTTTATTCGGAACAAATTGTTTTAGCACACTTCTTCCTAAAAACGGAATCATCTGTTCATCAATAGAATATGAGGAATTAGGGTGTCTTTCTATTTCTATTTCTATTTCTAATATAGTCTATCATCGGCTGTACCTTTCATAGTCTATTCTGTTTTCGCATTTCATGACTTACCCGATATTCATCTTCTATGTGAAAATTTACACACAATTAAAAAAACGAACACGTGGTATTGCATCAGCCACTACCGAAAGTTTAAAATTTGTTTGCCAGTACATACGGATTCTAGGATATTTTATACAGCCAATAGTGGCATGAATGCCAAAAAATTTCTTAATTTTTTTTGAAGTTAAAGACGGCTTCATTTCTTTGCCATTCTTGCTAAAATAGTATTGAGCATTTCTCAATGCACCCAGTTCATAAAATTCTTCACCCAAATATTTTTCAAAGTATTTTATTGGTGTTAGTATTTCATTGGGAGTATGGGTGTTTTTGCTTGGTCCGTCTTTACTACTAAAAACACACTTTTTCTAACTAGTTCCTGATGTTCCAGTTTTGTTAGTCTGTAAATTATTATCTTTATCGGTAGAATCACTGTCGCTTTCGCTATTAATGGACACGACTAGAGGGAGAGATCTTGATATTTCAGATTGCCAGTCATTTTCATCGTCTTCAAGTTCAAAATCAGATCCATATCGCTCAAAAGTTCATAAATTAATTTTTGTTGTAGGTTCTAGAAAAAAATTCTTTTATTACATACACATTTTTAAATTTTGAAATATATGAAATTTTACTTATATTTAAAGGCATTTAGTCCTGGAACACACAATTGTGACATTCCGTTAAAATTCACATTTTAGGATCTAACCTCAATATATATTTTTTAATTTTTGCATAGAAAACTTATCCTAATATTTAATAATAACATTCCTCTAATAAAAAAGATGGAAAAACCATTTAAATATAATTAAAAACAATTACTTACTTCGTGATATCATGGTAAAGCACAATACACAATTTCAACACAGTACTAAACAACAGTAAATACAACTTAGGAGGCATCTATCATTGATAGGTATTGAGGAAGACCCTACATGCCTAAGATACAGGAGTGATGAAGAGACATCTTACCACTTCCTGGGACAATATGAAGCGTTTGGGCGCCTGAGACACAGTATCTTCGGTTCTGAGGCGCTTCTAAGGGAGGAGATGAGCTCCCTCGCAATGAGTGACATCCTGACCTTCATCAGAAGGTCGGAAAGATTCGATGAGGGAGCAAGAGAAGCACATGGCTGAGGGGACAGCTGGGGGTTGGTAAAAAGGGCCCGTCTGTGGCCTACTTGCCAGGCGTCATCCTCCCCCCACCATTACCATTACCATTACAGTAAATACAAAAGTAAACAAAACACGGCGCTGGCAGCATTAAACTGAACACTCACGATCATGTGATTGAAGTTTGAGCAGCACCAAACCGAATTTTGAACCTTATATCAGGTGAAAATAAGACCGTCACAATTCTGAGTACAGGGTCTGTAAGGGTGTTAAGACATAGACATTTCTGAACGCAGCTAAATGAGTTATTGAATCTACCCTAGTCTGCTCTTTTTGTAGTGCAAGCAGGCCTCTTTTAGGGAGGTCGTGCAGAAGCATATTGAGCCCAGAGGCCTGAGTGTGGCGGAATCTAGGATCTACGCGAGTACTTATGAAGGATCCTAATTCTTAAAAAAAAAAATTCTACAAGATATCACTACAGTTGACCCAAAATCAATAATATAAGAGATAAGAGCAGATCACTAGGTTTTGAGGTACCTATAAGAAATACGATAACGTGTGTATTACCAAATGCTCCTCTATTAAGTGTCTTAAGCGTATGTGTATAAAGGATATTATTATTAGTACCATAAACGATCTGAACATTCTTATGTTTCATGTAGATATATCCTTTTGACACTATTTGGAAGATGACGAGAATACGAGTTACCAACGAAAGCCTGAATATGGCAGATATAATTCGGCCGAAACGTGGTTTAAGTCACCATGGTTCGAATAATGAGAGGCTTTTGTTCAAAACTAAAAAAAATAGCGATGAAATCATGAGGCCTTCTGATATTATCCTTGATAACATCTTTACTATTCTGAATAAGCTGTAAACGTTTTCGTGCCAATCGGAAGACGTGTAATGCCATTTTCTCAATGGTGTGGTGGTTACGGGCATTTCGAGTAGCTTATTTATATTTGACCTTACAATTTTTTCTTCAAATGACAAATTTTAATATTTCCATTATACAGCAGCACAAAATAAGTTGATGTTTATAATAAAAATTAAAATACCAAAGTAGGTATTTCAATAGATAGGCGAGATTTATTTGCAAATAATAATAAAGCAATTTAAATAAGTATTTTTTTTATCAATTTTTATAGGAATAAGGTCTTTTTTTATAGGAAATAACTGTGAAAACCGACGTTTCGATACGTTTATTATATCTTCTACAGGGTCCTACAAGAATTAAGATATTGTAAGTATATGTAATATAATTAATATAGAAAAAAATATTGTAAAACACATAGATTACATTTAACATTTGTACATTTAACAAAAATTATTTCATAGTTACTATTACAATTTATTAGAAATTATTTTAAAAGAAAAAAATAAATAACAAATATAATAATTATTAAAATCAGTACTTATATAGTACATTATAATTGAGTTTCCCGTGTTAAAAGATATGCATAAATTAATTGCAGGTGTATCATAGATAGTGGATTTGATGTCTAAATAAAAATATAAAATTAACTAGAAACACGTCTTATTGTTTGGCGAACTAATGCTATTATTAGATTTAAACAACCAAAGTTTCTCATGATACTTTTTATTAAGTTTTTTTCCTTGTTTTAGTATCTTTTTTAAAA
This sequence comes from Rhamnusium bicolor, assembly GCA_029963845.1. Classification (NCBI taxonomy): domain Eukaryota; kingdom Metazoa; phylum Arthropoda; class Insecta; order Coleoptera; family Cerambycidae; genus Rhamnusium; species Rhamnusium bicolor. Next base: position 352,902 of record JANEYF010003735.1, on the reverse strand, counting down.
ATATTTTTCCCAACACATATAAAAACAAAAAGGGGTTAATGTTTTATTTGATTCATTAAATGATATGCACTGTTAAGGTGTTCTGTATTTTTCTTAGCGTTTATAGTATTAAATTTTTTTTAAATTAACCGTCTCTTGAAAATTCGTTTCGAATAATTATTTTGCGTGCCTATAATTTTAGTATTCTCTAAATTCAATTCCCGGCTATTTATACTACAATGTTTTACTAAAGAAGTGGAATTGTTTAGTTTATTTTTTGCTTTTTATGTCTCATGTTTCTTAATTCTAGTTTTTATATATCTACCTGTTTGGCCGACATAGCATTTTTCACAGATTTTGCATGGTATTTTGTAGATAACATTCGACATTAGTTTAAACTGTGCTTTTGGTTCTTACTTACTGTAAAATGTTTTTTTAATTGTGTTTTCATTACTGAAAGAAACTATAATTTTTTCATTGTTTAAGGTTGATGTTAATTTTTCAGAGAGATTTCTTACATACGGCATCTTGAAATATTTAGTTGTTTCTGATTTTCTTTGATTCTGTTGATTTTGATTAGTAATGTATTTTTTTGTTGTATATAATTCTGTTTATTAAGGCTATTGGATAGTTATTTTTTATTTAATATGATTTTAACAATTGTATGTTTTTGTTGATATATACTGGGCTGCAAATTTTATTAATTCTATGGAGTAGATTTTTTATTATATTTAGCTTTTATGACATAGGGTGATAAGAGATAAAATTTAAAAATCTCTCAGAAAAAAGTTGGTTTATGGTACCAATCTATTCATAGTCTCTTTTCTGCAGTCCCATTTATAGTAACTTTTGTATCTAAAAATGCTAGTGATTGGTGTTGTTCTGTTTCTAAAGTAAATTGTAATTTATTATGGAAACTATTAAATAAGTATAAATATAACGTTTTCTCGAAAAATTAAAAGAATTGTATAAAAACGGCATCTCGATATTGCTATTGTTTACACAAAAATATAACTGCAGTTTAAGTAAGTCTTACCAGGAGGTACTCGTTTTATATTCTCTGTTAATGAAGGTTTACATCTTTTACAACGATTTGATTTATGGAGACCACATTATTTTTTTCAGACATGCTAGATTAATCGCTGAAAGTATTAATTTAATAATTCAATAATATAATAATTAATAGCATGAGCTTAATGATTTCTGTAAGAGAATTAAGATTAATCGAGTCTATGCCTTATTTCTCAGAAGGAATTACTTTCAGCATTAAGAGACCAGTAAAAATATCACATATTAAGCTCACATTTATTTTAAAATTGATTTATTATAAAAAAAGAACACTAAAACAATAAAATGAGAGAAAATTTGGCAGAATTTTATAATTCTCTCTGAATATATGGCTCTAGGCCTGTCAAAATTATATTTGACCTTAGCATGCCACAAATTTTGTAAAGGAGGGGCCAGTAAAATTTACCTCTAGATAAAATGTTTCTTCTTGAGTATCTATTTTTTTTCCCATAATTCATTGTGGGATCAATAATAAGCAAAAATGTAATAAAAAAACGCGAAAACTAAACCAAATACGACAAAAATTAACATAAAAAAACATAAATAAACATAAATAAAAAAATAAAAAAAAACGTTAAAAAATGGTATGCCTTATACCATTTTTCAACGAAAAAAAGTTCTAATAATTATGATAGAAAAATAAACAATTTAAATTCTGCGCGTGTTGAAACGCGATAACACATAAATTTGCACGGTGCGCCGGTGTTCTGTAAAATTTGAAACCGACTTTAATCATGGGATTTTCAAATTGATGTGGTATTTAACACACCTATACACTTTGAGGAGGGGTACTCGGGTATTTTTTTTCTTTATTAATGTTGCAACTATGTGAAAAATGACAATGGAAAAGTCGTTCCTTTTTTAGTTTTTTTATACTTTCGCACTAATACAAATTATGATGATACTAACCGATGAAGGCAAAAAAGAAAAAAAGCACTATTATGTATAATTTTATCAGATAATTATTAAAAATGTATTTTGCAACAGGTAGATGTTGCTTATGAATTATGATGAACAATCTATGAATTTCACATCACTCATTTACGTGGTGGTATATTTAGTAATTGTCATGTTACAGCTTACATTTTTTAGCTTTAGATCTGTACGAAATGATAGAATTTATTCACTAGTGTAATTATGCAACCACTGATTTAGGGGTCCTGTCTTTACATGCTGTCTGGCTTCTCTTTCAGCGAGCTAGGGAAATATTATATTGGCAACTACGATACCAGGACCAACTCGATTTAAAAATTAGAAAAATTGTGTATGTAACATAAGTTATCGCGTTTAATCAGTCTTCTTCTGGCATAATGACATGAAGCGAGGTCGGGCCAGAATATTATTTCATCATTCTGTTGATGAGTATTAATAAAATTAATCAGTATTGTATCCATAGCTTCGGCTTTAACTCGGCCGACTTAAGGTCTTGAAATTCCAGCTTCAGAAATAAGGAACCAGATCAAGAATAATATTGGAAGTGTAAAAATCATCATTATCCTTCATTTCCAAATAAGACAATGTAAAATACGTCATCCATAATGATTACTGTATTTACAGTAAAAATGATGACCCATTAAAGCTCTGTAGCATCTGGGGATTCTCTTTAAGATGGGCCGTTGTGTATTTGGAACACTGCTTTATTTTTCGATACTTAAAACTATTTCTGTCCAACATTCTGCTAACAGCCATGTGTAAAATTTCAAATTGATGAGATAATTTACGCGACGATGTTCCCACTCTGTCCTGAATACTTTGGTCTGTTGATTCAATTTGGGACCATTTCTTTATTGTTCGGTAAATGGTCGAACGTCCAATATTTTGATATCTCAAAACGTTAACAATTTTGCATTTTGACATATATTCAACTAAAATGTAGATAGAAATGCGTATTTCGGGTCTGTATGACATCTTGCAAAACATTTTCTGTCAAATCTGACATGTGGTATTAACAACCAACTATTCCCTGTCAATATTAGCAATTTAAGATAAATTAGGAATGTAACAAAAACTAGACAGCTGGTAACATTTGAAAGCTTGGAAATCACAAAGTGCAAAAACAGTATGAATAGTGACAGTCGGCCAATTCCAGGTAGCCCGCTTTATTGGTTAATGGATCACGTGACACTAGTTTAGGTATAAATAGCATAAGGTTAGTTTTAATTATCTGCAGATGATGCCAACTTGGTTGACGAAACGCGTGTCGAGTGCAGTGTACAGTGTTTTGATGTTTCGTGGAAAACTACGTCAGTGTCAACTATTCCCTATTTGTTATATCCAGTGGCAACTAGATTGGATTTTATTTGATAATAAAATATTGCGCATAACATTTATCCCAAAACTCATGTTATAAAAAAAAGGGGCATAAGAGACGTGGGGAAAGTTAAACTTCAGTTTGTAAAGTTGAATAGGAAGGAACAAATTATGAGGGATATCTTTGTTTCCTTAAGAAATATTAATTGATGGGAAGTTCGCCGAGATAGGACAAAAAAGAAACTAACTCAGTTCAATCGCTAACGTTTCGACTATAATTTAGTCTTCCTCAGAGCTTTACAATGATTAGGATACAATTATAAGATGAGACACAATTAAATTAGTGTTTTTGATATAACATAATTGATTAAAACAAATAAAATTTTGATAGAATTACATAGAATGCGAATTCAGATTTAAAATGTGTCTATAAAATATTTATATATATATATATATATATATATATATATATATATATATATATATATATATATATATATATATATATATATATATATATATATATATACCGTAATTAAAATCAAAGACAAAAAAAATTAATCAATGTGACGTTGTAAACAATTAAAAAAAGTTAAAAAATGTAGAAGCATACCTGAACAATATTATAATTTAAAAGAAAACACAATTTGGGCCATATGTAATTGCATTGAATATGAACAAAAGTAAAATATTCGTAATATATTATTATTGCAAACATAGGTTCACCGTATCACAACGATAGTTGTTTAGAATCTAATTAAAGACTAGATAGCTGTTGTTTTTGTTGTTTTTTCTACCTTCCTTTTCTTTTTTTTATTATGTAATTTTATTTATGTTATTTTATTATTTATATATACGAGTATACGGACATATCAAAAAGAGAAGTACTTGTTTTTAAATAATTGAAATTGATTGTGGATCTACTACATACAATGGCCGAAATTATTAATGATTTATTATTGAAAGTACTAGTATTACTTACTTATTGTTAAAGTTAAATTTAATGAGATTGTTAAATATTATGCTAAAGTTATTAATGTCTGTTTTTAAGTTTATGCAGTTTTCGTATTTTTTACATACGGGGTGGCAATTATCTATTCCTTATATGGGTAACTTTTTTATTTGCAGAGTTACAGAGTCGGTTAAATTAGCAAAATTGGGCAGAATTGTGAGAGCAATTGAATGCCGTATTGAGAATTGTGGTATGTTTTCAGGTTGCTGACTTATCCTGAAAAAACTGAAAATGGTCGATTTTTTAAATGTTAAATAAATTTGAAACCGTTAATCTTAGGAAATCCGTGAAAATTTTTATCATTATATATTTTTACGTAGAATTCAATAAACCTATTGCCAGTGCCATGGCTGACACGATTTCCAAGATATAACATAAACTTGCATTTTTTTAAATGAAAACCATAGTCGGCTATGGGCTTATAAGAAAGCTTATTTTTTTCATATTTCAAAGATACAAGCATTTGTATGTCCATTTAAAAATATGCAAGTTTATGTTATATCTCGGAAATCGTGTCAGCCATGGAATTGGCAATAGGTTTATTTAACTCTACGTAAAAATATCGATTGATAACAATTTTCACGGATTTCCTAAGATTAACGGTTTCGAAGTTATTTAACATTAATAAATATAGTTTAAAAAAACTAAAAAACACGCTTTTAAAGCACATCAAACTAAAAAGTGAAAAATAATTATTAATATAAACTGAAAACAATAATGAACGAAAAATACTAGTATTATTGTGAAAAAAGCGTGGGTTGCTCGATATACGAAAAATATGGCACAAAGCGCCCCACGCTTTTTTCACAATAATACTAGTATTTTTCGTTCATTATTGTTTTCAGTTTATATTAATAATTATTTTTCACTTTTTAGTTTGATGTGCTTTAAAAGCGTGTTTTTTAGTTTTTTTTAAACTATATTTATTTTTCACTTTTTAGTTTGATGTGCTAAGAAAGCGTGTTTTGTAGTTTTTTTAAACTATATTTATATTGCTTATTGATGCTGATATTATAACATATTACGATCCAACAGATATTTCTGAAGAAAAAAATATTTTTTTATTTCAGCCATGGGATTTGAACTCACGCCCGAGGAGTCCGCCGTTTCCCGTCGACTAAGACTTGCCCGCTCGGCCAACGACCGAACTGAGAATCACGGAATATACTTACAATATTAAGCCTCTTGCTCTCACGCAGAGGATACGTGAGGAAAGGACTGGCGATCCTGATCAGGATAATGATATAAACTTATCAAATTATTGTATTGTTACCGGTTCTTCGTAAGTGTACAAAGTTTCAATTAAATCTGTCCGTTTAAAGTGGGTCAAAATCGAGTCCAAAGAGTCAGTTACAAACAAACAAACAAACAAACATACAAGTGAAGCTAATAAAAGCGTGTTAAAATAAATATAGTTTAAAAAAACTAAAAAACACGCTTTTAAAGCACATCAAACTAAAAAGTGAAAAAATAATTATTAATATAAACTGTAAACAATAATGAACGAAAAATAGTAGTATTATTGTGAAAAAAGCGTGGGTTGCTCGATATACGAAAAATATGGCGCAAAGCGCCCCACGCTTTTTTCACAATAATACTAGTATTTTTCGTTCATTATTGTTTTCGGTTTATATTAATAATTATTTTTCACTTTTTAGTATGATGTGCTTTAAAAGCGTGTTTTTTAGTTTTTTTTAAACTATATTTATTTTTCACTTTTGGTTTGATGTGCTATGAAAGCGTGTTTTGTAGCTTTTTTAAAATATATTTATATTGCTTATTGATGCTGATATTATAACATATTACGATCCAACAGATATTTCTGAAAAAAAATATATTTTTTTATTTCAGCCATGGGATTTGAACTCACGCCCGAGGAGTCCGTCGTTTCGCGTCGACTAAGACTTGCCCGCTCGGCCAACGACCGAACTGAGAATCATGGAATATACTTACAATATTAAGCCTCTTGCTCTCACGCAGAGGATACGTGAGGAAAGGACTGGCGATCCTGATCAGGATAATGATATAAACTTATCAAATTATTGTATTGTTACCGGTTCTTCGTAAGTGTACAAAGTTTCAATTAAATCTGTCCGTTTAAAGTGGGTCAAAATCGAGTTCAAAGATTCGGTTACAAACAAACAAACAAACAAACAAACATACAAGTGAAGCTAAATAAAAGCGTGTTAAAAATCGACCATTTTCAGTTTTTTCAGTATAATTCAGCAACCTGAAAACATACCACAATTTCAATACGGCAATCAATTGGTCTCACAATTCTGCCCAATTTTGCTAATTTAACCGACTCTGTAACTGCAAATAAAAAGTTACCCATGTAAGGAGTAGATAATGGCCACCCTGTATATAAAAAAAATACGAAAACTGCATAAACTTAAAAACAGACATTAATAACTTGAGCATAATATTTAACAATTTCCTAAAATTGAACTTTAACAATAATTAAGTAATACTAGTACTAATAATAAATCATTCATAATTTGGGCAATTGTTTGTAGTAGATCCACATTCAATTTCAATTATTTAAAAACAAGTACTTCTCTTTTGAATATGTCCGTATATTCGATATATAAATAATAACAAATAAAATTATTAAATAATAAAAAAAAGAAAAGAAAAGGAAGGTAGAAAAACCAACAAAAACAACAGCTATCAAGTCTTTTACTAGATTCTAAACAATCATCGTTGTGACAAGGTGAACCTATGTCTGCAATAATAATAGATTAAATTCACATTCTATGTAATTTTATTAAAATTTTATTTATTTTAATTAATTATGTTATATCAAAAACACTAATTTAATTGTGTCTCGTTTTATAATTATATCCTAATCCATTGTAGAGCTCTGAAGAAGATTAAATTATAGTCGAAACGTTAGCGATTGAACTGAATTAGTTTCTTTTTGTCCTATCACGGCGAACTTCCCATCAAGGAACATTTTATGACATGATGTTTATTTTTAATAGAAATAATCATTATTGTAAGTTACCCATATTTTTAAAATATATTTTATTTATATAATAAATACACTGCTCTTAAAAATGAACTGGACAATTTTACGTAAGTTCCAATTACTCAATTAATCACGAATAAATCTCGTGCATATTGTCGATTTAACGTAATGATCTAGAATAATTAAATTCAGGCGTAACAGATCAGAGTTCTAATTGTAAGTTTCGTAAAGTTTGAAGACATTGCAAGACAAAATTTGCTTAGTCCTAATTTCGATAGTTGTGTTTCTTATACAATTAGTTGCAATAGTTGTCTAAATCACGTAGCTTTAAAATAGCAGAGTCGAGGCAAGGCACGACAGTCGTGAGGGATTGATAATAATTAAAATATATAATTACCACTACCACTCGAGCCTCATGCAACTCTAGAATGCTACATAATTGTACCTATTTTTGTTGTAAATATACTTTCGTGCAATATGGTTTCTCAATTTCTAGATGTCAACAAATATAAATAAATTTTATATATTAATTCTTAGTACATCGTGTGATATGAGATTAAGAACATGACAACTTTACAATATTGAAATGGAAAATATGTCAAATGTCATTTTGTATTTAGTATTGTCTGTTACTGAAACAGTATTGATACAATTAAAATAGAATTGATAAAAGCCAGTAATTTGTTAAAACTGAAAGTATTTAAATTAAGAGATTTTTAGCATTATTGAGATAGGCAGGATTATTTTTATTCATTTATTCATTCATTTATTCAAAACCGGCTCGGTGGAATAGTTGGCTGGAGCGCACGATAGCATGTGTGACTATTTAGATTATCTCTCCATTGCCCTTCGGGTTCGAATCCCTCACGTTCACTGGCAATGTCGGTGGGAATGGTTGTCTGCTCTCGTTTTTTTCATAAGTGTAACTCTCGCTCCTGCAGACTCGACTTGGGAATCGGGGGCTGTCGGTCAGTAAGTAATTGTTTTTTATAACTGCAAGTTGTCTAATTACCTTATAAAAACCTTTAATTTTTTGTCCCCAATTTAATAAAGGAAACAGATTTATTGCATATATGTTAATCATATACTGATGATGTCTACTTAATAGATGAAATGCGCGTTGAAAATTGTATTCAATGATTTGATGTTCGTGGGAACTTCTTTAATAATTAGTATTACTTTTTTTAAAATACTAGTGAATTATACAGAAAAAAATCGATATTTTTTGATATTCGTTTAAAAAAAAATAAATGAATGAATAACTAGAGCATTCTGTATATTAACTGCACTAATTTCGACACTTTAGGCTTCTTTTTGAAATATAAGTAAGACCAGTGTATGTATGATGTTCTTTATACGTACATACATTATATAGATAGATTCAGGGCTATCTCTGATATCTGACAATATCATGCAAAAAAGTTATTAGTAAGAAAACTAATTATTATCATTAAATGAAGTAATTATTTACGCATACGTATTATTTAAAACGGAATTTAACCTTCAAGAACTGGAGTAAAATTTCGGAAATCACGATTTTCATAGGTAATTGAGTAAGAACTTTCTTATAGCAACATGATTAATCGCTAACACGTATACTATGTAGACCTGTTAGAAGTAAGCAGTAAAAAAATGTGTTGGCTAATTACTATAAAATTATGGATTATAGACACGTACTGGCCTTATTCTTTCAATCTGTAAAACGTCAGAACACCTGCACTACATTTATTTATTAAAGAGAATGCTTTAACCTTGGAAAAGGGCAATGCATTTTTAATTCTGTCACACGAAATCTTAAAAAAACATGTACCATTCCAAAACAACTTGTCTAAATTATAAACTACATTTTCATTTTTTTTTGTAATTTTATAGTGTTAATTGACCTTACAAACATTACGACTATAAACAATATTTAGTAATAAAATAACAAAAAGTTAATTACGAGCTCTGTCAGATGATATTCGAAATTAAAACTCTAAATTCTAAATTGTAAATTTGTTGAAAAATAAATAAATAAATTACAAAATGAAAAAAAAACAATGATGTTTAAAAAATGCCTAATAAATATTTACAGTTAGCACTTCTTGGCGACTTCGATTAGAAACCACCCTAATAATTATTAAACATGACTCCTTCACTACTGTGTATAATATACCTACTATACTGCATATATTACACCATTTTGCAACCGTTTTGTTTGCTACGTTCATAGTACAGAGAATGTAATACATACGTAATAATTCAAATTTCAATTCAAATTTTTTGAAAAAATTTTCCTGTAAAGATTTTTTCTGTTTTGTTATAGATATTAAAGCAATGTTCTAAATATAGAAATAGAAAAAACAAAAGTTGGTATATTTTTTTTGTAAACGGAAGCTGTAATGAATTGATTTTTCTGCTATTAATTTTCCGTTATTTTTATACGTAATCTGGACCATTCTTCACTTTGGCACACCCTGTTTACAACGATTTGTATTTACTTCTGTGTTTACTTTTAAACAATTATCTCTCCATTGTTTCAAACCGGTTTCTTCTTTAGGGTAATTTTAAGTTATTTTATTATAATAATTATTTTGCTTATATTGAGTACAGCTCGAATAAAACCAAGTAACAGGGATCTTTTATTATTAGTAAATATATTTCTATTATTTATAAATAATCTACAATATGAAAGATTAAGTACTTGAGTTAAAAAATTAATCCATAGATGTTTTAATTATTTTCTTTTAGGAAACAGTTTTAAAATTATGAGAAAGCGATGCCCAGCGTCAAAATATGTTATAAACATTTGTTTATATCAAATAAAGCAGGGAATTTGTTGAAACGTATTTTGCTAAGCTTGCTTAAGGAATGTTTGCCCCTTCACATTAGCCGAAATTCCGTTCCTCGCACAAGAGACGTGACTTTTTCGCCAACCGTTTGGAACAAAACTGCTCACACCGGCTGAAATATTCACTTCCTCGATCCACCATCTACCGTTCAACACGCGACAACTCCAGTGTGCTCAGCAAACAACCAGTGGTAAGAATCATTCCTGTATTTAACTGCTTTTAACCACTTGCATCCGGATTTCCGTATTTCACTGTTTTTGTATATGTATACCTGTTAATCCGAGCGGTCAGAGATATTCCTGTAGTTTCGCGATGCAGTAATTAAAATAGGGTTATCTATCCAGAAACACGCTCTGGGATAATTCCGTTTTCATTTGATGTTTTCATGTATATAAACTGATTGGATTATAGCGTCACTCGTTGAAGATAAAATCCAGTCCCAGTGTAATAGCAAGGAGAACTACTAGTCAGATTTTTAGTGTAGCTCGTTTGAGGATAGAATCTGATCAAGTGGTTCAGGATTACATAGGTCAGTGTTCGATACGATAACCTGTAGCTTGTTAACAACTATATATTTCGATATATGCGAGTCATCATGAATATCTCAGGCCGGACCAATTTACGGACATTTTTATTGTTTGATTTATTTCATTTTGTTTAATAAGGATTAAGGTGCTATCTAGTTTGGACGTCTTTCCGGAACATCCGGTTTTCAATTTAGATTGTATGATACTATAGATCGATTGGACTATAGTGTCACTCGTTGAGAATAAAATCTAATTCCAGCGTTATAGTTAGAAACACCAATATTCAGATTTTTAGTGTCGCTTGTTTGTGGAATCGTAGTTAAATTCAGAATCTGAATTTAACCACGATTGTAGCTCAATAAGGGGCATAAAAGATAACCAAAGCTATATAACGTCCGCTAAAGTATGCGCTAGACGCCCTTCGGGATCATCCTAGTTTTTCAGTTTAGGTTTTACAATACTATACATCGATTAGATTCTAGTGTTACTCGTTGAGGATAAAATCCATCCCAGTGTTATAGTTAGGAAACACTACTAGTCAAATTTTTACTGTCACTCATTTGAGGATAGAATCTGACCAAGTAGTTCGTAAGTTAAAACACGTTTTTTTCGAGTAGGGGACATAAGGGCTAACCTAGCTGCATAATCGTGATTAGAATATTTCAGTAATCATCAGTCTCTAGATTGATATCCTGCTGTAGTGTCACGTTTGTATACCTTAACCACTTGTACCTGGACCGTTTTTATTTTATGAAGTCAGTCTCAAATAAAATAAAGTAAGTGAAGTTGAAATTCTGTCTTTTATTTAGAGCATAAGTAATAAATTCTGGTCATACACCAAGAATAATTTTGCGGTAGGTAAAAGTGAAGTTGTCAATTTCTACGAAACCGACAACTATACACACAGACCCCTGGACATTCCGTTTCTTCACTGAGTTATCCTAGCTTCTATCATGCCACTGATAGAATAAAGTGGTGTTTCTACACTATAAAACAGGAACTGGCGCTCGAGACCGTACCGTAAGTTAAAGTTCAAAGTACCGCTGCAAAAAAGTTCAAAGTACCGCTAATGTTGCGTGTCACAAAGTGACACGCAACATTAGCCATTTTGTTGTTGTTTTGTTACGTCACAAAACTCGTTAATGTGATTTATAATTACCACAAGTAGATGTCAAATCCCGTCGAATATGAACCGGAACGCCTACAACTCGCGCCGGAATCTTATATACTCGTCCAGAAAAATACCACTTTCCGGATTTGTTACGTAAATAACTATTTTGTCAACCGTCCCGAAAACATTCATTTCTGGGACATTTTTTTGTTCGGAAAGTAGCGTTTTTTCGGACTTGTCCGGAAAGTGAAAGGTAATAGATATGTCAGAATTAATCGATTAGTCAAAAAAATCGTATGCGGTGAGAAACTTACATTTGAAGGCTATCATAACAACCAAGTAACAAAGCTTAGTTCTGTCATTATTATACCATTTCTAAATAAGTGGAATAAGGAATTATCCATGCCCTAGATGTGGTTCGAACTCCACAATAAACTGTATGGCCACGCCTCTCTTTACCTAACACAAAATCCTAAAATTTTCTGGACGTTACTTCGGTGACTTGAGAGGCGGTTAAGAACACCTTTTAAGAAAACAAAACAAAAACAAAAACATTTTTTTTAAACCAAAATTATGGAATGTAGCACCGAAAGCGATATAAAAAACATGCCAGGTGAAATTTGTGAAGCTGCGATTCAGGCTTCCGCATACAGGTATTGCCCAAGAAGTCAAAACAGAGGTATGGAAAGTCTACCATTTGTTCGAAATTTGGAATAGTTTATGTTTACTTTTTTTATTTCGAGACGGTTGTCGAAAAAATAATGTACGAAATTCATCCGGAAAGTTACTCGCAGACTCTTGTTTACTCGTCCAGAAAAATATCACTTTCCAAAGTTGTTACGTAAATAATTATATTTTAAAAAAGGATTGTTGAATTTAAATAATAATAATAAAACAATGACTTTTTTAAGGTAAAATTAGAATATCAACATATATTTATTACTGAAATCAAGTATTATTAATTAGTTAACATTCCAGACTTTGTTTAACAGCCAATAGATGTCACTACTAGTACTTATTTTGTAACAATTGATAAAATAAAATATTCTGTAACAAGTGTCAGAATGTAATTAAAAATTGTGTTAGAATATTTTAAAATAGTTTTTCTACCTTCAAATTTGGCTATATAAAATCAATTCTTATTATTTGTAATATTAGCATATATTATATCAGACGTAATGACATTCGAGTCGTAAGAACATTATGTAAGATTGACGTAAGGTTCCTGGAATATCTGAAAAGTCTGGTCATAAGACAAACAATTGTTTCTCTTGTACATATCGCAATTTTCTATTTAATTACCTTATATGGCAACTGATGTTAAGCCCTCTCTGTTTTACTACTAAAAAAACAAAACTTAATTTCGCTTAAAAAATAACATTTTCTATTTGGTTAAAAACTAACTGATTACACTAATGATGCACTCCTCTCATTATTAGCTACCGATGGAGCTAGATAAATAAACACAGATATAATAAAGTTGATTATTAATTTTGATATATATCCACTGTCTTGTATTAAATTAATAGGATTGCATGATTGCTTGGAACTTTTATAATATTTGTTTACTATATCGATAATTTATTGTTCTCAGTTCTGACATTCAATTGCATCATGAAAATGGCAAGAGATGTAGAAGTGGCAGTGTAGGAGATTGTAGCCATAGATCCGGGCGTGTAGAGTTCACTGTTATTACCATCCTGAAAACTCTGGTGGCCACATAAATCAACTGGATATAGTAGATTGTACAGATTCCGCAACTGGAGCAATACATATCGATCGTGATGTTAAAAACTACCAGAAAAGCTCATTGAACACGCTCTCTAAAACTACGGACTGCCATTCTCCCAGCCTTCAGTGTTCTTGTGCTTTAAGCCAAATAGACTTTTATATAAAATAAAATTAACTGTACACTACAGGTGCGGTTTTTTGTGTAATTAATTAATATTATGCTAGTTTTAATTTTTTTAATTTAAAGTAATTGTGAATAAACAACATATTTTAAATGGATATGTTCTTTTTATCTTAAGGACCCTGCACTTTTTCTATATAAAATAGGTTCCAGCGATATTCTTCAAATTTCATATACAGTCAGAAATATCTTGGAGTAAATAAATTACAGGAGAGATTTTTGAAAGAAGCCATTTTTTACCATACTTTATACAGAGTGATTCAGGTTTATTCATGAATACTTTGAGAGAATACTCTACTGGTTATTATAATTTGGAAATATATGACATACGTTCCTCTTACTCGCTTCCTAAGAAAGGTACAAGTTGTCAAAAATAAATAATTTTTCATCATATCTTCTAGTAAAAAGAAGCAAGACTAACAAAATTTTATATGCATAAATTCATGGTGTAGGCTTGTTTTTGAAGTCATGTTCATCTAAATGTAACACCAGTGGCGTGCAATGAGGTTGAATCGGAATTGTTTCAAGAAAAGTACGTGTTTTTCAATTTTTTTTCATTTTTCAAAATATTCATGCAATTTGGAATAAAGCGCACTTTAACAGATATTAGTTTAAAATCATATTTTCAGAGAAATTTACTTTTTATTCAAAAGCATGTAAATTCGCTGTGGAGCAGAAATTTTTTTTCAGTTAGCCGTGGAAATACGTTTATAAATAATATGAAAACTAATGATGGTTTAAAAAACTTTTTATTGCAAGTCAACAAGAATAGACACAAGAACAGACACAGCCCCAAACGAAGAAATTTAACGACATTTGGCGCCCAGTGTGGGGCACCATATACCAAGGTTTCCATTATGGGTTTCGTGAGTTCTTGCTTTTTAATGATTAAAGCACTGGATTCTAATCATACATAAATATATTCACAACATTCAGTTAAATCTGCGTTTAAGAGCACCCGAACAATAAGGTAAGAAAATAAAACGCAACTAGTGCGAGCTGAGCAAGCTGAGACACAGCAGCGCCTTAGGCTACTTCAGATAGAAGTGCCTTAAGCTTGTTGCTCACTTATGCGCGGCACGGCACAGCGAGCGTGGAGAAAGAAAATGTATTTCATGTATTCAAACATAAATTATATTTTTCTCATAAATGGACAACAAGCATTAGGCTACTTAACAATTACCGAACTTAAAGCTTGAACCACTACATACTGCTATAAGAATAACATTATGCCCAGTCCTGATTATAATTATTTTTTTCAAATCTCGCATTATTAAAAAGATACAGTAATGGAAATAGCAAATTTCTTTAATAGCAAATGGATTTCTTGCTAAACAATTATCATAATTATTATTTTTCCGATTTCATATTATACTTGCAACATTTCCCAATTTCATTACATTACATACATTTTTTAACAGTATTAAAATCGAAACTAATCATTTATTGAACTGGCTATAATTCAAATAATTGTTATAAACTAAACATGAATCATTCGAAGCACTATATACAGTTTATTTCAAACTTATTTGCAACAGAAAAAATGTCAACTTTGATACCTTTACCGCCTTCAAAGAAGCCGACGTTTTTATGTTGCAAATAAGTTTGAAATAAACTATCCCTTCCTTTTGCTTTGGGGTCAATAAAGTATATTAATAAAAGTTGCGTCGCCCTAATTTTGCGAAAGAAATTACCTTCAGTACCCAGTCTATAAATAATTTGCTTTAAATTTAATTAATTTAATTAGATTATTAATTGTATATTAAAGGTCTTGAGTGCATTACAGTTTAAAAGTATTGCGTGATGGGTAATATGCACAATAAAAATGATATTTAATATCTTTTGTTTCTATTAATAGAGTTTCAAGAACTACTCACATTATAGCATTATAAAGATATGAGATATGAATAGAAATTACAAGACCACTCGAAAAGCAGTAAGGTAATAAGATAGAAGAGCGTATTCGTAGGGTAACCGAGTGCGGAAGTGGCCGCCTTAAAGCCGTTTCAGCTGACCCGTGACCTCTTGCGTGCGCTTCAGTCAGTTCTTGGCTATGCGATTAGGTGCCGTCAATCTGGATCCACTAACTGAACCAACTGTAACATTCTACCTTTTAATGATCCGGAATTTTATCGGTATTTGTATTCGGTATAGTAAGAAGCATTAGCTTACAATATGTATTCTTTGTCTACAACTATGTTAAATAAAAGTGGTTAAAAAAAATTTCTGTATAAATATCCTTCTTCAATTTAAATAATATAGGTAGTAAAAACGTTATTTATGTATTTCACAATGTTTTTTTTTTATTTTAATAATATTTAATATTTAAGACAGCTATATTCCTTCCATAACTTTAAAGATTGGTAATCCTCACTATATAAGGCAAACATTTTAAGGAATACAATAAGGGAGTTAGGGAAATATTACACCTTATCTATATTGACCAGTAACATCATAAAAATAATTTAATTAAATTTACTACAAAATACACATTTGTATGAAAATTAATAAAGCACTAGATTATTATAATCATTATACAGGGTGGTCCAGTTTCGGGAATGTGAGAGTACATAAAAATAATTGGAGTTTCCTCTATAAACATAATTCGAAATGTGCATAAGGTAAGACAAAAAGTACCCCTTTCAGATTTGGCACACCACTTTTCTATGTAAACCTGCATCTACAGATCAAGTCAAAAATAATAACAGAAAGCCATTGGCGTAGATATGTGGAGTTACAAAACTTTTCTCTAGAAATATGTCGTATGCCACTGGATATTTTTGAAAAATACAGTTGCTCTCGCAGAGCGGTTCAGCAGCTGCAAATATTGAAATCGTAAATATTACGAACGTTACGAGGTGATCACAGACATGCTTATCATCTACAACTTGTTGAACATTTACATGCTGGGGATGCTAAAAAGCGCTTGACTTTTTGCCAGTGGCTCTTAAATTCACCAGAAGGAAATCCTGATTCTTTGCGTAAAATTCATTCACTAGAGCAGGAGTAGTGAACTACCACTCTTCATATTTTGGCACACGAAAATCCTCATTCAATTCGACCGCAATCATTTCAAGATGAAGTCAGTGTGAATATTTGGTTGGGTGTTTTTAACAATAATGTCTGTGGTCTACATTTGCTACCCCCGAGATTAAACTCGGAATTATTCCTTGAGTTCCTTACCAATAATTGTCTGGCTACATCGAGAATTTACCCACTGACTTGCAATACGAAAATTGGTATAAAAATGGATGGTGTTCCAGCGCATTTTAGAAGAATTGTAAGAGAATGGTTACATATAAATTATCTACAGCGTTGTATTGACCGAATAAGGATAAATGATATGTATCACAAAATGATTAATGACATTGAACCAGTAGCCACCCAGGTCACCGGATCTCAAGCCACTAGACTTTTACGTTTGGGTATATTTAAAAGAAAATGTTTATGCTACTCCAGTGTTAACAAGAGATTAATTAGTTTTAACGATTGAACAAGCTTGTAGTGATATGCGACAAAATCCTTTTTAAATATTTGCCGCCGTTAATTCATTGAATCGATGGTGTCGGAAATCAATGACGTAGGTTGATTGCGCTTGAGCAGTTACTTTGAAAATTTTTGTTTTTATTTTTTTATTGTTGTGGATTAGGGGATACCACTGATTAGGGGGATACCACTTTAACAAAATTATATTTCTAATGGTGGTGTAGAAATGAATATTTTCCATCACAGAATACTTGCAATACTTGCTCTTGTCATTTGCCTTGCAGAGCTAGCTTTTCTAATGCTCTAATCTAAGACGATGATTTGCAACGTCTGCACAAAAGATTTTAACTACAAATAAATCACGACACGAGTATTATCCGTCCAGGGAAAGAAGGCCCGTGGAAAGAATATGCCTTCTGCATTATGTTCACAATAAAGCGTCAATGAAATAAATGATTTAGTGCATGGCCAATTTTTAGGAAATATACTATATTCCTAGTATATGGTTTTGCAGAAGCTAGTGACTTATCGGCAATGCTCTCTCTTGCCGCACGGGCTTTCTTTCCCCAGCTGAACTGTAGATGTAGGTCGGTCTGCTCATTCAATATACTTTGACTTTGCTCACCCGGGATCGGGTGGAAGTCGCGCCATTGTCTCTCACACTACCTAACTAAAGTATATAATATTAAATTCCTCAAATATATTATTTTATAACATTGCTGCACTACGTACTTATTAATAGATCTAATAACAGTGCACTACTGTGCAACTAGTTCTGTTAGAATTATTACCAATTAATTTTATTGAAACTAACAACGTAATGGATCTTGATTATATTTATTACCCGTTCACACGATAGACATACTTTTTTTTGTAGAATCGTATAAAGTATCTTAAATGCGTTAATTTCACAAGAAATTCCAAATATTTTAAATATGTTAGCATTGGTAGGTAATGACAGAGCTAACCTTGAGGATTACAACGTCCAATGCAAATACTTTTCAACTTGTTTCTTAATTGAGCGAATGAAAGATATATACTTCATGTTCCTTTGTTTTTATTTATGTCTACTTGTAGACGAAAGATAAAATTAGTTCACAACATACCTCGCTAATAATTATCTTATAAAAATATTTTTTGGAATTTTCTCAACCCCACAGGGATTTGAATTTAACTTATCAACGTAAAGAAGTTTGGTCCCAAAGATATTTAAACTTTAAATCTCGCATGTCAAACAACTACAAAAAAATGCATTGTCAACAGCCTTACAGATCGTGCCATTCAACATTCTCATCCAAGGTATAGACCAAATAATCTGAAAAAAATACAAAGTTCTATAGGCAAATTATTACCCTAAACATTTTTATGAACTAGTGATAAAAGAAGAATAAACAAAACATACAATAAAACAACCGACCAAATAAGAGTAATAAAAAGTATGTCTTCATGCCATATATATAGACACGACAGTATCCGAAAAAATTGCAAAATGTATTTAAACAGCGTAGTATTATCATAGACCATAAACCATAGAACGCCACAAAATATTTCTCACAAAACTTAAACCTATGCTAATAATCGAAGTTTAAACCAAATATACAAAAAGATTCAACGACTCTAACAGTACTTACATAGGTCAATCAAAACAATATATGCATAAAAGAATATACACACACAAATGACAGCATAAAAACACTAAACGAAAACACGATAGCATTCGCCAAACTGCCATAGAACAAAACCGCTAATTTAACAATATACAAATTTTAGAAAAAGAACCAATACAAATTATAAGCAAAGAAATATACATGAAACGTTTCAAATAAAAAGACATACGAACGCAATAAACAATCGCACAGATATAGAAAATTTAAACGAAACCTATGTTAACCTGCTAAATTAAATGATTGGAGTGATATGAAAATTTTACATCTTACCGATATTAAATAATACTTTTAATTGAAAATATCTTTATAATGTACGGGAAGAGCAGTTAATAATATTGCAAAAGGTATTAATAACAAAATAATTCTCTAATATAGATTTTTAAGAAAATCAACGTCATTAAATTCCTTACTTTTGTCCTATAATATAAGCCCAATAATATTTGAACCTACCCGCATACAATATACATTTAATACATGTATCGATAATATTTTTGTAACTGATAATCTTTTAAATTACACCACCCTAATAGAAGACAGCAGCAACTTAATGTACGTGTGCCTCTAAATAATAACGGTAAAAACAATTTTACTTACTGCAGGCTTTTTTTCTGATCAAAATGTAAACAAATTTCAGACTAGAATAGCAAACAACTTGAACTCCTTTACCTATACAAGAATTCCATACACAGATTTAGAAGAAAAATTTGCTTCTTTGATAGATATCCTTCAGAATAATTATGAATATTGCTTTCCTATAAAGGAGGTTCAAATATGCCATAAATAATGATGGGTTACAAAAGGTATAAAAACTTATTATTTACATAAAAAGCAGTTAACAGGTTTAACTAGTAATTATAAAAATGAATGTTTGAAACTTATAAAAACATTAATATAAAATCCTAAAGTAGCTAATCATTAAAGCAAAAAATATTGATATTGAACGAGATATAGTTAGCGAAAAATAAAACGAAAACAATATGTGAAATAATAAATAAAGAAAAAAAAACAAACACGATATAACAAATAAATAAAAAATTGAAGATAGTGATAATTTTAAGAAAATATATTGAACAACAGAGTATTCGTATTCAGGATGGGGTAGAATAAGAAATGGGGTACCTCAATGATCAGTCTTAGGCCCACTTCTATTTCTACTTTATATAAATGATTTACCACCTTGTGTGTTTAATGCATCGGTAACGCTTTTCGCTGACGATTAACTTTTTTTGGTAAAATGCCATACATCAACAAATATACTACCTTATATAAATTAAAGCTTAACCCATATATGTAATTCAATGTATGATTGTAGAAACAACCTAAGTCAATATTTTATCGAAATACACTTTTTTACATATTAATAAATCGTCTTTAGTAGTTAATCTCAAGCTGTTTTATACAGGATGTTTCCCAAGTGATGTCGAAAACTTTCCTTTTAAATTTCCTCTCATATTGCTTCAATTTTCAAATTAGCCCATATGAAAAAAAGTTACCCAGCCAACATGAAAGTCACTTTGCTGTACTTTCAACTGATTTTACAGAGCTGTCACTTAAATTCAAAAAATTCGATTTTCAAATTTCTCTAGCTTACAAATTATCAAATCTAAGACCCTAAGTTTGTAGGTCATTGATATCAGCTTTTCATGGTGAGTTTAAAAATGGACAAATATACAGGGTGTTCTAATTTAAAAATGTAGATGGCGAAATACTTTTATATTCCGAGATGATGAATTTATTCTATTCTTTATGTACACACTGTATATATTTGTACAAATTAACGTAATAAAAATTAAACTAAATTACGCAAAAAGTATATCTTGTTAGTGACTTCCAAAAAAAATATTTTATAAAAATACGTTGTGGCGTCAACCAACACTCTTTGTGGCAAAAGCATTAACATTTAACAAGCTAATAAAATTATATTGCTACACTATTATGTTCGAGAAAGAAGCTAAAATGTTAGATAATAGTTATGAAGTCAGTTATCCAGTCTTAGGAAGGATTTAATAGGTATTATACCTATTAACGTTTTTCTTCAACATATCTGTAGATCATTTATTTGTATTTGATAATAACCAGTTCAATTTTTTACTTATATCGGAAGTTTAGATTTAAGGAAAAAATAGCTAGTGACGATAGCGAAATAATATGAAAATGCTAGTTCCCATGAATATTTTGTTATTTCTTAAACAATTTCCATTATACAGTAAAATCTATTAATAATAATAAGTATAATATAGAATATTTATAAATGATTTATCTTTACAATTTTGTTGCTCACATTAATAAAGAGTAAAATCATAAACTTATCACCTGAAAATTTCCGGATTCCTAGTTTATTCTTATTTCTGATACACGGTGTTAATATATTCTTCCTCTGTAACTCAGCGACATGACAAATTTATTGGTACTATAGTCAGCTGAAGGTATAAGAACTCTTCGGCTTCGTATAACAGGAAGAATATGCAGAGATAAATGGCGATACCCAGGTGGTAAACATCGGGACATACGACAGACCGCTGCTCGTTTAAAATCTTTGTTAATTTAACAAAGTATACACCCGCTGTCTTTAATGTTCTCTTATACTTTCACTACTAGATTGAATTTTATTTAAATCGTTCCTTGATTTTTCAGGAAAAAGTGTGATAAATTAACATCGGAAACATGTTATTATTACTAACGGTACTTAATTAATTTTTCTATTTTACTTAGAAAAAAATAGATATGTTACGGCGAATGTGATTAATTGGGTATTGTACATAATCACCAGAGAATATGCATAATTCCCAACACCTTCGGTTAATTTTAGAAATTATATTCTTTTTGTTACTTTCTCCGGTCATTATGAAAAACCTTTAATGCTGGTTGGACAATGTGATAAATTCTTAAATATTATTCAATTTAATCGGTTATTTCGCATAATCTCCAACAATCATTGGATAATGTAGTAAATATGTTTCATTAACATATACATTTTGTGATATAACTAATTTTCTTTACAATAAAATGTCCCTATTTTGTAATTTTGAATATTATGAAGGTCACAGCTCAAGGTCAGTGATCGAAAATGAAATGATGGGCAAGGAAAATGAAACGGAATAATGATATTTTAAAGGTTATTTTAGGACAAGGAAAATTAAGAGGATTGACATAAATTTGAATGATTATTGTAGGGCAAGCAACACAATGAAATCAATGATATACATGTTGTAAACTAGTAAAATATTATATTTATTTATCTATCTATTTTTTCTTCTAATGTTTGTGACGTATACAGTTAGTAATTATATAGTCAAAATTCTCAGAACTATAGTGTTTTTTGTAAATTCTGTAGAGGAGAACAAAAAATTTGTTGGCTATTTATTAAAGTGAAAGAGCATTTATTTGAATACAGTGGGCACATGCAAAATCTGTACAAATGTCTCAAGCAATTTATATACCCGTCTCTTTCGTTTGAGTGATCACGCCGCCCTGTATAAAAATAAAAACCTTGCCGGAAATCGCTGCAGTGGACCATATAATTAAAATAGTTGATAACGTATACGAGACGAATGTTAAGACCGATGGGCGACTTGACGACCCTTCTCGAGAACAGGAAGAAAAAACTTAATTGCATAAACTTGAGTGAAGCGGTGCAGTCAGAGGCAAAATGTAACGTTGGATATAGTATTGATAGATCTGAAAATGAATTTGTTTTTTAACATTGTATATATGTGATTTAGATACATATTTTTTATGCATTAAATATTTTGAAACATTTAAAAGTTGTATTTAAATGAAATTTGAATTACTGTAATTAGTAATCAACGCAGAATAATTAAATTTAATTCTTTAAAATATGTAGGTACCTGCAATTGAAAATATTTTAGAATATATGTTGCTTTATTTAGCCAATAACAATTTAAAGATATAAAACTATTATTCATAACAAAAAATACGATACCTGATTAGAAAATAGCTATTGCACAGCAAAGACCACAGGGAGTACCAATTTGAACGTTATGCGTCACGAATATCCCGATAGTACATATGTAGGTACCTACACACACGGATATCGATTGATCTTAGACCATCCACTTATCGTATGTGGTGTAATGAGCGTAACACGCAGAAAATACTTTCGAGCAGCGGGAGAAAACGTCTGGAGTAAGACAGACCAGCGAGTAAGAAAGATATTCATTGTTTTTATGTGTGTTGTAAATACAATTTTTTATAAGGAAAATAAAAAATAATCTATTTCTGAGTTTTTTTTTTTAATTAGAACTTTAATCAATACCTATATTTGTAAATAATAAATAACATTGTTTAATGTTTATAAAATTCAGATCATATAAATAAATGTATTTAATTACAACATAACTTTTCCTAATGATTGTTTTTCATACTTAAAATGAAATGTATCGATTTATAAAAGAAAATATTAATAATCATCAATATGAGTTCATATGTATTCTTAATCAAATTATTTCATCTTTATTATTGTATTATTATTTCCTACGCATGCACGCCATTGAATCCGCATTCCTTTACTCTAGAGAATTTACGAAAATACTATACTTTTGTGCATATTATGATGTGCAATACTAGTTGAAAATAGATATGTTTTGTATTGGACATTTTATTTGCTCATTATTAATTCTGAACATTTTTTTCGGGTATTAACCGATTTCGCATATTAGGTTTAATATACTTATTATGATTTATCACATTCTCTAAAGAAGCAAAAGTGAAGAAAAGTTATTAATTTATCACATTTCCAACGGTGCTTGGGAATTATGCAAAGTTACCGCTGAATGTGATAAAATCTATTACAATTCATAAAGTTACTACTTCTCCAAAGTTGCCGGTGGTTATTCATAATATTCTGTGATTATGTATATTTTCCGAATTTTTCACTTTGATTGTAACATATATATCGCCCCATTCTCCATTATTTCTATCATAATTTGGGTCGTTGAGTAAACTGGCACCAATATACATATAGAGGTCATTTTTGAAAAATATAAGAAATCTTTTCTACACTTCAACTCATAGTTCCTGATATCTATAAAGAATATTGATTGTTGTTGTTTCATATGTATGCAAATAAATCTATACACTCTGTATATATTCCCCAAAAGCAGTCCGCCCCAGTATCTGTCATTTTGACTCAAATTTAGACAAAATGCTTAACAGATCGATTGTATTTTCAATGGGAATACATACATACACTATTTTCACTTGTACAAACTCATAAACGGGGGCGATATGGAATCTTGAAATTTTAGTTAGTAAGATGGGTCTTGTGATACAATATTTTAAAGCCTGCTACATTCTCTTTACAACGAAATTTTACTTTTCAAAATTGAGCTATTGATTTCCAAGAAACTGCATTCGAAAGATTTCATACTTAATTGTTTATTTCTCAGTTGATTAAATCTTCGAAATATTCCCCACCAATTTCCATACAATAATAAAACCTTGGTTCAAAATGTTGTCTGATATTTCTGTAGTAATTTGAGGGCATTCGTGCGTGATGCGCCACCGTAAATCTTCCAAAGAATTGTGTTTCTTCGGTTGAGTAAATTTTTCTTTTCAAGTGACTCTATAAAAGGAAATCTAACGAAAGTAAATCTGGTGATCTCACAAGCCACTCAATAGGTCTTCACCTTCCAATCTAGCGATCAGAAAATTTTTGTTTAAAAAATTGCTTACAGATAATGCATAGTGAGGAGGTACAGATGCACTATATTAGAATGTCAAATTATCTTCAAGGCAATACTTGTCGTTCTCGAAAATATCGGTCAATATTGGATCAACGCTGTTTTTAATAAATCCAGGTACATATTTCCAGTCAAATTACCAGACAAGAAAAAGGGTCCAACAACACAATCACCAAAAATACTTGCTCAGACATTTAATGTTTCTGGATGTTGAATGTACTTCGTGGTATATCTTCGGATTAACTCTATTCTCCAGATCATACTGAATTTTCGAAATTCTGGCACAACTGGTCCACAGCAAGCAGAATCTGATACAACCTTTTCAGAGCTACTACATGTACAAAGAGTTATATAAAGGGCCTAGCGTCAATTTGCCCTCTCCCTCCCGAAAAGACTGGCCATTATCTGCTATAGTATTGATGTCTTAAAACAGTCTTGTGCTAGTCTATGCTAGGTGTCAGAATTATGTTCCTAAATTTTAAACAAATAGGGCGTGATTAAGGGGAGCTAAGAAGATACTGTTAACCATGACTACTCCTGTAAATGTGCTAGCTTTGTGAGCGATTGTGCCAGACTGTACTTGCTATAGGCCAGAGTTTTCAAAACTTAATGTGAAATGGGGAAGGCTAGCATCAATCTGGCTCCATCAAATACAACCCTTATTTATTTATTATGTAAGCATGTGCTAGCCAAAAACTAATTGTGCTAAGCTGTGCTCAATGTAAAATGCGCATACCATGTTATAGGAAATACGCCTGAAATTTTAGAAAGAGTACGAAGCGCGAAGAGCATGTATAACTTGGAGTTGGTCATTTTTAACATTTATTGTAATTTTTTGTTTGTTAATCTTTATTTTCTGTTAAATGTTTTTACATATTTTTACTTCCTCATCTATCTATAATTAGAGAAAGCATTAGCGCCCATCGCGTCATGAGAAAAAACAAATTCCAGAATATGACGAAAATGGACGTTTTGAACACGAAATTTATTATTGTATCGATTAAATGAGTAATAAAATGGCAAATATCTTGGAAGCAGTGCTTTAGTCCGAAAAAATACATGATAACTTATTTTCTCATAACAACTAATGACACGGGGCTTTACCATCAGTGGAAGCAATTCCCAAACATAGAAGTCATTCGTCAGGTAATTATTACTAATGTTAGATTCAGCAGGAAGTGTAGTCCATAAGAACATAACTGATTGCTATTGGTGTCGAAGTATTGATATCGATATAGGTATCGAAGTGTCGATACCAGGTGTTTGTATCGATACCAAGTATTGGTATAGAGGTATCAATACCAAAAAATTTTTAGTATCGATACCTCGATATAAAAATGTTATCGATACTTTTCGATGTGTCGATATTTTGCCCACCCACAAGCAACCTTTATTCTGTCAATAATTTCTTAACCCTTATATTATACATTTTAACAATTCAATAAATTCTTAAGTATAAATTATTACAAGAGAAACAGTATTTTACTTATTGTTCTTTATAAATAGAATAATGATGATTTATGTCTTCCACTTATAATCAGGAACTTTTATTGTAAGTTGATGAGATGACTTCTTATACATTATAATATTAGCGTAAATTTCAATTAAATTTAAATTTGATACTTTACGCTAAACGATTTAGGGCAATTTAATAAGAATTAATGTATCGTCAATCTTCATCACAGACGATATGATCTAATAAGATACCATTTTGAAATTTGCATTGATCATTAGGGGGGAGTGAAAGCTGATATTTGAACGGCCCTGTTAGGCACCACCCATTGTAATGTTCGAGTTCTCAACAGAGCTCCTGTAAAGAAGTTCAGATCCTTTCACATAGGAATCGTGTCTAGGCGTGTTGCTAAATGTTTGTAATTTAATATTACAGTTAAAAAGATCGTCCTCATGAGAAAATCAAGTATGAAATATTAGTCCGGGTAAAAGAGACATTTTTTTACCAGACCCTTTGCATTTCGTATAAAGCTCCTTTAATGTCCTTATGATTATGATGATTCCAATTCCAAACGAGTGTCATTTTCTAAATACTGAGAAAACTGCAATTTCATTTCAATATTTTCAATGTATATTTTAGAAATCCAATTCTTCATGATAAATTCATTGATAATATTTTTTCTTTCCATTGCATTTGTCGTTGGAACTGTCCAATTGTTCCGAAAACGTCTCCAATAACAAACGTAATTTCAGATCTACGGCGAATATATATTCCGACACGCGAAAATATCCGCGATTCCAAATCTTCTCTAATCCTTGAGGTCATTCAGGTGAAGTAATGAATTGTTCATGCTTCACGGAATTTATTGGAACATAAGGCACACAATCCACCTAAATGGAGAAATTTCTCTCACGTACAGCAGATTATGGAAGAAAAGTCTCTTTCAAAGCATACCAGACAACAAAGGGCATAATTAGCTAAAGATGGTATTACCTGAATAACAATAAGAACAAGGAGGAACTTCTTTGCTTTCTTGCACGTAATCTGTTGACTGAAGCTGTCAGACATTGTTTACTAAAGTCGATAAAAAGATCGTCAGGACTGCTGGACCAGTTACACTACGGGCAGACGGAAGGGGCTGACAGCCAAATTATATTGCAGATTATGGATAATAATATGCTGATCCATGGAGCTTCGTGACTGTTGAATCGCAGCGTAGATATGGATATCATCTTGCATGACTACCATATATTTCTTCCATCAGTAGGATTCTAGGTTTAAAGAAACTATGTATCCCGTGCGACAACGACACTCATAGGCTTTGTATTGCTCTTTGCATCATATCAATGGCACTGGGCGAAGCTAAAACATAAACCCTCCGAGTATTTCATCTATTTATAAGTTGTGATATAGTTTCATTATTTGCAGCAAATAAATCGACAGGTCGATTTTCTATAGTTTATAAATTTAATTTTATAACAATATTTTTACACTCAAATTAAAATTTGCGGTTCTAGTTCTAAGCCGCCAACCTGCGGTTTTAAAATAAAACATGTTTATTTGTTTTCTTTGCATTTAATCTGGAAAAATCTGTCAAAAGGAAAACTCGGGAAAACTACAAAATTCACAAATATGTGAAAATGATGCCAATGATATTACGGGTAAAGGTGTCAATTTTGACAAACGAGATTGTCATCCAACGTGAATATGTTGGTATTAAATTATATATAAAGCTATTATCGTATATACAGATAATACGAATATTTTTCTTCGTTATACTGTTTGTCATCAACCTCAGTCATCCTTGTTATCCAAGAAAGAGGGACCCTTTGAGGATTTTTGCATTGGAGTCCAGAAATTCTAGCTACACTAATAGCACTCTGAAGTATAGTACACATAGATATACCATACCCATCTTTACTACTAAAAAATACAAAGGGATATCGCCATCTTTTGGACATATCATTATAGAACAGAGAACAAAACGCTACATAGCGCTGTAGAGCAGAGAACCAAACGGTAACTACCTTTTGGCATATGGCGCTATAACGCTATTTAATTAATTGTACTTTAACCACCAGCACGTTTCATACACTTTTTTGTTTCGGGGTAGGAACCTGCATATGTGACGGTTGCTTTGAGAAAAAAATGTAAATTTTCCAAGTTTTCTTAAATTCAAGATGACTATGTTATATCGGTGTGTTCAACTATGGAAGGTTGCCATCACACAACGACGTAAATGTACTTTTTATAAGTGAATATATTCTAAATAAATCAGGATGGATAATGTTTGTGTTAAAGTTTTAGGGGTGGAGTTGATAAATAATAATTCAAGTTTCTAACAGTTTCTTACGTTGAAATATTGTGGAAATTCTCCATTTCCTTTTATTAAAAATTGTTCAGAACACTGGTAATAAAATTACAAATGATTGAAAATAAAAGTATGCATGCGATAAATTTAAATTATAAAATGTTGCAACTGTTATTTAGACAATTTTTAACTGAAATTCCGAATTTTTTTTCAGGATTTCCAGAATGACTTCTATGCGACCTCAAATCATACGGAACAGTAAAGAACCATTAAATAATATGGAAATCACGGTTCCGGTTATTTTTCTTCAGACTACATAGTTAATATAAAATTATCCGTGAAAACGCTTTTGATTTGGTAAATTAAATTTTACAGTTAGCTCTTGGTTAGAGCATTATCTGAGGTAATATTTAACACAACATTAAATGCTAATTGGGGTCTGCAAACTCACGGATTATGGATCTGAAGTTCAGTTTGGAGTTTTAGACCGTTATTACAATAAAGTAGATCCGCCCGTCATTCATCATTATCAATTTAACTTGTTGTCTGTCTTGTACTTAAACTAAAATAAATCATATACTATCGTAGGATTTAATTGTATTGACACTTTTAACGGCGAATAACTCGAAAATGGCTCGGCAAAAAGATCTTAACAATATGATTGTTTATTCTTCAGCATCTACAAGGTGGGCCAATGACCCTATATTTCCTTTCATTACTTTTTACTTATAATCTAATTTTTTTTAGATTCTGAGCTAAAACGAAAATCAGAATTATGTGGATAACAGAAGTGGTACACATTTCTAAATAACAATGATATTCCAAATGGAGGACAGCTTTCTTTAAATGCAGCTCGCATTTGCTTTCGCCATTTTTTAATGTAATGTTAAATCTCTCATAAAAGGCATTTATTTACCTTTAATTTGAGGTAGAAATCATTAAAATCGCATTAGTATTTGCCAAACTATTTTTTACCTGATTTTTTATGTTTTATTTTATAACTGACACAAAATGGTTACAATTTTTTTCTGATTTGTGGTTTTTTAGGTAATCCCCATTAAAATGGGAGGGTGTATCATACTCATACATATGATACTACAGTAATTCGGTTAATTATTTTCTTTTTATGAATGGAAAAATATTTAATTTTTTTCATTACATTTTTTCAGAAAAATATTTTCTTTTAAAATTAAATTAAATTAAATTAAATTAAAATGGTATATCCAATATAACAACATTATTAAACCTCGACAGTAATAAATATGTGTTTTTAATCTACTTTGGTACATCTGCTGAAATTTTGTCACAACATAATATAAAAGTTAATTTTAAACCAGTCAATACTTTTACACGTCATTCTGTATAATTCTAAAGACAAAACTAGTTCATTGAAGAAACCAGTAGTTCATAAATTGGCATTTCCTGATTGTAATGCCTTTTATGTGGGTCAGACTTGTCGTTCCTTCAAAATTAGATATAAATAAAGAACACCTACGTTTTTTAGACTCCAAAAAACAGATTAAACTTTTTCAAATCATATTTTAGAGTCGGATCAGAATTTTTTTAAATTTAAACAATCGTAACATATTGCATGTAAAAGAAAAAAAGCTTTAAATTAAATTTACTAGAATCCATAGACAATTTTAAATCAAACGAAAGTACCGGAAATTACTTACTAAATGACCAGTTGGACATACTACAATTTTTTTGATATATTTAAATTAGAACCGTTTTATCCACCTATAAAAATTCCCATATTTGTTAACGCGCTGCTTGCCAAAATACGATAATTCTCGTGATTAACAAAGTAAAATATACCTTTTGGTATACTATTATGATTAAATATCACAAGTATTGGCTTACATAATTCAATATATGCAATAATTTAATATGTAAATTTTGTTTTAAAAATATACAAATTATACTAGAGAATATTTCTTTACCTTAAAATAATTATTATTAAACTTGAGAACAATCTTTGACGCAAAATAGTATTTTTTGCAAATCATCTATTTGCAATGGAACGTGCCAGAAAGAGAACATCTCAAAAGGTTGCGTTTTTACCAGATATCCAACTCAAATTTTTTGTCAGTAATATCGAAAAACGAAAACATTAAGTTCATTCCAAATACCATGAGGTGCCGTGTAAGACATAATTATTG
Organism: Rhamnusium bicolor; assembly: GCA_029963845.1. Lineage (NCBI taxonomy): Eukaryota > Metazoa > Arthropoda > Insecta > Coleoptera > Cerambycidae > Rhamnusium > Rhamnusium bicolor. The sequence goes on along the minus strand of JANEYF010003735.1, from coordinate 322,460 downwards.
TTAAAAATATATATAATATTTACTGAAATAGATATTTGTCAAGAAGAACAAAGTTTAGTTCTTAAAATAAACCATCTGGAGAGTTTGTGCAGCATACATACAAAAAATTTATGTACTTGGACTTGCCACTTCAAATATTTTTATCTCATCTATTTTTCACTCTCTAATTTATGTAAGAAAAATCCACCCTTACTCTTTGGTCACTTATAAAAGAATAAAACTGTTTGAAATCTGAGAAGAAAGAAATATAAATAGTTTTCATGGTTTTAACTATTACCTGTACATTATTGTCTGCAACAATCAACGGTTACTTAAGTTGTTTCAGACTATTAACTTAAATGTATTTAAAGCAGATTATAATTCAACTTTTATTGTTTTCAAGGCAATAAAAATCCACCCAAATGGACATTATATTTATCTACGGATTTCTTCACTTTTATTTTTAAAATAAGCGTAAGACCCTGAACTACACGTTTCCATTAAACAGTTGCATGGTTTTCAGAGAAAATGTAATTGCTTTACAAAGAAAATTAAAATTGATTAATATAACTTGTTATTTTGAAAATAAAAACAGGTAATAAAAATGGTATCTTAAGAAAGCATTTACTTAAATTTAGAAAAATATATTGTAGTTGAATGATGACGTATTGTGTAAAGCTGTAAAAAATACTTATCTGATGAAGTAAAATAAATACAAAACTAAAAAAATTTAGAATCGAAAATTATATATTTTCTTCTGGACACCTTGGCCTAAAATTATTAGTTTAAATATTGTCTAAACGTTATTTCTGGCATTCTCCAAATTTTTTCTTTCTCTCTTTTGTGAGTTACTACCACATGAATAAATCTTCGTTATCTAAAAAATATAGTTAGTTACCAAGTATGTTACTGGAAAAATAAACCTCTACGCTTGTGACTTTACATCAAAAGATTAGTCAGAGGGTGTTTTTTGATAACTAATATGAGACGCAAAAATAATAATATAATTCCCTAACGTTCATTGAAACGTTAAGGACAGCATACACGATACAGTTTACCGGAAGGCAGGCCTTCCGGTTTGCAAACTCGGAAGGCAAACCACATCGTTAGTGGTTTGATTATATTGGCCGGAAGGCCCGGCCTGAACTCTCGGCCTCCCCGAAAAACTGCCAACGCTTGAAATTTTGCCTGTCGGCTCGCCTTCCCGTATACAAATCGGAACGTATATGTGTCTGGAATAGGTACAGGCTAAGAGTACCAGTTTCACCACTTAAGATGTAAATCCAAATAAAGATTTTATTATGTTAGATACAGAAAAGAGTCCTATACGAAAGTTGTACATCAATCGTACTACAAACTAATTTTCATAAAACTTATACAGGATGTTCAAATTTTCCATGGTCAAATGAAGTTTCATTTTTTAAATTGAACACCCTATATATTATTACACAACATGTTTATAACAAAATGACTGCCAATCCTATTAACATTAAGTCTTCTTCAAAAGTCATCGCGTGATAACTTTTCACTACACTATTTTTAACACTGAACAAAACCCGTTGCAAAAACATAGCGTATATGCTTGAGCAGAGAGTACAGGTTTAACCTCCCGGTTTGGCGGCCGGAAGACCGGCCTTCCGGCAAACCGTATTGTGTATGCCCGTCTTTTTTAGGGAATTATATTATTATTTTTTGTGTCGTTTCATATAGAATATGAACAAACATTTTAAATAATTACTAAACAATTCAAAATAAGAAAATGTGAAATTTGAGTTTAAATTTATAAAAAAATTTCTATTTTATGTCACCGAATAAGAGGGTAAGCAAAGAAATTTATTAAAAATGTATTTAACCCTTTGAGCGGCGGATTTTACTTTAGTGGCAATTTTCATGAAACTTGTTACCTATGGGTTTTTTAATTTGTTGCATACGAATGTGGCATCAAAATTCCAAAATTCAATATGGCGGATCCAATATGGTGGACTCCAAATCCAAAAAATTTAATCAAATGTTGTGAATCTCGGCACAGGGATTTTTGGGACTCTGGTTATCAATCACTGAATAACTCATTATGACGCAAAGAGTTAGAACACGATATTAGTGTATTACTTAGGGGGGTAATATCTCATATTATATCATGTCAAAACCAATGCATTAAATATAGAAATTCTGAATAATACGAGTTTTAGAAAGATTAGTATTTGAAATATAATATAAAACAGTATAAGTAATATTATTTCTGACACGACAATGCGATTTTTTTGTCACATGGGAAAGTTATATTATATGCAAACTGTTGCATGTTCATAATAATCCTAATAAAAACTATATTTCCATCGCGTGATTCGCGAATAGAATTGCATCTCACATCATTTGCAAAAACTTTATGAAATATGCTTGAGGTGACAGGTTAAATGATAACCATAAATATGGGAAAAATTACAGTAGTTGTTGGATTTTCTAAAAAAACATAATAAATATCATGGTGAATATTTTGAACAAGAGATATTTGTACAGGTTTGGAAATTAATAAAAAATGATTGACAATACAATATCGTGCACTCTCAGGGAAAACATTTTTTTGTGGAAGTTCATGAAAATGGGATATTTTTCATTATTAAGCTTTTATTTATGCGTTGCACATCTGTACATATTTTCATTCAATTATATACACATCATGTCATTTTTTTTCCGCAAAACTTCAAAAATCGATAGAACAGGTCGAGATAATGGCAGTTTATTGAAGAAACTTAGTGAAACTTTTGCTGAAGTTTCAATTTATTTTCGGTTTCTTCTCTGTATCTCCGACATTTATTGTGATATTGAACGCCAAGTAACATGAAAGTTTCGAAATAAATCAAAGATTCTATACCGGTGACCAAAACCCGCCGATATCCGAAGTCTAATGATTAATAATATACAACAATTCATCTATGATTGTTTAGTCATATAATTTAAATTACGTGACTAAACGATTTGTTGTATACTACAAATTATCCATATTATCGTTTAGTCATTTATTTAATTTGTCTTTATAAAACCAGTGTGCCAATTGGGTATTCCATGAATGACCACAATTTTCGGCAAAATTTTTAAAATGGTCTAAAAAATATATGTTTACAACTGAAAGTGATGTTAATGCGTGCACATTACATAATTTTGTTATATAAGTCTTAAGTGCCTATTTTCAGTACAAATGTTCTTTTTTTCGGTATTGTTACTTGAACATGTAGATATTCGGTGACGCCTGACTGCAACATTTTTAGTTGTTTCTCTGCTGAAACTACATTAATTTGCTGAACTGTTTATATATCAAATAAATTACATTAGATAAGCAATTAAGATTTTCACATTTTTCATACAGCCAATTTTTGCTCGAAGATAAATTCTAATAAGTGACTATAAAACTCAATTATTTGCTCTCACATTAATCTCTGTTGCTAATATCGACCCAGTTTCAAGGAAAAATCATCTAGTAATATGTTGCAGTGAATTTATTGTCCGTGTATCTAAATCATGTTCAGCTTGGTTAGAAAAACATATGTCTACGGAGATCTGTTATATAATACCATCACCTCATTCACCTCTGATCTGCAAACTATGTAGGAGTGGCCGACAAACTATCTATAATAGCAACGCCAGTAATAATTGTAAGCATCATATTAAGATATACAATAAAAAATAAATTAAGTAATTAAAAAAGCTTCTTAGAAATTCCCATTTTTTTGTATGAAAATTTACCAAATATTTTTTTTATTTTAATATAACGGTGTGCAGTTTTAATTATTTTAATTTTAGAAAGGTAAGTTTAAATACCTACAATATTATTTCAGGCTTATTTAGTTAAAATGACCATTTACATGAATAAATTATTACATTAAGTGAGAAAAGAAAGAAGGGAAAATAGGTCCATCTATTTATACTTGTTTCAAAATTCCACCTGTTAGATATCCGATTACGGAATATTTTCTCTTCGATAAAAATGTACGAGTTTATGCTAGCATGAATAGAAAAAACAGCGTTAGTAAATGTTTGATAAAGTATGTAAACTAGATAGAATTTGGTTTTAATTTTTACTATTTTTTTTATTAAACTTTAATTAACATTCTAAGAATATTTTATTTAATCATGGCCATTTAACCTTTTAAGAGACTGGTTTTAAACTGTAAAAGATATTTCACTATATGCATGTTTTTTTATAGATATATATTTTCAAATTAATATTCATCATTAATAATGAAAGTAAGTTATTAATTAATTTCACATAAAAACTATGAAATATAGCTGTAATATACCATCTATTAAACGATTTTAATTTTTTATTTTACTATACGGAATGTTTTTAAAAAGGAAATTCTTACATCGCAGGACACGCACAAGGTACCAATATGTGAAGAAAACGTCTACAGGAACAAACGATTTCAGTCAATTACCACCATCAGTGTGATCTTCCTGGGTTTCGCCAAACTTTGTAGTATTTGCAAGCTGTAGTCTGTGGTATTTTCACATATGTTCATCAAATAAATGCACTCAACTTATCCAATACGAGCAACATCGTCCATGATCTGATGATGAACCATCACCGTCACATGACAAGTTGATATCTTAGAATGATGATTGATTGAACCATGACATGAAAACTAAGCACCAATGACGTTGTTTTGGAAGGACAAGATGATACGAGTTTCTACGATACCCTGTAGTGGTTTGAAATAGACTGCTTCATCTGACGAGCCCTTGGGCTTATCGATATGTGATAGAAATCCCCCCGATTTTTCAGAAGTCTTGACAACACTATAGATCTACATTGTTGTCGTTAGATATAGATAGTTTAAACATAGGACTTAGTCACTACGTTTTTGCACAGAGGTTTAAATTTGCTAATTTAATTTTTAAGTCAGTATTCAGTTTGTGCTCAGTACATGTACTTGAAAAATCATGCAGAGAGTTCATTTGACTAAAGAACAGCGATTACGCGTTATTGGCATACCCAAAGCCGGCCAAAACCAGTTGCTAGTGGCAGATGCTATAGGTACCATTCAAAGTATTATTAATCGCCTTTGGAGTAGATATCGTGACACGGGTAGTGTTAGTGAAAGACATCCAGGATGTGGAAGGAAAACTACCCCAGCGCAAGAAACACAAATTCAACCGCTACACAACTGGCACGAAATTTACAGCAGTCATTTATTCGAATATTATTGGCAGTGTTCAATTGTTGTCGAGGTTGCACACCAAGTTTATCTGTTGTCACGTGAACTCGTCTGTTCTGTATAGACTTGTTCAGTTATAAAAATCGTTACCTTGTGCGTGAAACGAGTAACCATGGAATAACAAAAGTTTGGACAATAAAGCATTTCTTTTTTTTTTTGTGGGGTGTAAGTTCGTCTAGGTTTATGATATCTCCGAAATTCTTTCATTTTGTAAATATGGCTTTTATATAATTTTGGCTGTACAATAATGGAAAATGGAATTTTATCAAGTCTTGCTAATATACAAAGTGGAGCTGGAATGGAGGGTTGATTTGTGTGTGTGCGTGTGTACGCGTGTGTGCGTGTGTGCGTGTGTGCGTGTCTGTGTGTGTGTGTGTGCGCGCGTGCTCGCGTGCGTGTTTGTGTGTGTGTGTGGGCCGGCGGGCGCGCGAATTATAATGAAAAAACATAACTTTATGAAAAGAAATCTGTCCGCATGTCTGTAGTATCGCGACAGCCGCAGTTCAATTTTTGAGATAGAGCTTTCAAATTTGGTACACTTGTTCTAAAGGCCAAAGACAATGAAAAATTCGGTGATGAGCAAAATTGGCCAGCTGAAAGGGGGTCCACGGGACCCAAACTTTCTTGTATTTGACTTTACAAAAATATATAAATTTGATGAAAGATTATAAATCATGTCTACTATATCATGCGAATAAATTATATTTTCCAAGTACTTAAATAAAGCTGATGTAAACTGAAATATTTTACACATAAGGCCTCATAAAATGGAGTTAGGATAGATTTAACGGTTTGACGTTTGATGAATTTAATTTAGTTACAAAAATATAATTGTTAACAACAAAAAATTATTAAAATATATGACATGAATTATTATTGACAGTATTGAATGACGCTGATAATTAATTATTTAAATATTTTAATGAAACATTTCAAGGTACGCTATTAAAATTTAATTGAGGTAAGTGAAGAATTAAATTGAATGATTTTTTTAGATCAGGGTGATATATACTTGTATAAGAATGTTATATGCTGGCCACATCAGATATTTTTTTATGTTATCATCGATTTACGATAAAGCAACCAAAACGCCGTTTTTGGTTCATTTTGCAAATGAAATTAAATTGCAAGAACTGAACACATTTTTTTCCTTCGTTTTATTCAAACAAATATAGGTTTTCTCTTTCAGAGTTACTGATGGCATGGAAAGCGATTAAGAAACATATAATTTAAACATGAATTTATAATAATTTTTCTATATTATTTCACTGATAATGCTGGGCATTTTTTCCGAATGGGCATTTTTTGAGTTAACTTTGTTACGCAAAAATAGGAACATGCTACTTCTGCATGTTATAAAATAGTGTCTTCATTAATGCTTTTTAGTTTATTTTCTTCATTAGTTAAAAAGTAGATTACAGACCGCATGAGGTTTAAATGATTCCCAAAAAACAAATATGGTAATTTGTTATGACATTTAAAAGAAGTTATTAGGTCGGATAACTGAAGATTCTCATTAATTACTAAAACGCGGTGCATTGTTTGAAGCAATTCAAGTAGATATAATCTGTCTTAGAAACGTATGTATTTATCAGCATACGAGTATAATGTAATAATGCGAACGCCGCACGATCTAGTCACTTGCAGAGACAAGGATCGCAAGCTGTTTGTAACTCAGAAATTGTTTAGTAGTTTCAACAATTGTTTAGGTGTCAGTGTGATTATTGTAGATATGTTCTTAAACATTGACCAATACAATGGCCATTTCAGACAAGTAGATATATAACTTGTATAAAAGTCATTATGCTAACCCGAAATGATTTTTATCTTTTTTATCTTCATAATTTCTTCTTTATATCTTTTTTAATGAAGTATCAATATCTTAGATACACGCGGCCAATTTAGGAAACTTATACCTAAATTATGATCTCATTATAGATAGGTATTAATGTTTGAATGAGAAGAGACTGAAAGTCAATTAAAACGTGGTGAAATAAAAATAAATGCAAAGCGGAGGTTTTATTAACTTTTGTAGTTAAGTTCCTTTAATTTATTTCTGTATAACTCTTTATCTACAAATCAATTCATATTATTAGGCAATACTAAATAATCAAGAGTTAACATGAAAGCAATTGGTTATATTGCAGAATCTAATATACAGAATTTTAAATTTTTTATCCAAAAAAGAGAAAATACATTTTTGGTAAAATATCTACCAAGTCAATTCCTTTAAATTTTAATAAACACTAATTTACCATACAAATAATACTTTAAATCACGCAATTTAATTTATACAGCATATAGAGTCGTCGCCAATAATGTAAAATACACAAGTTTCAAATACAAATTTATCCTCTTTAAAGCAAATATTTTTATAATAGTTCAAAAAGAGAAACGCAACTAAAAAATTAGTGGTTATAATTTCGTGTTTTTTTTTGGATTATATTTATACGCCCCCATGTAACGGTCCATTTTTTTGTAAAAAATAATTTGGGTTACATTCCTTATAAATTATATGAATGTCATTTGAATTAAGTTAAATTCCAAATTCGAATAAAATAGTTTTACTTAACCTTATTGTACTAGCTATTTAGTGTGCCGCTACTGTGCGGGAGGTTTCGTCGCGCGCGTTCAGAGACGAATTCGGGGGTGAGCTTAGTGGCAGACAGACTAAAACGAGGCGGGCAACCGCCACAGCAAGATTAAAGTTGTTGGCATGTAAAATTTTTGATGATTAACGTCGGTGGTTTGAATAGTTAACTTTGTGAGTAGAAAGTGTTGGCATGGGCTGCCAACTTGTGGAATTACTATAAAAAAACACGAAATTAAAATAACAGTAATGTTAATTTGTATATTCATTTCTTCATTTGATATGTTACTAAACTTTTTCTTAATTGTTTTGTTTTAAAAGAAATAAAACTTTTTTGAAAAATTTGGATTTTATAGATAGATAGATAGATAGAGAACTCTGTACTAATCGCGTTGTTACATTAACATAACATTTGTGGCAAGTCAAGTCATATTACAAACAGAAATTTTCTTTTAATATTATCATGGTATACACGGACAAGAAAATAAATTAACTCATAAGTCATAAGAGCATAGACAGCCACTTATAAGTACATATATAAATAAAATGAGCTAAAGTCTATACAATCAAAATTGTAAAGCTAAAATAGACAATTAATTCTAAACAAACATTAATATGTCACCGTTATCGTATTCCTCAATAGAATACAAGCATTTGTCAATAAAAAAATATCTTCAAAATTATTTTAAATTGATTGAAATTTAGATTTTTCCAATGAGTGGGCAGTTTATTATACATATTTGAGTCTAACGAATTAAGTTTTAATTTAGTCAATCTATACTTCGAATTAGTCATATATTAATTAATGCCTCTGGTAGTGTGTGTGTGAACATCAGAATGGGAAGCAAATTGTTCTTTATTTTAATGAATGTCAATTAAACAGTTAAAAATATAGATGCTAGACAGAGACATTATATTGAGGTTTCTGAATAAGGATTTACAATGCTTTCTAAAATCAACATTTTCTAAAATTCATATAGTAATGCTATAATTAAGATAAGAATGGAAAAGGGCACAGTAAATCTAGTGATCCGTTGAATATCAGTTTTCTTAAAAGAAATATGGAGCTGCAGAGTGTTTTGCAAAGTTGATAGATGTGTTTGTCCCATCTAAGACCATAATCAATAATAATATCTAATAATTTAATACTTTTCTCAACATTATAACTATATGATAATAATAAGTTTCAGTTTAGTCTTTATTTAAAGATAACTTATTAATCGAGAACCATGTTTCAGCAGTATTTTCAACTAAAGCAGTATTTTGAGCAAGATCCTGTAATATTTTTTTAGAACATATCAGGGTTGTATCATCCGCAAAAAAATACTTACCATTAATTAGGCAATTTGAAAAGTCAATAATGAGTTTTAAAAACAGGAGTGGTCCTAACACAGATCCCTGAAGAACACCATGATTAATGTTAGCATAGCTTAAATTGAGATTATTTACAAACACACTGTGTTCTGTTTAATAAATAACATCTAAAGAGGGTTCAAATGAAATTCTTCTTACTTGTTTTATTTTATATGAATTAGTTTCTCTTTTTTTGAGGCAAACTTATGATCAGGGGCCGGAAATGTGTTCCATTTTTTCAAAGGCGGCACTTAAAACAAATGTGAATGTTAATAAACACACCACATAAAAATCCATATGGTGGGTTTATTTATATACTTGTAATATATGCAATCGGTACAACCACGATGGAGAATTAAATGTGCAAGATCTGTGCGGGTATCCGGGACTATCCCATCTAAAATTATATGCAGTTTGGCCGGTGGTGTCCCCAGTTCAGTCATCTTAGCAATGTGAAAGCGTGCGGTTGTATTGATGTAATTGGTTCTCGCATAAAACGCTTTTAGAAAACTAACAACAACAGAGATTTCTAGAAAAAATAATAAAATAATTATTGGGTACTACATAAGCATCTTTTAAAACATAACATGAATTGGAAGTGCAGTTTGACTTATTATCTACCTAAAACTTTTATACTAGCGCAGTCAGATAAGAATGTCAGTATAAAATATAAAAACTATCAGTGTAGTATTCTTATCATATTAGATTTGCATGCTTATGAAATACATAATAATTATTTTATTAACGTAGATAGGTTGATCCCATATGAGTAATTATTCATGATAAAGGAAACAGAAAAATTCTCATAAAATTCCTTTATTAATGTGACCGGTTTCGTGAACAAATTAATTACTTCACATCATCAGACACAGGAATTTTTATAAATATAAAACCAGGGTAGTCAAATTAGAATTAAAATAGTTTTGCAACATGTCAAATTATAAGTAAATGTAAGATATAAATTTTGTTAGTATCTAATTAACCTTTTTAATAAAATTTCTAAAATTTAACGTGTTTCTTTTAAACACATACTTGTATATGGTAACTCGAACTGAAATGACGTTTTCTGGATCTGGCAGTTCTTTATATACTCTACCCATGTTACGCTCTGCCGCTCTCGACACACTCCGGGCGTCATGGTCTGCTGCACCACCACCATCCAGCACAACTAAACTCAGTAGTAAAGACATTAGTCACACGCTCGCAGAGACTAGCAGATGCAGACAACCTGCGAAAGAATGGGTTCACACAACAGAATACAAAAGTTGTCAAAACCATCTCGGCCGAGAAATCAAGAGGACTCCGAACAACCCATAGCAAAGCCTATCTGCCATACATAAAAGGAACAACGGATAAAATAAGCAAACTTCTACGTAAACATAAAATAGAAACAACTTTTAGACCGACAAGAAAATCAGCACCATTCTTCGAAATCCAAAGACCAAAATTGCTCTAGAAAGTCAAGGGGTATATGAAATACCTTGCCAAGATTGCAACAAATCATACATAGGACAGACCAACAGAAAAATAAGTGCAAGACGCGAAGAACACATAAACGCTGTTAGAAAAGACGAGAGAACATCATCTTTAGCTCAACATGTCAAAACTACAGGACATAGGATTGATTTCGACAAAACAAAAACACTAGCCAATATCGAGCATTACAAGTCAAGAATCATCAGAGAGGCCATAGAAATAGAGAAAAGACCACACAATCTAAATACACGAGATGACACCCAAAGACTACCTACCACATGGAAGCCTGCTCTGGTATTGCATGCTGCTGTCCATGAGGAAGCAAGAAACATAACGCAACGAACACACGAAGAGGAACCAACCAGAGCTAATCTAATAGGACCAAGTACACGGAGTCGCGCTCGAAATCAGGAGATGGGTGAACAACAACGTGACATAAGCACAGGCACACGCATGCGCACCCGAACAGGACCGATTACACGAAGCCGCGCTCGAAATCAGGAGATGGGTGCAGCAGACCATGACGCCCGGAGTGTGTTGAGAGCGGCAGAGCGTAACTGGGTGGAGTATATAAAGAACTGCCGGATCCAGAAAACGTCATTTCAGGTCAGATTACCGGAAGTCGCAGTAAGCGAAGTTATCTGTTAGATCCTGAAGATGGCAGATGAGATTCTGCCGGAAACGTCGTTCAGACAACCACGGTCCCTCTCGGGGCCTATCACCTACGCGGGAGTATACCCGGAAAACGAATTTAACATTCCACGACCCGAGAAAACCCTGAAAAATAACATATATATATATATATATATATATATATATATATATATATATATATATATATATATATATATATATATATATATATATATATATATATATATTATATATATATATATATATATATATATATATATATATATATATATATATATATATATATATATATATATATATATATATATATATATATATATATATATATATATATATATATATATATATATATATATATATATATATATATATATATATATATATATATATATATATATATATATATATATATATATATATATATATATATATATATATATATATATATATATATATATATATATATATATATATATATATATATATATATATATATATATATATATATATATATATATATATATATATATATATATATATATATATATATATGATTTATTTTCGGTATGCCAGACCTAGTCACATTATACATATTTTTTTTCATATACTAAGTAGATATTGGAGTAGTTAGTGAACATTAAAACACAAAGTCAACTTTTCACGAATTTATTTTCGTATCTTCATAACAGTTATCTGTACAACAAGGTCCATTATCATAAATTATCTGATGTTTCTTTCCATTACAGTAATTATTACGATAAATCGTTTATTAAAAAGATATATATATATATATATATATATATATATATATATATATATGTATATATATATATATATATATATATATATATATATATATATATATATATATATATATATATATATATATATATATATATATATATATATATATATATATATATATATATATATATATATATATACTAAGAAATTTGAGTGTTCAAAGGCTTTATTTCTATCAGACAGCAAAAGTGGGCTATAAACAGTAAACAAAATGTTTTACACAGGAACCTGGGATAAAAAATAATGGTAAAATTTTTGAAAATTATCTGCGCGGTTTGTCAGTGAACTTTTTAGAATTTACACTATTAACCTTGGTAGATATGGAACATTCATTTTCCTTACATATACAGGGTGTCCCAGCCTCGCGTCGGCCAAATGTCCTGGCTCTCTTATAAGAGATATCGAAAATTTTCACCCTGGGACACCCTGTATATTTATAAACCAAATTGCTCAAATTTAACAGCCACGAATGCAGAACCAATATTAGTTGTGACGTGACCATGTATGTTATCTAATGGCAGACTTCAGTCATTCTAATTAATACATTGTGTCAAGCTGTATGTATTTCATAATTCGTTTTATACTTTTGCTTTTATTTGTCCATGTATGTCCTTCTGTCAACCATATGAGACAGTAGTAGCTACATGTCCTCGACTCTGGAGTAGTTTCCTGACATTGCTTATGATTAAATTATTCAGTAAGCTGATTTTATATGACTAATTTTTCCAGTGTTGGTAAATTATTAATTGAAAAAGAATTACAGATTTTTATAGAATGATTTATTTTCGGTATGCAGACCTAGTCACATTATACATATTTTTTTCATATACTAAGTAGATATTGAGTAGTTAGTGAACATTAAAACACAAAGTCAACTTTTCACGAATTTATTTTCGTATCTTCATAACAGTTATCTGTACAACAAGGTCCATTATCATAAATTATCTGATGTTTCTTTCCATTACAGTAATTATTACGATAAATCGTTTATTAAAAAGATATATATATATATATATATATATATATGTATATATATATATATATATATATATATATATATATATATATATATATATATATATATATATATATATATATATATATATATATATATATATATATATATATATATATATATATATATATATATATATATATATATATATATATATATATATATATATATATATATATATATATATATATATATATATATATATATATATATATATATATATATATATATATATATATATATATATATATATATATATATATATATATATATATATATATATATATATATATATGAACAACTTGGGACTGATAGACAACTGAAAGGTGATGATTCATTTTCAAACTATTTATTGCTAATATGTCTATTGAAGAATCAATAGGCACATAGAAAACGTATTTCCTCCATTTTTTATACAATTCCACTTCCATATGATATGATTATAAATTATTGTCGTATGTAACAAACGACTAAATAAATTAAATCAGTTATCAACACGATATAATGTAGGTATAATATTATATTAGTACAACGCTAATCACGGTCTCATTAGTACTTATCAATAAAAATGTAGCTTAATTATGTTAATTACCTACTTATATACTCTGCTTTTAACTTATCTCCATTGGTTTTTAAAAGTGGGCACAAGTACGATGCAATCTGCGTAGGCCTTGGATTGTCAAACCCCTGATGAACGGTACTCGTCTGAAATTCCAAGAATTCTTTATCTCCACTCCCTCCGAAAGATTTTTTTTGTTGCACTCACTTTTACTTACTAATAAACCTACAATTGCTAATTAGAAGATTTTTCACAGTTTAATATAATTAAAATTCGTTTTCAAGCAGCGACCATCTTTAACTTACCTTATCGCGAACAAGACACGAACTGTTTCTTCTCTGATATTGCCAGTAATTTCTTTGTTTATGTATATCAAGAAGACTCAAATATAAATGGTATCCATTGTATTTATTTATCAAATTTAAACTCATTTAAAGTATTATAAATAATACAGCAAACTGTAACAATTGCAGTGACCAGAGTTTATAAATTTTACAGATTTATATTGCTTGTTTTAATGTGGAATTGAAATATTGTTACGTATTTGCTATCCCCACAAACACCTATACTCGTAGATTCGTTGATTGAAAGTCCAGGTAACACTTACTACTTTATTTACTAATTAGCAATTAACAACAATAGATTAATTAATGTCTTAACTATAATCACAATTGAACATTTATAACTCGTTTTCTTATTTTCTTCTTTATTTGTTCACGTTCGGCTTAAGACTGAGGCTTGGCCCACCGTGTGTCTTATTTATACATCCATTCATACGGTCTAGGGCATTCCAGAATATTCCCGACCGTTCGCGTACAGTTCCAGTGGCGTAACAATATAAAAATGAAAATATTATATTAAAAGTAAATATCTCTCTTAAGATGCCTACACATACACGTATATATCTTAAAACTTGAACGCACATTCATATACGTGGTATTTTACTACCTATACGTACACGTAATTATATTCAAGCAGCAACAAAATTACATGTTCGACGGTTTGACGTCAGAAATCTACTTAATACGTTTTGTGTGTTTTCAAATAATTATTCAACGTTGATTTGACGTTGGTAACTGATTAAGTAGGTTTAGATAATTTTTGGGTAACCTTTTGGGCCTCGGTTTAACATAACCTCAAAATTAATGTCGATAATGCAGGTATTGGTAGAAAATTAGTAAAGATTTATACTCAACTGCAACGCACAGTGGATATTAGCGTGACTATCAGTGTTGCCCCTTGAGGGATATAACCCGAATCGAGGGATTTTTTAGGTCTACAAGGGACACGTAATTTTGATGGATTTTTTAAAACTCTGCAATAAATGAATTAAATAATATTTCTTTTGTTATTGGTTGCTGCTTTTCTTTTATTTAATTGATCTTTCCCACCATCTTGTGGGCATAAAGAGATACACCATATTATGCTGGTTCATTCGGGCGCCATTTAGGTGTAGTGGAAATGTGATGTGACTTGAACCTAATATTATACATATGAAATAGAGCATCTGCACATGACGTCACATTTTTAAGGTCGTTGCTTGGAGGATAAACAACAAATCATAACCTCACTTCAGTTCCTTATAATAAAAATATCATTGTACTTATTTAATAACTTTTTCAGTTTTTGTCTCCTTAGATTTTTTATTAAAATGACAAGTTTTTGTACTGTGGTGGGTTGTGAAAATAACATCGCAATATGTAGTGTCAGTTTTTATAGAATTTCATCAGTCCTTGATAATCCATAAATAATATAATCAATTGGCATGTGATAATGATCACTAAATTTTCTGACACAGCAAACACAGGAATACGTTCACAATAAAATATTACAACCAATCACCAAACTATTATGTGACTAAATACATTTGAGGTTATGGCCTCTTCTTTGTTTTTACCTCCAAGCAAGTTAGCCACGCCTATAGGTCATGTGCCGCAGATGTTCTATGTTCTTCCCTGAAAAATTGACGTGGCCCGAGGTTATAAAGAGTCTGAAATTTTTTATATTTTACTAAATTTTATTTTATATTATAATATTTTACTACGTAATTTAAACAAATTGGAAGATAATTTAAACTTGGCGGGATTTTTAAAGAAAATAAAGGATATTTTATGCATGCTCGTGGTATGGTTTGTATACTCAGGTGGCGACACTGGTGACTGTCATAAGTATTTTGTATATAATACATACTCAACGATAAACACGCCTCATCAATTTTATATAAAGTAAGTAGGTAGGACAAATAGAATAATATATAAAGTTGGTTATTTTTACCATCTAAACCCGACTTTTGTAGGTCAGATTAAGGGCAAATTTTAAATTAAGTTGGTAATAGTATTTAGTCTGTGGTAATAGCCTGACAAGTAACTTAAGCCGACGTAAAATTTGGCAAACATTTGGTCAGTAATCACAATAACTAAAGTCCTCTTCGTCGGTTCGACCCATAATTTATTGACCAGATTAGTATAAATATGGGTCAACACGACGTTTGCGTTACGTCCCACACCGACTTTTAGTTGCGAACAGCAACGTCGGTTCGTCGTCAGAATGTTGCTTGGGAATCGTATTCGATTAAAATATATATATATATATATATATATATATATATATATATATATATATATATATATATATATATATATATATATATATATATATATATATATATATATATATATATATATATATATATATATATATATATATATATATATATATATATATATATATATATATATAATACCATGTACAGAAAGTTCCTGACCAATATTTGTTTACAAATGCGTATTAGGCTTCTGT
This sequence comes from Rhamnusium bicolor, assembly GCA_029963845.1. Classification (NCBI taxonomy): domain Eukaryota; kingdom Metazoa; phylum Arthropoda; class Insecta; order Coleoptera; family Cerambycidae; genus Rhamnusium; species Rhamnusium bicolor. The sequence goes on along the minus strand of JANEYF010003735.1, from coordinate 306,018 downwards.
CAATTTAATAAATAGTTAAAAAAAACTAAAAAAACACGCTTTTAAAGCACATCAAACTAAAAGTGAAAAATAATTATTAATATAAATTGAAAACAATAATGAACGAAAAAATACTAGTATAATTGTGAAAAAAGCGTGGGTTGCTCGATATACGAAAAATATGGCACAAAGCGCCCCACGCTTTTTTTCGCAATAATACTAGTATTTTTCGTTCATTATTGTTTTTCAGTTTATATTAATAATTATTTTTCACATTTTAGTTTGATGTGCTTTAAAAGCGTGTTTTTAGTTTTTTTTAAACTATATTTATTTTTCACTTTTTAGTTTGATGTGCTATAAAAGCGTGTTTTGTAGTTTTTTTAAACTATATTTATATTGCTTATTGATGCTGATATTATAACATATTACGATCCAACAGATATTTCTGAAAAAAAAATTTTTTTTATTTCAGCCATGGGATTTGAACTCACGCCCGAGGAGCCCGTCGTTTCGCGTCGACTAAGACTTGCCCGCTATACTTACAATATTAAGCCTCTTGCTCTCACGCAGAGGATACGTGAGAAAGGACTGGCGATCCTGATCAGGCTAATGATATAAACTTATCAAATTATTGTATTGTTACCGGTTCTTCGTAAGTGTACAAAGTTTCAATTAAATCTGTCCATTTAAAGTGGGTCAAAATCGAGTCCAAAGAGTCGATTACAAACAAACAAGCAAACAAACAAACATACAAGTGAAGCTAATAAAAGCGTGTTAAAAAAAAGAACACCTTCCTTTTGATGTACTGTAGAAAAGTCGAATTTCCCATTTATCTATTTATGCACATATTTGCATATTGCATTCTTACGGGTTTTTGGAAAAAGCTGATAGAACAGTTCAAAAAGAACAGCTTCTTTTTGGTATAATACAGAAAAATCAGAATGGAAAACTCTGCAGTTTTCGAAAAAATAATTATAGTACCGAATTTTCCATTTGGCTATTATTATGAAAGATCGAGAGGTAGCGATAAGTGACGTCAATTTCAATGTTGACAGTAGGATATCACCTGCTAAATATGTTCATGCAAACCGTGTTTTCATATTTGCACATTAATATGAGGGAAGCAGCTTCGTTCCAACTGATACATTCTTCGAAGTAGAAAGAAGAGCATGGATTGCATCTGTTCCTTCGGTGGCACGAGCACATTTTTAACATGGGGCAGTGGGCATAAATGTGATAGCAGCCAAGCCACACGATACGGCTATATGCATTGCTGTTGCACACTCAACAATGACGAGCACATCTCCGTTGGTCACTGGTCAGTAAATAATTGTTTTTTATAGCTCTAAGCCGTCCAATTACCTTTTCATTAAGTGTTTACAATGAAATTTTTTATATCTAAGTAAAAGTCATGTTTGGAATTTATCTTATCTCTCGATCTCTAATTATTACACATATTTACTATTTGCTTGTTTCGTGTGGGTTTTTTGGAAAAAACTGGTAACACCGCTGAAAAGAACACCTGCTACTTAATATCATGTGAAAAATCAAAGTGGCACCATCCATTGTGTTCAGAAAAATAACTTTAACCTGGAATTTCCTATGTATCTGTCTATGCACATTTTGCATACTGCGTGCCTCCTACAAGTTTTTGGAAAAACTAAAAGCACTACTGAAAAAATTCCTCCTCCTTGGTGCAAGGTGAAAAAATTAAAAAGGCACATTTTGTATTCCGAGAAAATTTAATTAAATCTAAACAATGTTTACTATGAAAGTTACCAACTTTACTACGTTCATTGTTACTGTCAAATTTAATTTTCATTCTAATTTCTGTATCTGACCTAGTGGAAGGTCTTTGCTCAAATTTAGCAGAGCACTTTGATCATTTTTATTTCATTTCTGCAATTTTTATAATATTTTGTATCTAATAGCACTGGATTGTTTTTATAATAGTTGAAAAAATTTCAAATTTTATATACGGATGTTTGTACAATTTCAACTTTTATAAATGGATGTTCTTCCAAAAATGTTTGTGAAACAACCTAACTATGGAGTTTTTACTGTAAGGTTCCTATCTACCTATATAAAAAATTTTGTTAAAAGAGTTGTTTGTTTATAAAAAAAGTTTTTAACTTTTTTTACTTAAAAGAAATTACATATAGAGTAGGCCCTTGAAGATGACATGTTTATGTCGAAAGTGCTTGGCATAGATTTTAAGAAAATAAATTTTATACACTGAATACCTTCGATTTCTTCTTCCCTTTGTCTTATAGAGGTTATACAATAGTGATGGGACTCGAGTGACTCTTTTCACTCGAATAACTCGGTAGGTTTCCGAATTTACTCGAGTTGAAACTCGAGTCGAGTTGAAACTCGGTTTCATTGTTATAAAACTCGAGTCAAAAGTTAAGTCGAGTAAAACTCAAAAAATCGATTCGACTTTTGACTCGAGTCGCTTTTTTGACTCGAGTAGATTTTTGAATCGAGTCGATTTTTGACTCGAGTTGCTTTTTGACTCGAGTCGCCTTTAGACTCGAGTCGCTTTTTGACTCGAGTCAAGTTTTTAATTTAATTGTTTATGGTTTTATTAATATTTTTAAATATTCTTTAGTGCCAATGTGATTTGTTTGTATAATATAAATATGAAAGATTATTTACATGAAGGCACTGAAGGCACTAATCTTGTAAAAGTAATAAAGATGAAAACATGTAACCATGAATGAAATCACTAAACATATACTATATCATCAGGTCATCGGGATCGGGAATTCCTCTCCAGGTTTGTTGTTTCATGTTTGTAGGTCAGATTGTATAATTATTAATTAAAAGGTTTGTTCGTAGATCAGTTTCCAACCGTTTGAAACTATCAGAAGCATGCGCACATTGTTGTAGAGATGCGCTTGTTCAATCAGAACGTTTGTTATTGCAGAGCTCTCGTAATACTTGAATCTCTATAGTCAGAAAACTATGACAAATCGCCTCTACGTACAAACCTATAATTGTTACATACGACGTATTAGAAAATTAGAAATTAGAACTTAGAATTCTTTAAAATCAAGACACACGACTGCAGCAATCAAACTGGCATATTCATGTTCATAAAGATTTGTTTTTCGATTCAATTAGTTCTAAATAAATAAAAAACCGTAATCGGTGTGTATTAAATATTAAATACTGTATTATTTAATATTTTGTGCTAAACAAGAGTTTAGTTTAATGTTAATTTAATATAAAAAAAAATATTATGTTGGTTTTCTTTAAATGTCATTTTATATACAGTGTTAATTAAATATTTAATTTTGGATTTGAAATGTGTTGATTTGCCGGAAAAATAATATTTGACCTGGGTCCATTTATTATTTTGTATTTCAATTATTATGATTTATGTTTATCCTTTCGATTTTCAAACTTATGTTGGAATTAGATGGTAGTGTTTTAAATGCTGCAAGATTACCAAAAGAAAAACCTAAATACACTTTAAAAACTTACCGTTTAGCAAACCACTGAATCATCTCCAACTACTTACTCTATAGTTCGCCTCGAGTTTGATTTCGACACTGCCTTGACTCTAGACTCTAGTCAAACTCAACTCGATTTAAAACTTAAATCATATTAACTCACTGATTCGAGTAGCAATAACTCGACTCGAGTAACAACTTTACTCGAATTGCAACTCGACTCGATTTAAAACTTGAATCATAGTAACTCACTGATTCGAATATCAATAAATCGACTCAAGTAACAACTTTATTCGAATTGCAACTCGACTCGAGTTAAAACTTGATTCGAGTAGCAATAACCCGAGTCGAGTAACAACTTTACTCGAATTACAATTCGACTCGAGTTAAAACTTGATTCGAGTAGCAATAACTCGACTCGAGTAACAACTTTACTCGAATTGAACAGCCATATGACTCGAGTCACTCGAATCGGATTTTTGACTCGAGTCACTCGAGTATTTTCACCTCGAGTCCCATCACTAGTATACAACCTTTTTTTTACATTTATTTATTGTTTTCACTATACCATGATTTGAAGATTTATTTAGTTTAGAAAATTAATACAGTCTATTACTGTATATTTACAATTTATTTTCTTTTAAAATGTAAGATTTTACTACGAAATTTTAAGATTTAATCCAACAAAACATAAAAAATAATTGGTAGTCCTCGTTAACCTGGTATAAATTAATTTTTTTAGGCCTAAGTCGACGTTTCACACATTTCTATAAATAAATCTGAGGCTGACGATGTACGAAAACACCGACAGGCTTTCTAATAATATTTATAACTAAAATAAAAAACAAATAGTAGGGTATTGAACCAAGAATTTTTTAATTCAGCGACTAGAGTATCGTTTGTAATTAATGAATTTTATCAATATCTTAAAAAATTAATAAATAAATATCAACAAAGATGATTTATGAATTTGGCGATCTCATTTTCTAGCACGTTTCTTACTTTAAATTCGTAGCATCAGTTTTTAAGTTGGAGACTACAACAGGCGATAAGAACACAAACATTTATATCAATTAAATTGTCGTTTTAACAATGCACTTGTCTAACAATTTTCTGACCGCTAGGTTGCAATTTTTGGTATAATGAATAGTTTATTAGAAATAAATTTCTTAGCATTGGTAATACATATGTATAATCAAACCATTTTAAAGCGACCTATTTAGAATTATTCTATCGGTACTTTTATTTTAAACTGAAGTAATCTGGTTTACTTTCAAATATACATCAAATTACAGAAATATACCATAGATTTTACGGTGATTTAATCTAGAACTGTCCTGAGATGACAATTTTTTTTTAAATGCGGTAACAAACTGAGAGTTATGGAAGCAACATTGGGCAGTATTAGCGTTCTTCACAAAATAATATTGGCCCTCGTTACGAAGTGCATAATTATTATTATTATCACTGAAAGACAACAAGTAAAAATTATTTTAAAACATCCCATCAACATATATGTTGGACGTATTGTTTGTTAACAATATGGAAAATTCTATTAAATTGGGAATTTGATTTATTTTTAAATGGTGTTTATTAATTGTGAAACTTTGTATGGATATACTCTTTAATTCGTGCAAGAATGCGTGACCATTAATGCCGACAGAATTTTTCATTAATGAGTATCCTGGGTTCATTTGCGTAAACTCCCATTTATTGTCTTCATATTACACGAAGTCAACATGCAAGAATATGAACAACACGATTTTTACTTTAAAAATTTATAGAAAATTTGCATCAATTATAAGGAGAATTATAAAGAATTTAAACAGAACATTCTGTAATCGTTTGCAACAAACAAGTTATTTCTTAAACTTATTAACATGAAGGATAAACTGAACTATGTTAGCTAATATATAAGAAAGGAATCAAGTAAACATCAAGTTGATATTCCTTACTACTGCATATACTACATATATGAGAAGCAGTCAAGTGTATATAACTAGTAGTTTTATTTTTTAATGGCAGAAATATTCTTCTTTAGTAAAGCCGCAGCAAAAGAATTATGTGGTAATCATTTGTGTATGTGTGTGTGAGAGAAAAGAGAAATGACTTTTAGAACTGAAACATTTTTTTTATGAAATGCCGATCATATTAGATTCCGACTTTCAACGAGATGCCATAAATACCCTAAACATTAAATTAAACAGCTTAAAAATATTCACAATATGCATATATACACCGGATAAGGAAATCCTGTCAAATTTTTCAGTTAGATCAAACTGAAGTTTCAAATTAACGAGGGTAATTTTAGCATTAATAGAATCATCAATGCTGTCATAGCTTTACGATTCTAATTAAATTAAAGAAAAAGGTTTATGTGCCTGAAATTATTCAAAAAACGGTAGTGGAACATTTACATAACTTAGATATGCTGGAACACAGTCAGTTTGTTCTCAAAAAGGTGTAACCATAAATGAAATAATTATAAAAAATAAGTAAATAAACCAATAAATATTTGCTGTGCTATAAGTACAAAGCACAGAAGGTAGGAACTTGTCTAAACCAATCTTCCATTCCGCCTATTTGACCAAATTAAAACAATTCACAATTATTTAAAAACCTGTGGGGCAAACTCTATTGTAAAAGTGCTGGTGACACTTTTTACCAGTAGTTAGAGGCTATCATTAAGAAATGTTAAATAATTAGGAAGGTTATAAGATATGTCTTTCTGTATAAGCTATTAATAAATGATCATTATAGTCCGCGAGAAAAATCGAACATGACGTTAATACAGGGGTTGACCATAACGCCGCACTTATACAGGGTGGGGCAATAGTGCGTCCGATTTCGAGATGTCGAGTTCCATGGCTAGAAACTTGATTTAAATATATAAGTAAACTAGACAAAAAAGGCTATAACCGGAAATTATTTTCAAATATACAGGGTGAGCCAAGACGCTTCTGCAGGGTCAACTAACATTTTTTTAAATGGAACGCCATGTATATCAGAACAATTTTTGAAACCTCTTTGTGGTCTCCTTCCACTCCTGTATTATTATTGACTCTCTACCAACCACTTGGATGTAATGATTTTTTTGTTGAAATTATGCCATTATGTATATTAACAAAATCACTACAGTCACAATTATCGATTTTAAGAAAAATATGTTAGTACCAGTTATGAGACATCTATGTGATGACACTCAGCCATTTTCACTTCCTAAAAGTATACAGGATGGCCAAAAACAATTATTAAATTTACAATTATTTGACTTTTCTAAATTTTTTCAAATGGAATATTTTTGGACGATGCAATGTAATTGAAAAACGAAAATTTTTTGTACGTACATCTCTATGGCTATTTGTAACCATTTTCGATTTATTAAACAATGACTGCAAAATTCTGCAATAATTATTAAAAGTATATTTTTTTTGTAATTTAAGAGAAGATATGATAAAAAAGTACTTCACATGTTACCTATTTTAATGACACACATTTCTATGCGTCTTTGGAATGAGGTTTCTACTGTTTAAAAAATTGCAGGAGGGATACTTCTAAAAGCATTTATTACCCTTTCCTTCAAATTTTGGATTGTTGTTGGTGTGATCTTTTATGGAAATCATGTAACATGCCTATTATAATATCTTCTCTTGAATTATTTGAAAAAAAACCCTCATTTTTAAACATACATTTGAAAAAATTGATAAAATTCGGTTCAAAAAGTTGTAAATTTAAAAATTCTTTTTTGGCCACCCTGTATACGTTTAGGAAATGAAAATGACTAAGTGGCATAACTGGTACTAACATATTTTTTCTTAAAATCGATAGTTGTGATTGTAGTGATATTTTTAATAAACACTTGTAAATGGTATAATTTCAACAAAAAATCATTACATCCAAGTGGTTGGGGAGAAAGTCAATAATAATAAAGGAATAAAAGGAGGCCACTAAGAGATTTCAAAAATGATGTACGGTTGATTTTAATAAAAACTGGTACACTTTCTTTTAGCTATGTAAATCATTCGTTCTTTGATTGATATTAATAATCTTACAAATGTCACTTTTACGTTAATCCGGGGTAAATCACCTCTTCTCCACCCCCCTCTCGACATGCCTGGCCAGCCCTATTTACAGACATATGCACACAACTAAACTATTAAGATTTTCGATTACAAGAGTTGTACCAGTTTTTTTTTTTGAAATCAAGTGTACATGACACATAATTTAAAAAAAAATTGCACTTGACCCTGTAGAATCATCTTGGCTCACCCTGTATATTCTAAAACAATTTCCAGTTATAGACTTTTTTGTCTAGTTTAATTATGTTTTAAATCAAGTTTCTAGCCATCATAGAACTGGGACGACGAAGTGGGACACACTATTGCCCCACCCTGTATATACATATAAAAATATGAAAATGATTTATTACCTTTTAATTGGCGATATTGTAGTATCCATAATAACAGGAGCAATAAATATTTCACTGAACACGCACAACACTACACACTAATAATTTCTAGAGTTCCAGTTAATTAGCAGCGTCTGTTCTAGATGTTCAGGAATTAATTTTTCACGCCTGACGTTAAAAATCTATTTATACGAGGAAAACGACATTTCTCATGAAACTATAAATAGTTCAGCAAGAATTCATTGATCTTTTGGGACACTTTCAGGCACAAGAAGGTTTTCAATTTGAACATTTGATTAGTTAATGTTGTCATTTACTGTTCATTTGCTATTTTATTGTAAAATATCACAATAAAACAAAAATTATTTAACTTAATAATATTTTCAAATGTCTGTAGCTCCAAACTTATGAACTCTAGATCCTAAGTAGTAAGGTCTTTGAAATCAGCTATCCATAGAGATTCTAAAACTGGAAAAATGTATAAGGTGTTCCATTAAAAAGAGTAGATGACGTCATAACTGAAGCAGCGATGACGTCATAGCTAAAACGTCAAAGCAGAAGATGCGCATTTCAAAATAAAAAACCTATCCGAGGATTTTTCCAAAATATTTTCGTATTCAGAAGTAACGAGTTTATTCCATACTGTATATATTATAAAGCCAGTAGTTAGAAATTATCGCGCGTAGTCGTGCGTATTCGTGCGAACCACAGTTCGCACGAACACGCTCCATTGTGAGAGGAGCCTTGCACTTATTTCCTGTTGTCTATCTTAATTCATGAAACAGGTAGCAAAGAATTTTTATGAGAAAGAGACCTTATTTTCATTTAGAATATTAAAATGTTGATGAAATTAATCTTAATATAAGAAATAAGTACTCTATCGTTATTTAGTGTATGCAAATCATCTAGTTCATTAAGACGTCCTGGTAATTAAGATATGTTAATTGGGCAAACAATTTGGTTATGCATCGTCTAATCTTTTCGCATCAGTTAATAACTTCTCAGATAATGTTCTTTGCTATAAAGTGATCGCCGTGACTGGATACTGCCGATATAATTTGTCAATTATTTGTTCTAATAAATTATACTCCTTTGTTCTCTTTATCCACCACGATGTGATATTAAGATGATATCTGAGATAGTTTTATTACATGGTGCTAATCATGATTATTTTAAGTTTAATCATTTTCAAAATTTTATTATTAATGACCTTAATAAAGATATGCACAATATCTATACCACCTGTAATATCTAAAATATATGAATATGCAATATTACACCAGCTGCTTAAATTTCTACATTTAAATAATATCTTAAATGATAACCAACATAGCTTCCGCGCTCGACACTCACCAATCACGGCAGTACATTCTTATTATGAAAAAGTATTGGACGCATTTGAAGAGGGTGAAAGTCCCACCGGGATTTTCTGTGACTTAAGTCTGGCGTTTGACTGCGTTCTCAACATAGTTTCTTATTGAATAAATTGGATTGAGACGGGATAAGAGGAAAACCGTATGATTGGTTTGCCTCCCATCTTAGTGGAAGAAATCAAATGCGTGCATGCGAGCGTGCGTGCGTGCGTGCATGCGAGCGTGCGTGCGTGCGTGCGTGCGTACGCGCGCCTGCGCGTGTGTGTGTGTGTGCGTGTGGGTATATATCAGTACATACATATAATTATTTTACTACAGCATTGTACACTAATATTGACTTATCCTATAGCATAACTTGTATTGCTCTTATTGCATTAATAAAATATTCTATTCTATTCTATTCTAATAAAGATATTTATGCTCTCCCTGCGTATTGCACATAAGACACAAATAAAACTATTTTTACAATATTCAATTTGGTATTTCTTATCTGCCAATTTGACGTTTTGTTCATAAATTGGATAGAGACTCTTTCTCACTTCGTTACTAAGAAATGTTATCCTGGATATTGATTTTGTTTGTAAATAACGCTTAGGTTGTTTATATGTGTTTATCGCACATGAAAAATAAAGATAATTTAGTGAAAAATATCTAATATGTTTGAATCTTATGATACAGAAGAATCGGCAGTGTTAGCATTTCAAACATTATTACCGGTCAAGTCGATAGGGAAATATGAAAAACTGGTTTGTCGAGGGACGTACTGTGCCTATCCCCAAAAAGGGGGATCTTTTCGACCCTAGGAATTATAGACCGATCCCTTGCCTCAACTCCTGCTACAAGATATTTACACGTATCTTTTATGCAAGGACACTGAGGCAACAGCGTGGTGCCAAGAAAGGCATGGCAGGTTGCAATTACAGCCTGCTGATAGACCGCTGTATTACACAGGATTTTTTTGCAATACAAGGGGAATTTATCGATGACCTGGGTTGATTACAGCAAGGCATTTGATACAACATCACATGAGCTATTGTTACACTTGCGCGATTGTCTTGGGGTACCAGCACCACTGGTGAGATGCATAGAACAACTGCTGTCGCATTCATTATTCAGTATTCGGTTTACCTACAAACGTCGCAAGTAAACGGCACAAGAATAAAAATAAATAGTTACAACTATGTCGATAAAATCACTGAAGATGCGAAAAATCAATGTGTGGATTTGTGTTGACGGAGTCATGGACTTTAAATGACTTAAAACCATTAATTTTATTATGCGCATTTTAAGTGCTATTCAGAGTACACCCCCACTGTTAATATGTAGTAAACAGATGTTGCAAATCAATGCGCAAGAGTTGAGGAAATAGTGGTAAATGCTTTACGTCATATTGATGTTAAAAGTGAAACTGTTTTATTGCTTGTATCAGAACCAGCGGCATATACACTATGTCCCAGGATAGTTATAACAATAATGTAGTGGACAAAGAAATGTCGAATTTTGGAAAGGCGCCTCAGGAATCAGTTCTGTTTTGTGTAAAACTATGACGTATCACAAATAAGTTGAATCGGTGTTATACAGGATGTTTTATAAGTCAATTTATAAAAAATAGTCACTAATGAACTACCTCTATTTTTCAATATATGAAAAAATCCCATTAAAAAGGTTGTTTAGAATGCGATTTGTGCCTACTTACCAAATACTAGGAACATAAATTTACTTTTTTGGAACTGCCCCCTTTTTCATAGTAATCATTTTTGTTTGTTGAAATAATATCTGTAAGACGTTAAGAACAGAAGTTATTCATAAATTATTTTAGAAAACGTATTTCTGATTTTAGAGCACTGTCAACTTGCAAAATTGATCTTTAAAAAATTCAAAATAAAATACTAATTTATTCTTAAATACGGCATTCCCAATAAAGAAAATTTATAATCCTGAATTTAGTAAGGGGGCACAAATTGCATTCTAAATAACTTTTTTAATGGAATTTTTTCGTGTTTTGAAAAATAAAGGTATTTTATTCAGTGCATTGTAGCCGAGTGGGTAAAGCGCTTATTGTTATTTACTCGGTAACGAATATCGATGGTTCGAATCCATCCCGGAGTAAGTTAGAAATTTTATTTGTGACTTGTTTCGTATTAAGATGGGAGAGAAGTCAATGCACTAGATGTAATTCGGACACCACAATAAACTGTAGAGCCTCGTCTCTCTTACCCAACACAAAATCTGGGTGTTACTTCAGTGACTTGAAAGGCGGTTAAGAAAACATTTTAAGTGATGATTTTCGTAAATTGACTTATAAAATACCCTGTATAACACCGATCAACTAATTTTTTTTAAGGAATTTTTAGTTTTACATTAAGCAGAACTGAATCCCCAAATGCCGTTCCAAAATAAGACAATTTGTTGTCCATTACACCTCTTATTACATCTATTCTGGGACACAGTGTATGTAAAAAACTGCAGGATTTTACGATCCACATATATCATGTGATTCATGTAACTTATCTAGACCACACCTTGCAATCTGTACTAATTTCTAGAAAAAAGTAATAAAATAATTATTGGCTATTACAATAGCATTATCTCAAACCTAACATGAAAACAATAATTAAATACCTATAGTTTTTTATATTTTATACTGTCATTCTTAGCTGAATGTGCTAGTATTAGTTTTAGGTATATAATAAATAAAAAACACTATTTCCAATACATTTTATGATATAAGCTATTAAAACAACTACTCAATCTAGGAACAAGATATGCATTTAATTAAATAACAGTGTTCTTAGTTACAATAATTGATCTAAATATTGTCTTTCAATTTAAAATGCCTAAATAAATATGACAAATGCTCATATTTTGAATTATCTAATTTAAATATTTTTATAATTTAATTCGTGAACCAACCACCTGACGAGTTCAGGAAGACTGAAAATAGATATATTGTGACGCACTCTTCTGTTCTTCACACGAGCAGAAGTGTCACTTTGACGCCCAAAACTACGGCGGTGTTCACGGTACGGATATCTCGGGCGCTAGTTTCTGTTTAGAGTGCAGAAACACCACTTTACTCTATCGGCAGGACGATAGAGGCCGGGCAACTACAGTGAAGAAACGAATAAGCCAGGGGTCGGGAAAAGGTAACTTACACACTACAGTTAATGAACAGACTCTCATTACATTTATTCTACACACTATATTATTTACACTATATATACATCTTAGTAAGTAGCCTACGGCTATCAGTTCTTACACTACTAGGTTATTTATAACTTATACTACAAACGGTCTTAATTACAGGGGGGCAGGGACAGTAAGCGGGCGTACATACGATGAAACGATGACAAGCGGTGCGACACGGTAATACGGTGATTAAGCAGTGAAAAAGGTGACCAGCAATAATGAATCGGCCATAAGCAGACGACGGACGGATACCAGGAGGGGAAGCAAGCGTTAATATAAGCACACTATGACTATGACTATGACTTACTATGGCTTTTATTTACTATGGCTTGGATAATGGATGTTTCCCGGACTGATTATATGCCGAATCTAGTACCTCCAAATCACCCTGCAGAATATGACGTGCTCAGGTAGCCTGGAGGATGCCCGGTAGTTAGCGGGGTCGGTTTGGGGGGGAAGGAGTGGCAAGCCTAACGGTTGGAAATTTAAAGAGACTACGGTAAGGTCAACCTGAAATAATCATACCTCCAAGTCACCCTGCAGAATATGACGTGCTCAGGTAGGATGGAGGACACCCTGTATAACGCGGTTACGATTCCAACCTTCAGCCGCTCTCCCGTTCTACACTCCTGGTTGGGAGCTAATGATGGTACCTCCAAGTCACCCTGCAGAATATGACGTGCTCAGGTAGCCTGGAGGACACCATGGATAACGCGATTACGGCTTTACGCTTGCGGACTCCACGGATGGGGCGGTCGCGTTTTACAAACTCTAAACAATTTCCGGAAAGTACATACCAGCCAAGTAATACCTATTTTTATTTACCAAACCATTATTTATCAAACCTTGATACCTACTTCCGTATCCTGGGCTGCTTCCTCTCTGGATTTACGGAGCGGTCGGTCTCGGTACGTCTGATAGGTACTGGCGGTAGTAACAGACTCTTGTTGACGCCCTGAAAAATCCTCCAAGCTACTAAACGCTGCCAACAGCAGAAGTAGGAGAAGACGCGGTAGTGATGCGCGGAATATGGCAATTACATCACCTTTTACGGACTCATTTGTTTGTTTCCAATCTCGGGGTCCTTCAGTTTGTGCGGGCACAGGAGTGCCGGGGACAATATGCGCGATTCGCGTCTCGCTATTTACGTACTGTCTGCAGCTCGGCATATTTGAATGTTTATACAACCGGATTACTACTACCTATCTTACAAATATTAATTATACTATTATTAATGAGTAACTGACAATACCACTATTAAGGGCGCAGTACTAAAATGTTTAAAATATATTTTGAATCAGGCAAACAGCATGTAGTTACATATTTTAATTCTATAAAATAATCACACATTATACAACCGGATTACTACTACCTTGACTGGGGGTTTTTCGTTTTTGTATTATAACTGGAGGAAATTATTTTTTTAGCGTAAATATTTTCTTTTTTTGGTGAGTTAATATTTTCATCTCAATATGTTTTTTTCCCTTAATACTAAGAACATTGTTATTTAATTCAACGCAATTCTTGTTCCTAGATTGAGTAGTTGTTTTAATAGTTTATATGAAAAATGTATTGGAAATATTGTTTTTGATTTATTTTATGTATACCTAAAACTTTTATATTAACACATTAGGTTTGAAAGAATGCTTTTGTAATACCCAATAATTATTTTATTATTTTTTTCTAGAAATGAATAAATATGAAGCAATAATATGATTATCAGATTTTTAAAATTTATACTAATGCCTTGAACACAGTTCAAGAGGTTTAATGAAATGTTAAAACACTCGATGTATGGATATATTTTAATTATTCCGTACAATTGATGTTATTGTTTTTTACTTCAAGTGCCTTGAAAGCCCTGCACGCACGAAAATTGTCCGGTGTCTACTTATAATTAATTATTAAATTTGTGGTTGCATTTACATCATCCTGTATACAAAGAAATAGTTTCGGAACAGGAGATCGTGAACTTTTTTTCAGCTCCCGCTCTAGACAGTTTTCGATTTTGAGAAGCTGCGCACATATCAATCAATATTATATGTGATAAATTATTAACTTTGATGGGTTATAAGTATTTATCAAAATCAATTGACCTCACGACCGGCACATTTAATATTCACGTATAATTTATGTTCAAAATTTAAATACCGTTATAGCCATATAACGTATTTGACATACCTAACTTAATATTTATACAAATTATAACAAATAATATGAGTTTGCACTCTACCCAAGTAAATTCTGTTCACATAACAGATGATTAAATCACGGAATTTCTACCTTATAAATCTAGCGGGATGTTGAATTATTACTGCCATTGATCGGTTATTGTCAGGAGAAGTCGTATAGACCAGCCGGCGCTAGCATAGTCCCCTGGTTTTCCATTTTCTGCAGATCTTATTTATCTCTATTTTTATACACATCGAAAGAACGTAAGGAACATAACAAACAAATTTTTTGTTAAATTCTCGTTTTATTACAACCGTCAGTTTTATTGTTAATACTATCATTTATCATATTGCGTATTTTTTATTGTAACTAGGCATCTATAAAAAAAGTTCATACCACAAACATGAAAAAAAAATTTAATTTCTTATATTTAAAAAATCTAACTAAAATACGAGATTCATAAAACAGGCTTCACAGCATTCTTTCTCTTCTCTTACATTTTCTCTCTCTTTGGCCTTTACTTACCACATTTTAATCGCCTCTTTAATTTCTGCAGATGAGCTTTTTTTAGAACTTCCCGAACTGCACCACAGTGGGCACAAATCCCAAAAACGTGGCCACAACCTCAAAAAAGGACTTTTAAATATGGAGTTTTGGACCGTTGCGTTGAGTACACTGATAGATTATATACTCAGATATTTATGTTTCCAAAGAATATACCAAGAATATTTATAGAATATTTTGTGCAAATATTGCTTAAAAGCATATTTGGCATCTATTTAGAATATACTTAGAATATTCTGTGCTGTATGGTATACGGAACTAGTGCGCCTTCCTAGCACCAACTCTAAATCCGACCTTGATCATAGGCCTAAAAATATCAATTCAAAAATGCAAATCAAGCGTTTGCGTAAAAAAGATGGCATGATTTTATCGAATATGTTCCTTTTATCGTAAACGCACTATATATAATTATATGAGAAATATTGAAAAAGTGTGTTTTAATAAATAAAGATGTATTTGTTGCATTTTATTTATTTCGAAATCTGTGATAAATACTTATATAAATGATATAGACATTTTAATATTGACAAGATTCTGGAAACCTGATTTTATTTTTATTCAAGTTTCGATTGAGATATTCCTATTGGAATTATGAATGGAAATATTAAGAGAACATTTCAGTCACGTTACTTAAATTTTTTGAAAGAGTGTATATTGTCTCCGCAGATCGGACACAAGCTGCGTTGTGTAATTGTCTTGAATAGAATTGACAGGATTGTCGCTGCATGAGTGGTGGTGCTGCTTTTTTCTACGCACTTGCTACATTACAAAGCATGACTGACATACAGATTTTCAAATTGTTTCTTATTGTATTTTTCATTCGTTAACATTGCTCTCTAGATAATTGTGATGATTATTTTAGTTTTTCTTATCACCACGAACATTTCCTTCATAATCTCTGGTGCAGATTTATGAGCCTTATAGTATTTTTTAAGTAGCTATACAAATGAAATTAATTTAAATTTTCAGTTTTGAAAAAAATGTGCTCAGGGCCACGCCAAGCCTTATGAGCGCCCCCCGTGCAAGGAAATCTTTTAGACGTAGGTAAATGAAATTGAGAGAGATCAGAAATAAAAAAATACATGTGTATATACATGCTAATTTTGTGAGAATTATCATGCAGTTTGTATCTGCGCTGGCCTCTTGACCAGATTTAACATCACAGGGCCAAGGCAGACACCCGTATCTGTTTTCATGTACATTTTAAAATCACCATTTGGTCCTGTGATAAAGATATTGAAATTATGCTTGGAGTTTAACGTGTTAAAAAATCTAACTTTTTTATAAAATATTTTTGAATAGTCAGAAATAACAAAGTTAACGGGGCCAGGGGTAGGACTTACACAAAGTTTACATCCCTTAGTATTAGATATAGACCCATCAATTCCTACATCATTATGTTCGTGAGTAAGCATTCTATTCAAATATGTAAAAATATAAAAAAATAGACTTAGGCATTTTGTGTAAGCCTCCATTGTTTTTTTGATATGATTTTCAAAACATCCATAAAAAGTTCTATGACTTTTGTGTTTACTTTTTTTTTTATAACAAAATTAGAGGTGGCGGGGAATTCTCACAAAATCACTTTGTACATTTAAACTTAAAAATACTTATTAATATTGTTACGCCACTTGACTGTGTAGACTGGTCAGATGAGGCTGGATCAGTACGCGAACGGCCGGGAATATTCTGGAATACACCGTGTGAATGGATGTATAAATAAGACGCACAGTGGGCCGATACTCAGTCTTAAGTTGAACGTGGACGAGTAAAGAAGAAATAAGAAAGAGAATTATGTGTTCAAGTGTGATTATGGTTAAGACAGTAATTTATATATTGCTGTTAATTGTTAATTAGTAAATAAAGTAGTGAGTAAGTGTTACCTGGACTTTCAATTAACGAATCTACGAGTATAGGTGTTAGTGTGGATAGCAAACACGTAACAATATAAAACAAAAACCAATAATCATGTTCTGAAAACTCTGAAATTTGAATTGAATACGTTACCCTGATTTGTCGTAGAGTAAGCAAAATGTCCAACTTGATGACTAGAACTATTCTCTGTCAATATTTGAACATGACAGGTGGACAATTTTTTGGCCACAGTACAAGTTATATATTTTGTTGTTTGGACCTTTGCGCATCTCAATTTAGTAGTCGTATGAATCAAATTATCAAAAATAAATAGAAAGATCAACTATGCCTTTGAATAATGGCGAGTAATGGACAGCGTTTTGTTTATACATATTATCATTGTATTTGTTGATACTATAAATGCATTGCTGCCAATATAGCAGTACACATGTACGCGCAAAGATCCAAACAATTAACTGTAACTGAGATAAAAATTAAAGTAGTAAATTTACAGTAATTTATTTCACAGTAAAAAATTATTTACTTTTTCTTTGGAAACAACTTACCTAAGTCAATGTTGTATTAATAACGCTGAACATTTTTTATTATTAAATATTCAGAAAAAGAGGAAACTCTTGACTGTGCACAGACATATAACAAACGAATTTATTTTTTTGAGTGAACAGTCTTATGTAGGTTATTCGAATTGCAGGAATTAACAGGAATAAACTAACAGCCATGGGAAATCTAACATGGTCGTAGTTGTGATACGCTCATACAGGAATACATGAGGTGTTAGTGTAAATTAAATGTAATAAAAAATAATTTTAATATTACACAGATGAAAACAAGTAAATAAATCTGCAGGACATCGTCCTCACCGAGTCAGTAGCAGGACTCAACTGCTTCATTCTCTTTATCATTTTCAGTAGTAATCACAGACTCCAAAAGACACCGGAACGAATGTAGAACTGAATCATTTTCCAGCAATAGTTAATAAACAAATGATTTAAAATAAAAGCAACTCTCAACTTTTTGCACAAAACACAATGAAAATAAACACGCATCACATCATCTTGTAAGGTCTATATTTCAATTTTATATGATCCCGTGAAATATGAAAAAAAAAACATTTAAAATAGATATTATGGATTTAAAATTAGTAGTACAATATGTACAATATTTGAAATAAATGTCATTGAAGTAAGTGCAATTAGATTTGTTCTCGATTTATATGAAAACATCAGTGAATCAACTTACCACGCAGAGGATTTGTCATCATTTGTTTGAGTAAAGCCTATAATGACTAATGTTTGTATGGACTTGTTCAGTTTTGTTTGACGTTTTTATAATTTTGTGACCTATTTTTAGGGAACATGTTCACTTTTGATTGAAAATACGTATTGCAATTGATTCAGTTCAAAATGTTCAGTCTGAAATGAACTTTAACTTAAATGTGCTAAACATGGACTTGTTCAGTTTTGTATGAATGCTCCTCAAATAAACATCATAAAAGTCAATCAATAACTGAAATTTTAAACAAGACTTTTCATCTTTGAAAATAAATAGTAATATTTTTAGTCAATAACTCTTACAATCATTGGAAGTAATAAAATATAAAGACCCTGTATACGAAAACACGTTACAATAAATAATGTCCACAAAGTTAACAGTCCAAATACCACTTAGTTATTCACAGTCAAGTCAGTATTTAATAAATGGGATAGATCTACTTACATTTTATTCGGTCTGATATTTGATGACCTAATCTAATATCCTTGATTAAATCATATTACAAATTACAATAACATTAACTTTTTTGAAAACTAATGGATGGAAATAAATTTCAAATACAGGAGCCTCCAGCTGCTCCTAATTAATAATGTGGTAAATGGTAGTTGGTTATTTTACCCGGTAGAAATATTAGTGTCTATTGGTAGCATTAATTTTAGGTATATAAACATACCTTATTAAATTTGGATTGACTTTTCATTTATCAAATATAATTTATTGGAATTGTTCAGTCAGAAATTACTTATCAGAATTCAGACATTTTTAGGGGAGGCGACACAATGTTACTATTTAGGAATAGTATATTATTTAACAAGCATGAAATGTTGGCCATTGTTTACCAGAGTGAAGTTGTACGTTGCCCTAGTGAATAATAGCCATTACATGCGAGTAAAATACTATACTTTGTCCATGACTATTAAATAATGACAATTTTTAGTAAAATATCGTGAAAAATGCTGCACAAACTTTGACGTTTCAAATCAAATAACAATTTCGTTCTTTGACTGATATATCATGGCAAGTAAAATTAAAAAAAAAAAAATTGTTGATACAGCGTCACACAAAGTTTTGTTATTTTAATCGAAATAAAAAAATGCAGAAACAGTGAATAATGAAATCATTAATCACTGCGGTGTACAATAACTAACATTATTCTTGAGGAAACACATACATAATGGATACATCATTTAATAGTCGTGGACAAATAGTATATTACTCAACAAACATATCATCTCCCAAGCTCAGTAGCGCAGTGGGCCTGAGCGTTAAGTGACAAATGTAACTGGTTTACTGCCTATCGACTCCCTGGTTCAAATCCCGGTTTCGATTCTGACATGGTGAAAGGGATTGTGTGTGTCCGCGTTTTTTCAACTGTGTAACCCCCGTCCGTGCTACTTCGGCTTTGGTTGGTGGGTTGTCTAATTTATGTGGTGTTTTATGTTTTATGTTTTTTTATGGCTATTATTCACGATAATGAAGTTGACCTCATTGATTAACAGCTATTACATGTCAGGAGAATATCATACTTTACTCACGACCATCAATAATTACAATTTTTGGTAAGATATCGCAATTAAAATTCTGGAAAATTTTGACGTTTCAAATCAAATATCAATTCCGTGCTTTGACTGATATTATGGCATATTCGATGAAATTTTAATAAAAAATTTCAGAACCAGTGAATAATGAAATCATTATTACCATTATCCACTGTGGTGAATAATGTATAACATTATCCTTGAGGAAACACACACGTAATGAATACATTATTTAATAATCTTGGTAAAGTGATATTATGTTATCCATGAAAATGAATATTTATAGACACTGATTATATTACAAGCATGTTCAGATTTTCAGATTTCTTAAAACTCACACACTTACAGAAAGAGTAATATTTTACTTCATTTTTCCTACAAACGATTACATGCCCCAATAAGGTCATTTGGGATATTTCTTTAAGTTCTTTTCTGTCACCAAACTATCTTATATCACTTCAAAACCAAATTCACAGAGATCTCAACGAACAACCATGTCATCAATACAGTGTTGCTAAAGGTATGAGGAAAAATAAGATGTCAACAATTGTCATCTAGCACCTCTGCTTTTAGTTGGCAAATCTTCAACATCTTTATTTCTTCCCATCATGATACATCCAAAATCTGATTTCATCTAAGGATCTGAAAGGTGACCCTTTTCGTAATAAATGTACTAAGTATTCTTCTGCAGGTTTTAGGTTTTCTTCTATCTCATCCTAGTGAGGTGATATTCCAAAAATCTCCAAATATGCTATGGAAGCACTATTAAGAGCTGCGTTCGTGGTACCAACTTTACTGGTAGTGCATGGGCAGCTGGAAGCAAAGAGCAAATGCTTTGGCCCATTTTTTGGCGAATAGTATGGAGAGGCAAAAGTCACGTGGATTCACCAACTCCAGTGCGCACCCACATTTCTTGTATACGAAGTCGATATAGAGCAGTCCAGACGAGCAATTTATTTCTGAGTGATTTACTTGCTTTCCATTTTGCACATATGTGCAGTTGAATGATATCTCATCTTCTTTATCTCCATAAAAACCACTAAAGTTGGGATCGATACTACATAGATTTCAGTCAAAGAAGATATAACTGAATCGGAAATGAACTGTTGTCAAGAACAGTTTGTTCCTCGGCGATCTCCAGGAGCTGCAAAGAAACCTTTTGAGAGATGTCGGCGATATCGTAACAATGCCCCTATCTTGCATCTGTTTTCAGACTCTTTTAGTGGTAGTTTGTGATAACTTTCAAAAACACAATTGACTCTTCCACAATTCTTTGTGATGTTCAGAATATATGAAGAGAAAGCAGACACTGCTCCACCAAAATTAGACACTTTAAGCATTTGTACCTATTATTTGCACCGAAAACCTCTCCCATTAGCTTCATCAATATCAAGTTAGTATAAAAACTGTAAGTTTTGTGAAAACCAGTCAAGTATTAAAAAAGTTATGAGCAGTTTTGTGATACAGAGGCCGCCATAGCCAGAAAGAGACCTACTAAGCATTCCTGTAAAAAATATATCCCACTCAAATTTTCCTTTAAAACTAAAGCCAGGTACAGAACTAAATATAAATAAACATCACTGTGATTGTAATTTCGTTTTTTTTGTTGTTATTATACGTGGCCATTGAAAAGAAATGCAAGAAAACACAAAATTAGAATCATAGTATTTTTCATTTATATTACTTCTTTCGAACTGTTACTAATTCTTTTCTTAATTTTTCACTTTGAAAGAGATAATGGTTTTTGGAAATTGTGCTTTTTGTAAATAGCGCAAACTCTAGTAAATAATAATAATAATAATATATCCATGTTTTGGATTTATCTGCATTAATAAATATAATTTGATAAATAATTTATTATTATTATAATTAATACGATAAGCTATAGTATAAAGTCAAATAGATCATATTCTCCCACAAGACCACCTAGTAATGAGAAGTAATAAGAAAATACAGAGAGTATTTACTTACCTAAGTAGAGAAATAATTCCTGTTCCTACTAGTTACCAGTTGTATAAATTTATGGGTTACTGTAAAAACAAACTATACGGACTTACAATTGTATAAATACATATGAAATATACGATAATCAAAGATGTATTTAATAACAAAGAAAAACATAATACATATATTATTGTTTTGAACATAACCAGGCCCATTAGCAGTAGTCAAATATAATAATGTGATATGGAAAATGTAACACCTAATAATCATTAAAAAATGTTAATGATTTTTTGCCTTATTGGGTTTAAAATATTACAAATGATTAAAGAGTCATTACGATTAGAAAGTGATATCTACCTTAAAATTAATAGTGAGCTAGTGCTCCATGCAATTTTACACCCTCTCCAAATCTGCGGAGCATGTCTCAAATTAGTTGACCGATATCTACTTGAAGTATTGTGTCTCAAGCTATTTGAATCTCTTGTCGTAAGTGCTGAGGGTTAATTGGTGAGACCAGTAATAGACCTAGATGTTTGATTGGCGAGAAATCAGGTGATCTTGCGGGTTATAGAAGAACATTAGCTTGTAGAGACCTTCTGGTTATGACAGTAGTATGGTGTCTAGCATTATCCTGCTGACAACTAATGTTACTAACCTCTGCAGATAAGGTAATGCAATCGGTTCCAAGACCCTGCAAATGTACTCTTGTGCATTCACATTCCCTTTTAGGGCGATTAGAGGCCTGCTTCCATATGTTATTGAAACCCATACTATTACCTCGGATGTCTTCCGCTATACCTGGTTTAAAAATGGCTATAAAAATGACATTGACAATTTATCGTCAAATATTGTTGAGTGTCATATTCAAATTCAAAAATATTTATTTTACAATTAATATGAACAGAGTAAATGTCACTAGCCGGACATCCGCCACTATGGGCCGATGGTGGAGGCGCCGTATCAAAAATTTGTAACTATTTTATTTGTAACTATAGACACATGGAATTCGGTATACAGATATAAAGAAAGGTTTGACGTTCAGTAGTGACGGTAAATAATTTTTATTTTGTTTTTATACATTTCATTTTATAATTGTATAATGAAAACATACAGCGTGTAATTTATGTACATAATTATATGTAAGTAAATATTTATTGTAATAGTTGCAAGGCTTCTTCAAGTTCCACAATCTTGCGTGACACAAATTGTCTTAAGCTCATTATATAAGTGTCTTATGTATACAATAAAGTATGAAAGACATCTTCGTTAGTAGCTTTTCGGGAACATTTGCGAGAATGATGTAACCTGAAATGTTTATAATCCTTATTTCTGGATTCCTATGAATCTTCGGACAACTGGCCAAGTGGTAAAAGTGTATTATATCGAATTATGTTTTCTCCATGAATGAATGAGGCATATAGTACCATGGATATTTGCTCACATACAACTCGGCTGTTCTAAAAGCATATTCACCAAACTTTTTGGCATTGATTGCCATACCACTTGACATTGTCTGAAGTAGTATGCGAAATCTCATAATTAATTCTTCATCAACTCCAGTAATTTGTGCAGTGCAAGCAGAATTGACGAAGAACCTTCGAGTAGTATTTCCGTCATTAATAGTTCCGCTGATTTGTTGAGGTTTATCAATTAGTAATCCTAATTCTTTCCGCAACTGCTCCTGTACATAAGCTTTCTTAGATTGCTTTTACTTTTTCATGTCCTCTGAGATTACTGACCATTTTTTAAATAATAAATTATATGAAACATGAAGTACTAACTCCATAAATCGAATCCATGCATGTAAAGATGACAGTCCAAATCTAGAATGCTCTTCATTCTCAGGTCTCTGTTTAACACGTTCCAAATCGTTCATTTCTGTTGGTTTTGCAAGACATATATGGCATGTGGCACTTGATGGAGTATTTGTTACTACTTTTGTAATCTTACCATCTATCATTGTAAAGAACAGCTCATGTTTAATAGACATCTGCTGTTCATTCTTCACTACAAGAGAAGGCAAAAGAGTGCTTATTTGAGTTTCCACTTCAATGACAATAGATCTTGTTTTCTCTGGAGTCTCTTTTGAAAATTCCATTAAAATGGGCCTACAGTATCGAACAGAGGACGTGGTTGGATTTTTCCAAACGACGTTTTTTGTGACTTCATCTACAATTTGTAGTGGAACCAAGTATGTTACAAACAAGTTAGTATCGGATATTACGTCACTTTCACCAGACAGTATTTGCTTGTACTCACTTTTTCCCGAAGATCCATCACAGCCCCATTTACTGTATAATATTAATTGTAAAAAGTTGGCCACATTCACAGAATCAATTTTGATTTTCCTCTTTCATGTGTGGTCTAGAAGATACTGCAAACTTACTTTAGCACCAATTTCAGTTACTTGCATGTGCTCTGGATAACATTCTCGCTTTGCTTCTGTAAGTTTGGTATATGATGGGAGTACGGTACAGTCTTTGTCTTGTAAATAGGTTCTAAGGTATGTATATTAGTTTTTCGTTAAATCTAAATCAATGAAAAGAGCCTAGGCCTCTTGATTTGTGAAAGGCTCAACAGAAGTATTACGTCTTAATAATGCGTGGATAACAGCATTCCTTTCTTGTGATGCAGAACGTAGTTCCTGTATAATTTCTGATTCCCATGTCTCACCAATTGAACGTAATCCCTCAGTATATGAATGATAAATCTGATCAAGTCCAGAGTCTCGAAATTGTTTTATTGTTTTTCGTTTCTATGTCTTCTCTGCGGATTCGTTAAATGATTTACATGGTCTCCCTCGTGGGTTTTCAGATAAGGACGTCGATGGCTCTTCGTCTTCTTGGATTGGTACAAAAAATTCGCCATCTAACCATTTCTCGTTGCTGCGTAAGAATACATCCCTTTTTCTTCCGGCTTAATTCCAGCGTATCTTAAATTCGGGCAATAAGTGTTTCTGAATTTTGATGATAACACATTGCAACTGCTCTTCAGAAAGATCGAAATGCTCCTTAACATATAGTTCTGCTGTTGATATATGTTTTCCGTGCTCTATAAAAGCGTCACATATGTTACGTTTAGTAATTTTGAAATTGTTCATTGTTTACTGTTGTAGGTACAGCGGACAGCGACAAATTATTGATTACTATTAATTAATGCTGCTTGTATACATTAATAATAACCTAAAATTTTAACAAGTTTATATACTTTCCTAAGGACAATGGTAACCGCAGAATACACATCCCGTGTATAGGTGAAGAAAAGAAATATTTTCTCTTTGGTTTATTTTTTCATGACCAAAAAATATTTTTTTTCAAATTATATCGTAAACCATTTTTATCGATATACTACTTTGTTTAATAAGTTTAACAACTACAAATATTCATTTGATTTTATCTAACCGCACGTCACTCGTAAACATATTTTGTCAAACGTGGAATATGGTGATGCTGCTAAAAAAAATCAGATGGGACCGCGACCGTCCCGATATACGATTTCTAAAATCCAGGCATTCAGTAAAATGCTATGCTCTGATTTATTGCAATTCCACAATGTATATATATTCTTTATAACGCCGTATTTTGCAAATTCATAATTCTTACGGAACGAGTATTGCAGATTTTTAAGTGTTCGTCGCGCGCGCTTCTTTGTATATTTTGTTGATTTGCAAGAGAAACGCAAAAAATTTGCAAGATTTTTTTTGGGTCTTATACAGAATCGTTTTAGTTGCCAGATGGTGAAAAGAAAATTACCCGGGCAAACCTGCTAACAGTTAAAATTTTTCTTGAAGTTGAGAAAGTCATTCCAGTAACATGAGACCTTTATCATTTTTTTATTGTAATAAGGGATAAACAATATACAAATATTTTTTTTATGTTTTTAATACTAGAAGAACTGCTCTTTGAAACGGTGTATAACACATTGCACTTTATTTAATTTTTAAGCACGAAATTGTTTATTTAAAATAAGCATCAAAACAACACTTATCTAAATCTCTCCATATTCCTACATTTTGAAGTCTACTAACTGAACCCAGTCAACATTTAAATAAATTACCAAATCGAATTATAAAAGTTTGATGTATTAGTTATAAGAAAATTGAAGTTTGTGTTCCTTATTCGGTTTTTGGTTTTTGGTATTTTTGAGACGGCGCCTCCAGCATCGGCCCATAGTGACCCGGTCCGTTGTCGACCTAACATCTCCGCGTATGAGACTGACAGTGCAATTGTTAGGTCGGGTGGAGCAGAATAGTAACAAGAATAGTAAAAAAAAAAATATTTACTAGTATAAAATAAAGCAATTTTGGATTAAAAATTAGAAACAATTTTCTAAAAACTTTCAAATTCTGGAAAATGTATGACCCGGAATATCGAAAAAAACTCGGGACCCTCCGGAATATATTTCTGGGGGCGTCCTTGATTATTAGTCGTTGCAATTTCAATGTCACACAGTATAGTATATCTTTACTCATATGTTTATTTCGCTTAAAACTTGGAAGTGAATTTAAATTCTTAAAGGACTGTTAAGTGTGTTATTTTAAACATTATAATTAAAAATAATACGTGTAATTAAGACCGAGCTTTGTAGTTTAAACGGAAACAAGTAGATAATTATTCTGTTGCGTGAGAGTGATATTCGCAAATAAAATAAATGCTCATATTTTACAAATATATATCACTCAAATCTTATAAGTAATTTAATTAAATATGTTATAAGGGGGTGTTTTTAATATATTCATAGAAATATATAAATAGTGCAGAAATTCCAGTAATTAAAATTAGCATTCAAATAACGTATGATTCTTAAGAATAATTAAATGCAATTATTAAGTGTTATTTACGTAAAGCATGTAAAACCATTAATTGAAAATATTAATAATTATGTATTATTTTATTCTCTGTTATGATTCGATTGACACTTTTATGCATTACACAATTAATTGTTAATATCAAACCAATATAGGCAATTTATTGAATTAAACTACCGTTTCTTCTTTCTCCATAAAAAGCTCTTTTCCTGTATAAAAATATTCGAAACAGCAATAATTCTACAATCTCGTGCAAAAATAGTTAAAAATACAATTTGTAACAAATCATAAATCATTCTTTGGTTTTACTTTCTTATACCTAATATAAAGAAGTATAGTAATCGTGATTTTCTTTGACCTCGAGATTTAAATTGTAATATACGTTTTGAACCCTCCCGAATCCATTCGGACTATTTTCCAAATGATGTCTGTCGGTGCGTGTGTGTGGATGTGTGTCTATGTGGATATGTGTGTGTATGTGTGTATCTGCGATAACTCAAAAAATACTAATGGGAGACTTCCCAAATTTGGTAGTTAAGATTTTCAACAACATTTTAGGTGACACATTAAATTTGGTGAATGTGGTACCACGAGAAGAGACATAATGAATGAAAGAAGAAAAAGGTACAAATTCGGGAAAAAATATCTGATGTGGCCAGCACATAACTTTCTTATACCAGTATATATCATCCTGATGTAAAAAAATCATTCTATGTAATTCTTCACTTACCTCAATTAAATTTTAATATCGTACCTTGAAACGTTTTGTTAAAATTTTTAAATAATTAATTATCAGCGTCAATAATAATTCATGTCATATATTTTAATAATTTCTTCTTATTGACATTGAAATTTTTGTAACTAAATTAGACATTTCAAATGTCAAACAGTTAAATTTATCCTAACCCCATTTTATGAGGTCAAATGTGAAAAAAATTTCAGTTTATTCAGCTTTATTTAAGTACTTGAAAAATATATTTTATTGGCTTGCTATAGATATCTTTCATCAAAAATATGTTTTTTTGTAAAGGCAAATACAGAAAGTTTGGGTTCCGTGGGCCTCCTTTCAGCTGAATAATTTTGCTCATCATTGAATTTATTATTGTCTTTGGCCTTTAGAACATGCGTACCAAATTTGAAAGCTTTATCTCAAAAACTGTGGCTGTTATCGCGATACTACATACATGCATTAATCGAGAAAAATCGCTTTATAAGAAATATTTCATTCCCTTCCAACTTCAGTTGAAATGAAATCCATTATAGAACAAGATATCATTTTTCATTCTCATCATGTGCACAACTGTAAATGTTGCTAATTACCATTAATTGATTGGTGTTAAAACTTTAACAAGTAGTTAGTTTAAGTGGATAATATAACATTTTTGTAAAAATTGATTATGCGGAAGATTGGACAATTAGTTGAAATTTAATATCGCAGCAGCATTAAGCAATAATTAACATTTACTAAACGCTAGTAGATATTCACCACACACAATATCTAAGGCGCCACCATCCAGCCTCCTATTGACTGATGTCTTACATACTTCGGCCTTTCTAACAGACAATAACACTTTAAATCAGCGGAAAACCTGCCTAGCTGCCTGTCCACCTAATTACTATACAACTCAGGCCAGAAAACAACTGACTGTTTCAGGTGGGCACACATTATGAAGATAACTTTAACTTAACTACTACGTGATATGTCTCTATGATGAGACTTTTGTCACCTCGTTGAAACTAACGTTACAGCAAATATAAAGCACAATTTTTCAAAAATCTTTGTTTTTTAAATTAATCCGAATTTTAATGTTATCATCTTCATTTGATATTAATTATGTTTAAATAATTATTAAAGTTTGTAAACAAGATTGTAAAAACAAACCTGATTATTTTTTATTCTAAAACTTTTATGTTCCATGTTTGCCAAAAATAGAGTTTCAACATTTTGGAAGTGGAGATGCGTAGCAATATATCATATTTATATTTTATTCCTAGCATAATGTTTGTAGAGACCACATGTAAATTGAAAAATCTTAACCTAATGATACAACTTCTGTTTATTGCAACATATTTGGGAAGTTTGAAAAAGAAAAGATATTGATTAAGGATATAGCTGCGAGTAATGGATATTCTGTAAGTTTAATTGATAAAAGTAATTAGGAAACGAAAATTTAAAGTCACTTCGAAATTTCTCGACCTTTCAAATTGAAAGAGAAAATCCGAAATTTGTATCGATTCCATTTAAACCTCAATTCACCCGTGGTACTGGTGATTTTTAAAGATATAGGTATGACAGTGGTTCATTCTTCGGGAAATAAACTACAACAAAATTTAGGCAATCCAAAAAACAAATTTGAAACAAACGAAATGTCTGGATTTGCGAAATTAGCTGTAAAGACTGTAATAAAAAGTATGTTGGACAAACTACATGATCAATTCAAAATAGATTCAAAGAGCATATGGCCCATCCCAAATATGGTAGAACAGATATGTCTAGCGTTGCCAACATGCGTTTGAGATCAACCATAAAATAGATATTGGCAATTTAAGATTAATTAGGAATGTAACAAATACTAAACAGCTGAATGCATTTGAAGATTTGGAAATCGCAAAGTGTAAAAATAGTATGGATAGTGACAGAGGGAAAATCCCAAATAGCCCGCTATTATGGTTACTTTATTGGTTACGGT
Organism: Rhamnusium bicolor; assembly: GCA_029963845.1. Taxonomy (NCBI): domain Eukaryota; kingdom Metazoa; phylum Arthropoda; class Insecta; order Coleoptera; family Cerambycidae; genus Rhamnusium; species Rhamnusium bicolor. Next base: position 276,749 of record JANEYF010003735.1, on the reverse strand, counting down.
TCACCAAACTCTGACAATAGTTTAGGTGTAAATAGGATATATTGGTAGCATAATGTTAGATTTAATCATCTCCAGACGATGCCAACTTGATTGGCGAAACGCGCGTCGAGTGCTCTATAAGGTGTTTTGATGTTTCGTCAGTGTTAAACAAAGTTCCAAAAAGTGTTGAAAATACGTTTCCTCATTCTTTCGATGCAGTTAGAATCCCTTTGAATATAACAATTATTATAATATTCCACACTCATTAAAGTATATGCCATGAAAAAAATAATTTTCGAACTTTATAATACAAATCGTTTCCAACTAGTTTATTGGTGGCATTTGAGGTAGACATTTCCTTAACAAGTGGATACCAAGAAGTTTACTATAAAGCCACTGTATTCAATATAATTTTATAGCCCATTGATCGTTTTCTGGAATTTAAACAAGCATACCTTAATTCATGAGACCTTTTTTTATTGTAACACACTGCAACTTTGTCGAAGAAGAAATTAAACAAATCGCAGTTTTCAAATATGTCATTTACATATCCAATAGCCATTTTAATTAAAATACTCTCGTATACCTTTGATATTCCATCTCAGATTAATATAACATGTGAATTAAGATAACTCGGGGTCAAATAAATGCCGCACCAAGTCGATGAAGTATACTGGAATATGAGCGGATCTGCTCGCGCCTCCATCTTTCGGAAGGGATGTAAAACTATGGGTTCCGTGTATCTGCAATGTGAGCACTTTAAAGATTCACCCCAAATTGAGGTTAGGTAAAATTTACAGGTTGGGGAAGCCAGTGTTAACACATGCGCTGATGAAATTATCTCCTAGCGTCGGTGATTGGCCTCGTAAATAATAAGTCGACGTTAAATAAGAGATTAAAGAAACACATACGTCACTGAGCAAATTTTTCAGTACAGCTGAAAATAGTAATCGTGATCAAAATATCATATTATCAGATTATTGCAGCAAACGCTACCTACACTGAAAGAAATTTCTACTAATTATAAATAAAAATTGACAAGCCTCAAAAAAATATCTGCATTAAATAGGCTCCAAATAAACTGCTTTGTAATCGTAACAAAACGATTTTGCTAAGATGCATATATTTACCGTTAAAGAAAGTTTTTCTAAATATTTATTTATTGCTATTGATTGATAATTTTGCTATCAGGAGTCAGAACTCTATTTTAACCTTAATAGATTTTTTGTTACAGTTAATAAACTCGTATTTATTACAGCATTACTACCTTGCAACCAGAAAAAAGATTTTCCTGTCGCTAATAGATGACTTTGTAACCACTATAGAGCTTACATTGTATAAATAATAAATACCTAGTAATGACAGCAAATACTCCTTTTTGTCCTGGTAATCTCAATTTTTAAACATTGTATAAATATATACTGGATCTAGCAGAATTTTATTCCTGCCATTAGAAAAAAAATTGCTACCATAGAAAGAATTTTTACAAGTCGTAAAGTAGTCTGCGAGCACACATATGAGGGTGATTAGATCGATGGATATTTGAAGGCGTGTTAGTAGCGAGCTTATTTGCAATTGATTTAACGATAACACCCATTATGCAAAACTCGACAGTTTGAGATATTTTAATTATTAGTTTACACAGTACAAATTATGTGATAAAAATTATGTTAAATCCTTTGATAAGATAAAAAAATAAAATGTCTCAAAAACTTTTGGGTTTTGCATAATCAATATAATGATTAAATCAATTGCTAATGAGCGCTACTAACACACCCTCAAAGGAATACGTCGATCTACCAGTCACCCTGTATATACAGGGTGATTCAGTTTTATCACTAATGACTCTAATAACTGTTAGATGTCAACAAAATGAGGTTATTTTATATATAGCATGAGTATGAATTTTCCATTGGGGCTTTTGTTTTCGAAATACAAGATGTCGAAAAATATTTGTCTTTTTTTTTCTGAAACTAAAAATTATTAGTTATTATTTATATTTAGTATTAAATACCAGTATGTTAGGCTGCATCTATTTGACTAACTCGTTTTTTCTACATGGTAACTAAAATATCTTGGAGTAAATTATCATATTTTCAAAAATCCAAAAAAACCTACTTTTTTTGATACCCTTTATTTCAAAAGCTCTCTTCTACGGAAAACTTATACCACAAAATACTTGCTTATATTTGTACTGTTAAATGTAGAAAACATTATTATAATAAAATCTTCATTTTGTCATGGTTACACACGATTATTTATTATTTAAAATATTTTCAGTTTGAAGTAGCGAATTTCTAAATATGATATTTTCATTTAATATATTTTTTAGAAAAAGATAGTGAAACTCAACGTACAACTTAATATTTAATATTAAAACACGTTCTCTAACAATGGTTTATCTTGACCCAAAGAAATTTTAATGAAGTATATGGCGACGTTAGCACTCCCGCGCCACCAGGATAGATTTAAATCGATGTTAAAATTTTTTGGTTAGTAATACTGAAAAACGAAAAAAATTTGGTTCATTCTAAATATCATAGATTTAATATATAAAATTACAGGCAATACTGATGCGTTTTTTTAACTAAGGAAATACGAATATTTTATTTAGTGTCATTTTATGAAACTAAATAATTGTATTTTCCAGGTTAAAAAAAAGTTTAATTTTATATTTTAAATCTACCTGTATGGTATTTAGAATGAACCGAATGTTTTCGTTCTTCAATATTACTAACAGAAAAATTTTAATACCGATTTATAAATTTAAGTTGGATATCTGGTGAAAACGCAACCAAATGATTCATTTAAGGAAACAAGGACTAATAATTAATAGATACATATTTTAAAATCATTAATTTATTATGCGTAAGTATATAGAAGTAGTGTTAGGTACACAAAATGGCAATATAATATTAAAATGTAATTAAAATAGTCATTATTATACCTTCGATTCCTGCACAAAGTAGTTACGGTTCCAGTAAACGTATAGAGAACAAATCCTACCTCCTAAGAACAAAGATCAACTCTAATATTCTTAAGGGTGTCAAACTGTCTACGCGTGCGTCGCCTACAAACAAAATGTCGAATTAGCAAGCACAGATTTATGGTTAACATATCGCTTACTAACCATAGGTATGTGCTTTTTAATCACTAAAAAGTCAATCTCAACTAAAGGCATTTATTTACCATAAGAAAACATTTAGTTATCCTTAATAACTTGTTCAAAACTGAGAATATTTCGGACACGAATGCCTGTATTTACATATACACCGCGTTGTTTACTTCGAACCAACTGGACCCAAAATGGCGGACGATATTACCCGTCTAATACAGCGCCCTAGTTAAACTATTGACATGGCAACCGACCCGTTGTCATGGCAACTGTTCTATTGCACGATATATTGCATTGACGCAGCATAGTGCTATACCGAATATGCTTCATTTGAATAAAATGAGCTATATTTCTCACCTTAGCACAGTGAGTATCTGTAGGGCATCATATGATAAAAAAATTAAATTTAAATAAAGGAATTTTGTTTGTCAAATCAAAATTTGACAAATAGTATAGGTATATACTACAAAATGAAAAAACATTAAACCGAAAATGTTAGGTGAAGCAACGTTTCGCCTGCGTCATCTGACAAGCCGCCACTGGTATACAGTAAGACGTAGTGATCAAATCAAATGTGTACAACAAAGACCGAACCATTCACATATCAGATCTGTTAGAAAGGAACCGAAAATAACAGTAGTGATATTTACAATTAATTGTTAGTAGTTTAGGTAGGTAGGTTAGTAGGTATAGTTAGTAGTTAGGTTACAACTTCATTGTAAACGAAGGAGAAGGTACACAGTTTTTTTTGTAGCGTGTTTAATTCAGTGTGTATTAAACAATAATGATAGCTATATTGACGGTTAATTAGGGTGACATGTTTTATTATTTTAATTATTGTTTACTTTATAATAATTGTGTCCAAGATACCTGTTTTCTTTTTCAAAAGTTTGAATTTTTTTCGATATTTTGTAAAGAAATAATTGTGAATACTTTCATAAGAGTCCAAAAAATAAGAAATAAACTGTTGACAAATTAAAAACATCAAGAATATTTTTAATATAAAATTTAAAATAACATTATCGAGTCTGTCGTACTGAATATAATGTGCAAATTATGTTTTTTTATGATGCCATAATCAGCGTTTGGCAAATATCCGAAAAAGTAGTTGTTTAAATCGATGTTATATTTATCTACGATAACATTTTTTGTAAAAGTATGGAAAATACTAATTAGCAAAAAATTTTTGTTGTTATTATAATCCCGTTTCATTTCTTATTTGAATAGAACTTTTACCAAGAAGGAGACCTAATTGGTTTTAAACTGTTTTTCTGTATTTGTACTAGTAAATAAAAGCATTTTTTTTTCCGGTTTCCCGATGCCGGTCAGTCCTCGCGTGGCCTCCGACGCCTCACGGGAGTCGCGCCGGCGCAACAACTACAGCCACTCCCCACATCCCGCAGGGTTAGTGACTGTAGATACCAGAATCGTATGCCCTAAGCAGACGGAGAGAACCCAGAATGACCGCCTTCTGCATTTGACCTGCCAGCCACTCGGCTGGTTTTCGGCAGGCCGGTATGATCTTCAGTTCCGAGAGCAGCGTAGGCTTTATCCCTCCGAGTACACCGATAATAAGGACGACCATTTTGACCGAGTAGCCTGGGTACAGCACTTGGAGCTCGTACTGGAGATCGCGATATTTGGTCCGTTTCTCCTCCTCCTTCAAGGTGATGTTTTTCTCCGCAGGTGCCGAGAACTCGATAACATACATCACCTTGAGTTGATGGTCGAGGAGGACTTTGTCAGGCTTGTTGGCTTGGATTAGCCTGACAGTCGGGAACGAGTAGTTCCAGTAAATCCGGCATTTCTCGTTCTCGACAACGGACTCAATATCTCCGGGGACGTAAGGCAGCACTGGTGTCTGGTCTACCCCGTACGAGTGCCTTAGATGGTAGTATAGCACTCGTAAGGCCGCGTTATGTCGGTGGATGTAGGCCGAAATCGCATATATGGGGCATGCAGAAAGTAAATGCACGAGCGATTCCGGCGCCTGATGGCAGGTCCTGCAGTTGATATCAGGAACCTCTACACGCCACACGCGGCTACGGTAGACCAAGGTGTTGATAACACCATCTTGGCAGGCCATAATGAATCCCTCGGTCTCCGACTTAAGCCCTGCTGACCTTAGAAAGGCGAAGGTCAGCCTGGTCGATAATCCCAGTGTTTCTATGTTCTTATAGAAGACACCATGCTGGGGTTTATCGACGTGCTGCCGAAACAGATTTTCCTGTTCGGCAGCTCTTATTCGGGCTTTCAGACGATTTGGCTGAAGTTCGGTGACTGACTCAACATCAGCACCTCGCCGGCCTCCTCGCCTGATGTTAAATGCGAGACCGAGTTCATCTGCGGCTCTTTTTGCTGCCTTAAATAATCCTGCTCCCACTCCTACAGTTTCGTGATGTTTTACGAACCGCAAGAGGGGATCTGAGCTCCTGAGTATGTTACATGCCATACTCAGTACTACTCTGCCATGCGTACACTCCAGACTCAAGAGTCCCGGCCCCTCGTTGACGTGGGAGGTACACACGAGGAACGGACGATCTAGGATGAATACTTCTGTGAATATTCATCATCTTGCGGGTATCTCTGTCTAATTGACGAAGCTCATCTACCCTCCACTTTACTACTCCGAAGGAGTAGAGCAGAATCGGAACGGCAAGCATATTAGTTGCAGACACCTTGTTCTTCCCCGAAAGTTCGGAAGACCAAATCTTTCGGAGGCGGTGTCTGTACTTGCCGCGGAGAGATTCCTTTATTTGTGTTACATCCTGGATGTGCCTTTGTTGCACACCCAGGTATGTATAGGTCTCTCCGGCATCCAGATGTTTTAGGATGCTTCCGTCTGCGAGCTGCCCATCTTCAGGGAATTCCCCGCTTCGTCCTCTCTTGAGGTGGACGACTGCACATTTGTCCAACCCGAACTCCATACCAATTGCCCGCGTATATTCTTCGACCACCCTAAGAGCGTTTTGTAGTCCGCGCTCTCCGGAGGCATAAAGTTTAAGGTCATCCATATAAAATAGATGGGTGACCTTATGCCTCCGGTCGCTGGGTGGCCCACATAGATATCCGCGGGTTTGGCGGAGCCCAACAGACAACGGCAGCAGTGAGATGCAGAAGAGGAGAGGACTCAGGGAGTCACCCTGGAAAACTCCTCTCCTAAATGCCACCTGCCCCTGTCGTGACCCGCTGTGCACCTGATGTTATGGTGAAGCGGGTCTTCCAGAGCGGCAGCAGCTGTTCTATGCATCTCACTAGTGGTGCTGGTACCGCAAGACATTCGAGCAAGTACAACAATAGCTCATGCGATGTTGTATCAAATGCCTTGCGGTAATCAATCCAGGCCATCGATAGATTTCGCTTGTATTGCACAGAATCCTGTGTAATACAGCGGTCTATCAGCAGGCTGTCCTTGCAACCTGCCATGCCCTTTTTGGCACCACGCTGTTCGTGTATCTGCTGGAAGACCGGATCAACAGACCTCAGCGTCCTAGCATACAAGATACGTGTAAATATCTTGTAGCAGGAGTTAAGGCATGTGATCGGCCTATAATTCCTCGGGTCGGAAAGATCCCCCTTTTTGGGGATTAGCACAGTACGTCCCTCGACGAACCAGTCCGGAATCTGCTGCCCCTCGTTCAACCATGAGTTGAAAACTCGCGCCAGACGGCGGTGAGTGGAAGGAAATTTCTTCCACCACCAGTTGTTAATGCCGTCTGGGCCCGGGGCAGCGAAGTTCTTAGTACTAACAAGTGCTTGTTGAACTTCCTCCGTACTGATTGCCGGACACACTTCTTCTGGCTCTTCAAGATGTCTGTGACACAGAGCCTCGAAGTGTGCAATTGATGGAGTGTCGCTATTGAATGGACGCGGCGTTTCGTAGATTCCCTTCCAGAAGGTTTCGACATCTTCTACAGTCGGCGGATTCTCGACAACACGCTGTGGCTCTTGAAAGAGGCGGGAAGGATTCGTACGGAACAAATTGTTTTGTTCCATACTCCTCACCCGCCTCTTCAATGTTTTCTTTATCGCCATGAGCGCTCGGATCCTATCTAGAAGAATATTTTTAATATAAAATTTAAAATAACATTATCGAGTCTGTCGTACTGAATATAATGTGCAAATTATGTTTTTTTATGATGCCATAATCAGCGTTTGGCAAATATCCGAAAAAGTAGTTGTTTAAAACGATGTTATATTTATCTAAGATAACATTTTTTGTAAAAGTATGGAAAATAATAATTAGCAAAAATTTTTGTTATTATAATCCGGTTTCATTTCTTATTTGAATAGAACTTTTACCAAGAAGGATACCTAATTGGTTTTAAACTGTTTTTCTGTATTTGTACTAGTAAATAAAAGGATTATTTTTATTATTATTATTATTATTATTATGGTTGTTAGGTAGATATAATGCACGTTTGCCAGTAGATGCTACTCTTTGTATGTATTTTGTAATTTATGAATTCTTTTGCAGTCTGCAAATATTACTTTTAAAGTTAATTAATATTTGCACATAAATAAGACAATTGATGTTACTTTTATCTGTTAATGAGTTATAGTAGGAGCAACATATTAAATCGTAAAGCATTACAATATGCCAACGTGCTTTGTTGGTTTAATATTCAACTCACATCGTTACTAAACACTAAAAAGTGGGCGATCATTGATGCGTGAACCGAACTGCGGGATCTGCAACTTGTTTGAGCGATTTACGATTTAGGTTCACGATATCTTGATACCGACTCTTCTCCTGTCGATAGTTGAGTGTTCTGCACACACACGGGTCATTCCCTCCCTGAAGATATGTGGACTATACTTCGTGATTAAAGCAGGAACTCGGTCTCTATCCACTCAACCATATTAATTGATGGTGAATACTGAAAAGGTCTTCAAAAGATGCGGCATCTCGCCACGCACTCTACACTCACGAAATTTAAATATTTACTGCAAATGACAAAATTAGTACCGATATATATATATATATATATATATATATATATATATATATATATATATATATATATATATATATATATATATATATATATATATATATATATATATATATATATATATATATACTGCTCTTTAATTAATTAGTTTTTAAGTAAAATCTCTGCAATGGCGTGATTTCATTTCCGCATGCCACCAAGAAAAAAAACAAAACATTTAAAAGGTTCTGTTTCTAGATCCTATTGCTTCTGCTGATTTAGTTAATTAGTATCAATTAGATACACGCGTAAAATGCACACTTTGAAATAATAATGAATTAGCTTGTTTTTCTTAGATCTAAAAGGAGCATAATATGATTGATATACGTATCCTGAGAGTCAAACTTAATACTCTTGGTTTAATAGCATGTACATGTATTTAAAAATATCAGCGATCACAATAATTTAGTATACAGAACTAGAGCAATTTCGCAAGGACTACCACAAGAATCTGTTCTCAGCCCACAAATGTTTAATGTATACACTGCTAATTTTCATAGCGTGTTTGATGACAACATTAAATGTACTGAATATGCTAACGACATTTGCTTTTACACTATTCAACATGCTTATAATGAATGCGTAAGTGATCCAAAATACACAGCATACTGTGTTAAAAATTAGTTAATATACCAAACATTTAACATGTCGGAGAAGTAACAGAACTATTTTTTAAAAAACATGCTTACGGTTTTCTGATAGTATAAACCTTAGTGACTGTATAACAACTGTGATCTATATGCATACATCTAGGTATGATTATGGATTATGCATTGTTATAGATTAAGCACCAGATGAACCTGAAAAAGTAAAATATATCACGTTCCCAAAAAAGAAATGAGAAGCAGACGGAACGATTTCTAAAATTTTGTAGATCATATATACACATATTCGGTTATATATTACGAAGGTGTTTTATGGGCATCAGCATCAATTATTACAAATTTGCTAGTTCTAGATTGCATTCAATATAAATACATCCGGTTATGTATTGGTACACTGAGCAGCAATTCTTATTGAGGTGCAAATATCCTGTTTATATGCAGACCATTTTTGGCTAACGGGATGATAATTAAAATTAGATCACTTGATACACACAGTAACAGAAATATTTACTTAATAACGAGAATCTTACAAATAATTACTGGAGATTAAAAATAATTCCCCCTTAATAGATGCTTTTACTAATTCTAAATAACATGATGAACTTAGAGAATATTACTCAAGATACCCTATTTTCCAACTCGATTGGTATGATGGGCAGTAAATAAGACATCCGTATTCTTTTCAATCTAACAATAGTAAAATGTCATATTTTAAGGCTAAATACATTACAAAAGTGTTTACAGTTCCTTTAAGTGAGGCTTAATGTTTTAAAATCATTAGATTACATTATCTCTATATGATTTAAAACTTAATTTACTATCAATAATATGCTCAAATCTTTCATTTCGCAACCCCTAGTTAATGGAGTTAGTCAATATTAAATTGAAAATCAATTAGTTATATCTTCTCTACTGGAGTACGACATGAGGATACGTTTGAAAATATTTAAACACAAATGATTCCTAAAACACCAGTCATTCACATTTTGAAGAGCTATACAGTCATCCCTTGATGAAACATTGCTAAAAATTTTGAGATCATCAGCAAATTTTAAATGTCTTAATCTTATTCGACAAATCGTTGATAAATATGAAAAACAGTAATGGCTCAAGGTTCGAACCTTGTGGCACCCCTAAAGTTGCTTCATACTGATCAGATCTAAAACCTTTATATTCAACAAATTGCATACGATTGAACATGTAATAATTAAATAGTTTAAGGAACTGATTCGAGCAGTTACCGGTTACCATTGGATTGATATTTCTAAACTAGTTGTAAATTGGAAATAAAAAAAGATCTACTTCTCACAAAAATTCCTTATTGATGCTACCGGTTTCGTTAATCTTTAAGACTAATTTCGCATCATCAGGCAACAAGACTATGACAATATGGAAAATTGTACTATCTAATTGTAATTATAGTATTGATGCCTGATGATGTGAAATAAGTCTTAATTCACGAAACCGGTAGCATCAAAAATGATCATTTTTCATTTTCAATATGAATAACTCACGGGAATCATGGAATTACCTTGACCGTTTAAAGTATTTGCATTGCTTTATGTCACTATGAATATACAAGGTGATTCTAAATTGAATATCATAAATTAAACGAGATGTAGATAAAGTTGAAATAATACGAAAACCTAAACAATTTTTTTTCCGAAAATGCTACCTTAACATGATACAGGGTGTTAAATGATCGACTAGCGGATCTCTCTTTTACTCATATCTTTTAACAGAGTTATTCAACGGAATTTATTTTTTATATGCAACAATTACTTAGAAAGAGCGGTAAGCGGATAAACTTCAGCGCATTCTAACAATCCAATGCCGTAGTAATAGGGGTCACGTGGCACTTTATGCTCTAGAAATAAATTGCAGTTGTTTTTTTATTTTTTTTTTAATTTTCGTAATCCTTGACTCATATACTACAAAATAGGTATACTTGTTTAATTCGCCCAGAGGCGTCCGTTTCGAGATATTTTCAGTTACATGTCGCAGCACCAGTCATTATGTGAAATACTATTTTGCCAGTACAATTGAGAATTACTAAGGAACAAGTTTTATTATCTAAAAACAAATTAATTAAAATTAAAACTATGATAATAACTGTTCAAAGTGTCCTCAATGGAGGACGTACACATACACACTCGCGCAAACGCATCTCTAAAGAAAATATATTTTGCGCAAATCTGGATGATTTGGTAATTATCCAAAAATATTTTCTACCCTTAGTTTCAATTCCTCTGTAGTATCTACCGGGGCTGCGTAAACCTTGTCTTTAATTTGTTCCCAGACAGTAAAATCTAAGGGATTTAAATCCGAAGTTCGTACAGGCCAATGAATAGGAGCGTCAACTCCACGACCAATCTATCAATTTGGAAAATGGTCACTAAGCCATTGCCTAGGTTGTCTGCCATAATGCGATGGGCGCCATCGTGCATGAACCAAAGTCTGCGGCTAGTTCTAAGTGGAATATATTGTACGAATAAAAAAAGTGTTTTCTAAAAATTCATGACAAAATTGCGTTTAAATTTCCAGAAAAGATGTAATACCCGAGAATCTTATTGCCCAGTGTAGCAGCCCAAACATTTATTTAAATGAATGTTGGTAATGAGTGACTTTGGTTGCTTTTGGATTTTCCTCTGCCCAAACATGCCAGTTGTTCATGTTGAAAACCCTATTTCTGGTAAAAGTTGCTTCATCTAAAAAAGATGATCCTTGGCTTTGGCATAAAATTAGGATTATGCTTATGCATATCAATTAATTATTCACAAAACTCAACATGTGCTACTCTATCTGCAGGCAAAAGATCTTGTCCTTGCCTCAAACGATAAGGTGCAGCTGTTGTTCCCTAGCAATTCTCCAGGCAACGGACTGCGAAATATTTGTTTGAATTGTGCTTACGGTGGGATTATTATGTAAAATTTCTAATACATCTTCTTCCTTTTCAAATCTTCGCACAGTTCTTCTTCTACCTTTGTTGAAATGTTGTGGTTTAACATAGCGAATTTCACGATAACGACGTTAGACTTTTTTCTTTTGGTAAACTTTTCTGAATAACGTCTAGCTGCCGCTATCGAATTTCCTTGACATTCTCCTAATGTTAAAATCATATCTGTGTATTCTGAACAAGAATAACTTGCCATTTTTCTAAGCTAATATTATTGACACACTGCTTTTATGACAAGTGAATTTATTAAATAGTAACAAAATGGCATTTGACATATAAACAAATTTCAAAGGCACTGGTGCTGCGACATGTAACTGACAATATCTCGAAAACGGACGCCCTTGGGCAAATTAAACAAGTATACTTTTTTGTAGTGTTTGAGTCAAGGATTATGAAATTAAAAGAAAAATAAAAACCTAACCTCAATTTATTTCTAGAGTATAAGTGCCACATGATCCCTGGTACTACTGCACTGGATCCTTAGAATCCGCTGAAAGTTTGTCCGATTACTAATCTTTTTAAGTAATTGTTGTATACAAAAAATGAATTCCGTTGATTTACTCTGTTAAAAGATATGAGTAAAAGAGTGGTCCGCTAGTCGACCATTAAACACCCTGTAGAGGTGTTTCAAAATCTTATGAGCCGTGAAATGCGCAAAAGCCGGAGCTTATTCCACGGTATAAGTGGAGTTATGCCTCTGCGCATGTGAAGGTCAAAGCTCATGAGATTTTGAAATATCTCTATCATGTTAAGGTAGCATTTTCGGAAAAAAAATTATTTAGGTTTTCGTATTATTTCGACTTTATCTACACCCTGTTTAATTTATGGTACTCAATTTAGAATCACCTTGTATACTTGAAATTTTGTCCTGATTCTACAGATGCATTTAAATTCTGGCGTTGAGGTCGCTGGTGGCGGAAATAGGCCAACGCTAAATAGTTAAGTAAAAAAAGAATAAAACAAGATTGATTTATTGGGGTTCAAACTAAAACAAAGAAGGTTTAGTGCCATATTCCTCAAAAAGAAACAATTATGCAGCTACGGACACGTGTTTCGGAGTTATTGCCCCTCATCAGCGTATCGTAGCTAAGGAATTGGATCTACGATGGGATACCGCTCATTTCCACCTGGCACATACAAATAAAACAAGATGTGCCAGGTGGAAAGGAGCAGTACACATAGAGCTCTGTGTGTTGACTGTGCTCATTGAGGCCCCAAATGTGGCACATGGGAACATGAAGACACTAATTGAGTACTGTGTACTGTACTTTCCAGCCTTATTTTAGTTCTTGTTCCTGATCTATCCCATCGTAGATCCAATTCCTTAGCTACGCTACGCTGATGAGGGGCAATAACTCCGAAATACGTGTCCGTAGCTGCATAATTGTTTCTTTTTGAGGAATATGGCACTAAACCTTCTTTATTTTAGTTTGAACCCCAATAAATCTATCTTGTTTTATTTGTATGTGCCAGGTGGAAATGAGCAGTACACATAAAGCCCTGTGTGTTGACTGTGCTCATCGAGGCCTCAAATGTGGCACATGGGAACATGAAGACACTAATTGAGTACTGTGTACTGTACTTTCCAGCCTTATTTTAAATCTTGTTCCTGATCTATCCCATCGTAGATCCAATTCCTTAGCTACGCTACGTTGATGAGGGGCAATAACTCCGAAACACGTGTCCGTAGCTGCATAATTGTTTCTTTTTGGGGAATATGGCACTAAACCTTCCTTGTTTTTGTTGTAAAAAAAGAATGATCTTGTCAATTCTGCCAACAGAGATATAAACTAAAAATACAAACTTACTTAATATTACTTTTAGTTTGATATAAACTTGATATTCTATTTATGTTCAATGATAATAATGTCGGACGATATAATTATCCAGCTGCTTCCACTTATGGGGCGTATTATGTGAGAATAAGTTTTTGGTTAAATGTTCTCGTAAATGATTATTTTGCGCTCTGTATGCGATGCACCATGTATTAATGTCTTTGGGGAACTATTTACAGTCTGTGTGACAATTGGATCACCGTGAATACTAAACGACCACCCGTTGAAGTACTATATATTCGCATCAGTTGTCATGCTGGGTGTGTGAGTAACTATGTAAAGTTTTTATGCACTATTATAGAATCCAGAATGTATCTTCCATCTTCCGTAATCGAAACTTCTATGGAAATGTGCTAACTAGAATACTTGAAACTACAGCTGTTGTAGATGTTTTACAGGGTGATTCGCGAGCAATGTGCCATAGCCTAATGGCATATAGAAAACTCCAAGAAAAGTATAGATCTACAAGGAAAACATTTTTTGGCCACTGGTTAAGAAGATACAGAGTGTTTTATGCATTTGGTCTGACAATTTAAAGAGGCATTCTCTGCAACGTATTGGATGAAATCGAATGAAATTTACCAGTAATATGCCTCACCTGGTACTTGTCAGAATGGCCTACTTAGTTTTGCAAAATCCTGGGCCGGATACGGTAAAAATCTGCCCTTCTCGTTTGTGACAAAAAAGTGCATTTTTCTAGCGCATTTCTGGAAAATTATTGGCGGATTCGGAAAGTTCAGAAAAAATTGTATCAGAATAGCGAATCAATTTTGACGGCACACCTAAACCGTTTCAGCAAAAAAATCACAAAACAATTTAGCGCATCACAACTAACAATTTGAAAGGGTATTAATTATGAAACAGCATGACAGAGTCTGTTTAAATCCATATCCCTTCTGAGACATAGCAGAAAACAGCAAAAAACAGCAAAAAAACCTTGCTACCAGTTGACAGGAAGAAGCAAAAACAATACTATAAGAAAGATACATACAAAGTTTTATTTCGAAATTGAAAAGATTAATAACCTATGTGTTTGTCAGTACCTTGACATTATTATTTTGTCTATTTGATGTTCTAATTGTTCCGCGATTTTCTCTTCAAAGATGCCTAATCCGTTTACTAATGCTGAAATCGCTAATGGGTTCTGCGATATGGATTTACGTATGGGTTTTGCGATAGCAATGCAAGGGCCTCCGTAGGGAATACCAACGAAGAACGGTTGCATCCTTACCACATCCAGAAGATCCACCATCTCAAACTAGGTGATGAAACCGCACGTCTTACATTCTGCCGTTGGATAATGCATCATCCAAGAACTTTGCCCAGAATTATTTTCACGTCATTTTCACTCGTGACGGAGTGTGGAATTCTAGGAATTGACACCTTTGGAGTCACAACAATCCTCACGTCGTTGTCCAGAAAAACTCCCAGCACAAGTTCTCCCTTAATGTATGGTGTGGGATGGTGAACGATACTTTGATAGGACCGCAATTTTGTATGCCGATTGACTGGAGAAATCTACTTAGATTTCCTCCAGACCATTTTGCCCAATTATTATTGGCGCAAAATGTCGATAGGAGAGGTCTTCATTTCTAGCATGATGGGGCACTGCCTCATTTCTCACTCCATGTCCGGGAGCATCTCAACAATGAGTTTCCTAACCACTGGATCGGTCGCGAAGGTCCTCAAACTTGGTCTCCTGACCTAACTGTTCTCGATTACTATGTTGGGAGCCACATGAAACAATCATTGGGATGGCCACACGACATTTATTGGTACGGTGCAGGAAATGTATCGAAGTTGGAGGAGGACATTTTGAGAACATGATCTAGTTTGAATTGAAGCATTCCTTAACTAATATTATGATGTTAAGTTATAATGCTATGATGTTATTCTTGTTATGATGTTAAGTTAGTGAAGAATTACCTATTGTTTATTAAAGGGTTATCACGTTTATGTGCGCATGCTATTTCTATGTAGATTATACCCATAATCCATTCAGATTTTATCATTTTGTATAACTTTAAAATTTCATAAGTACGACCCTGTCTTTTTCTTGTTAGGTATGCTTTTTACTAAGTTTTTTGCTATGTCTCAGAAGGGATATGGATCTGAATCATTTGAATAGACTCTATCAAACTGTTCCATAATTATTGCCCGGTCAAAATGTTAGTTGTGATGCGCTAAATTGTTTTGTGATTTTTTTGCCGAAACGGTTTAGATGTACTGTTTAAACTGATTCGCTATTCTGATAGCATTTTTTCTGCACTTTCCGAATGCGCTAATAATTTTCCAGAAATACGATAGAAAAATGTACTTTTTGTCAAAAACGAGGAGGGCAGATTTTTACAGAGTCCGGCCCTGGATTTTTGAAAACCAATTAGGCAATTCTGACAAGTCCCAGGTGAGGAATATAACTGGTAAATTTCATTCGATTACATCCAATACGTTGCAGAGAAATAGCTCTTTGAATTGTCAGACCAAATGAATAAAATACCTTCTATCTTCTTAACTAGTGGTCAAAAAATGTTTTGCATGTAGATCTAGACTTGCCTTAGAGTGCTCTATCTGCCATTAGGCTATGGCACATTGCTCTCGAATCACCCTGTATTATTCCGTTTAGCAACATTTTATGGGATAATTCATTACTGATGATACATTTGTTAAAAAAATAATGGTTGAACGAAATAAGACATTAAGTAAATGAGAGAAACTGATCATTACTAAAAACTGGATATACTATTAAAAAAAATAGTAAATTTACAACATATTTAATTGTAAGACGTGAAAAAGCGGCACAATTAGCACCACCAACAAATATTCTCAATTAGTGACGTAATAAAAGTAACTATTCGTTACAAAGTAACGGGTTTTTGTCGAGTACCCAAAGTAACTTATTGTTTAAAATATTCATTACTTATATTCATTCTTTACTCTACCTATCGTATTCGTATCAAAAAGTAACTAATCGTCAAACGGGGTGAAGCGGATCAAAGTTTTGAATTTGTCGTAAATATCATAACGTTCCTTATAAATAAAAAAATCTGGAAAAATTAAATATGTTATAACCTCACTATTCAGCTATACGACAGACATTTTTCAAAAAATTTAGCTTAAAACTTCGCACTTTTTTTTTTAATGTTGAACCGCTTCACCCCACAGATTGGGGTCAAGTGAATCATTCATTTATTTTGCCTAAAATCCTCTTTTTTTTAGAAAATTAGTGGCTGAGGTGGATCAAGAAAAACATTTAAAAAAAACAGAAACCGTTGGTTGTAGACCCAAATCGTATTAAATTCACCAATAATAGGTCGAAATATGAATGTTTCTTTTTATTATAAATAAATATTATTATCATTTGTAATATGAAAACGACTAATAAAATATTTTTCATCGAAATAAGATGTTTATATTGGAAATGAAGAAAATGACAAAATTCTTTATTGATGCTACCGGTTTCGTAAATAAATACGAGTATTTGTTTCACATCATCAGGCAATAAGAATTTTAATTATGAAGATTTTTCAAGGACTTGTGTTTTTAAGAAACATCATTGAGAGAATAATATATATTGATAATATCAGGAGTACCCCAATGTTCAGTCCCAGGCCCTATATTCTTCCTTATTTATGCTGCCGACTTCTTGAAATGCATAAAATTTTGTTTAGAATGGACCGAAGAAATAAAATTTGCATGCAAAATTTGCATATTAAAATTTAGAGTCGGTAACAATGACGGCAGAGCCCTCCATTGCTAGCAACTGCTTTTTTTGCCGTTGTTATAAAAACTATTGAATCTTCTATTTTGTATGTAACAGTTAAAAATGACATCCGTCTTAATTTTTGTATTATGTACATATTAATAACATATATTAGGTATGCAATTATGCATTTGCAGAAATTTTAAAAACTATAAACAAATCTAGATTAAACTAAAATCTATTTAGTTATTTATGACACAAGGACGAAAAATGCAATTATTCTTACGATTGCGGAAAATTGTGTATGAGTACAAAAAACAAGTTTATCCATGTCATGCGCTATTTTTTATTCGATTGTGAGAAAATAATAAATTTTTATTCATTATATTTATTTTAATTAAAAAATTTGATAGTTATCAACTCACGTCAGTTTGATACAATCTAATAAGAATATTATGACAGTTTTTTTCATTTGTATTTGGTATCCATTATTTTATTCATATTTGTTTACCGTCCGAAAAGTGGTTCCCTAACAACGACAACAAAAAGTAACACCTATTATAAATATCTGATGTGGCCAGCACATAACTTTGTTATACCGGTATATGTCATCCTGATGTAAAAAAATCATTCTATTTAATCCTTTACTTACCTCAATTAAATTTTAATAGCGTACCTTGAAATGTTTCATTAAAATTTCTAAATAATTAATTATTAGCGTCATTCGATACTATCAATAATAACAGTCACGTATTTTAATAATTTCTTCTTATTGACATTGGCATTTTTGTAACTAAATTAGACATTTCAAATGTCAAACTGTTAAATTTATCCTAACCCCATTTCATGAGGTCAAATGTGTAAAAAATTTCAGTTTACTTTAGCTTTATTTAAGTACTTGGAAAATATATTTTTTGGCTTGATATAGTAGACATGATTTATAATCTGTCATCAAGAATATATTTTTTTAAAGGCAAATACAAAAAAGTTTGGGTCCCATGGACCTCCTTTTAGGTGGCCAATTTTGCTCATCATCAAATTTATCAGTATCTTTGGCCTTTAGAACATGTGTACCAAATTTGAAAGCTATATCTCAAAAACTGTGGCTGCTATCGCGATACTACAGACATGTAGACAGATTTTTTTCCAAAAAGTTATGTGTTTTCATTATAATTCGTCGAGATTCGTCCAGAAATGCAATAAGAATTTTTAATTATTTTTCCCGAAATTGCACCTTTTCTCTTCTTTCATTCATTGTGCCTCTTCTGGTGTTACCACATTCCCAAATTCAATGTATCACCTAAAATGTTGTTGACAATCTTAACTGCCAAATTTGGGAAGTCTCCATTAGATTTTTGTTACGATATGCACACCTCACAAATCCACACAAAATTTCACACACACATACACACATGCGAGAAATGGTTAGAATGGATTTAGGAGGGTTCAAAACAAATATATCAATCAAAATCTCGAGGTCGAAAAAAATCACGATTACTATACTTCCTTATATTAGGTATAAGAAAGTGAAAAGGTGGTCTTATTGTCCCGACATTTGAACCAAAAAAAAACGTCACTTTCTGTACAATCCAATGAAAATGTTATTTATGTATACACATATACAATCTTATTTACAATATCTATTTATTTTTGTTTTTTTTAAACTACTGTATTTTTCTCATTTATTTTTTTCTATTTTTTTTTTATTTTTTACTATTTTTTTATTTATTTGGCCTTTAAGTTCATTAATGAGAGTATGGTTTTTTAATTTTTTGTTTCAAACAAAATTTATGGGCAAGACTGTCTAAATGAAAAAAAAACCAAATAAACTCTTATTTTTATTATTTTAGTTTTTCAACAGAAAAGTGCAGCTAATCTTTCAATAAACTTGCCAATATCAATATGGTACTGTATCAATCTGGACCTGCAATCAGTCAGCATCAACGATTGCTATCACACGCAGGTATAAAACAAGCAAACTATAACAATCTAGAAGCTGTAAGTGCTTTATTTCATTCATATAAAACCAAACAATTTGTTGTGACTTTATTGTTAAATACCCATACCAACAGTATATGCTCTACATTGACGAATTTAGCAAATAGCTAGAAACGATTATTTCGTCAGTTGAATTAATCTACAAGACTAACATATTTATGTCAGTATTCTCCTCAGCTATTCCACATAATAGAACCTGTCAAACATTTACCACTTATTCCCTTTCATACACTGGAGAAGAATTTTTAGTATCATTTACAATAACCAATGTACTTCAATTGGTCCGAGATTCCAAATTAAAAAATCACGTAGCATGTCTTAGCCGTCCGTAACTCTGAGTTTTTAAAAACAAGGTCCTTTGGATAATAACATCGTAGATTACGAAGAAATATCATATATTTCTGTTGTACTCGTAATGATCTATATGAAAAATATACCCCCATGCGTTCAAAACTGGCTTGAAAGTTTAATGCGTTCATTCTAGAAATTACAAAAACGGATTCTTTTACATCGTGTACAAGCCACAAAAATCGGCATATAAATTACCCTAGACGATTACTTTTTACTCACAATTTCAAATAAATGGCGAAGGATCCGGTTAAAATTCAATTCTTATTTGAATTTTATTCATCTCATACTAAGAAGTTTTGTTCTAATTTGGTAAAATATAGCTAATTTTTGTTGCCATCCAACGTTTTACCTTTTTGACGTATAGGGCTTGATAAAGAAAATAAGAAATATTTTTAAAATGCTAAAAGGTGTCATTGTAAAGAATTTATAATCTCAATTATTTCTTCATCAGTTCTGTAAATTAAACAAATTTACTAATATCTGATTAATCTTGCCAGTGTTTTTAATTACTTGTTTTGTTTCAACCTATTTCCACTACAGAGGCCAATCACCAGGGTCGTCTGGGACGTATCACTGTCGTTCGCAACACTAAGGTTATTAGATATGCCATAATATTCTTACCTCTTTCAATCTTGTAACTTTTAATAAATCTTGTGTAGAAATACTTGGGGAAAAAAAAGCAAAAAACGATTTTTCTTTTTTTCCTTTTTTTTTTTTCTGTAAAAACATTCTCATTATATGGTGTGTGTTATATTTTATAATTAGAGAGAAAAAATTCTATCGAATTGTGTAAAAATCCCATATGGAGACCACCAGAAAAACCAAAGTTGCTATGAATAAAACGATAACCAATCGAGATAAAAAATAAGAAAAAGTATTAAATCTAGAATAAAAAGTTGCAATGGGAATGGAGTAGCAATTTAAAAAAAAATAAGAAAAGATGACGTCAGAGTTAAAAAACAAAATAGGAAAAATAATTAAGTTAAAATAAGGTTGTTGCAGTGTTTTACAAAAAATCATGTAATAACAATATTATGGATATTGTGCGGAACTAAATCTGTTTACATTTCAATAGACTGTAATTTTTTTATACTTAATAATAATCTATCAACGAGCTTCAAATAATAATTAAAATAAATAATGAATTTTGAAAATAAGTAACATTTTTAAACGAAAAATGAAAATGCGTGAAAGAACTTCACTCACTTTAAATCCTGCGGGTGTTATAGAATTATTTTAGTACAATTTGTATAGAACGGTTGGACACGAGAACGGCACACAGCGGTATATCGATTGACCGGACTTTAATTAGTCATTTCTACTACTTGGTTACGTTCCATTTACGTAATAACCTAGTTATCAACACGTAACAGGGAAGGATCGGGAATAGTAATTGCCGCGTAATAACTATTTCCAATTTTGGTGAATGCTTGGTAGAAGGATAATTCTCATTACCGCACAAAGTCATTCCACTCCCGCACAAAGTCATTCCAGACCTTCAGGGATAAAGGGGGTTGTAACTACATGTGGTGTTATTATTATATTATTACGTAACGATCGTTAGTTCCACTCTACTTCGTAAAGACTAAATATGCTGCTTGGGTACCGTAGCTTCATTTTCATGTTTTCCCACATGCGACGAGGAAAAGCAATATGGCAAAATTACTTTCGCTCTCACGAAATTTATTAAATCACAAGAAGAAAAACAAAATAATTACCATATTAGCCATCTAACAAGAATATGTATTATCATAAGTAAGACAAACGAAAAAATAAGTAAATATATATTTCTTATTCATATAAAAAGAAAAAATAAGACGTAGGCGTAAACAAAATCACTGTAGATAAAAAGATATGGCCGAAAATCGAAAAGCTCCTTTTTTTACTTTATTTTATTACTAGGGCTCAGTAAATAGTTATTTACGTAACAAGGCCGGAAAGTGAATCTTTACTGGGCGAACGCAGTAAATACACCTTTCAAGTCTATTACATACAATATTTTTCTGCAACCGGTTCGGCTGTTCTCAAAACACTTTTTAACTTGAATTATTTTGTAAATGAAATTCATAAAATTCAACTGACAGATAGATGTCAACGCAGAGTTCTTAATTCAGTTACCTACCCTATTGTTAAATCAAAATAAACATAAGGGATTGGAAAATACTTTCTCTAATACTATTTTAGAAACTACATATTCCACAACAGAAAATTATGTGGAAACAAATATCATTCTAACAAACCTTGTGGAATAATTCCATACGCCCGCGCGCCGTCCGGAATAGTTCCGCATGGCTTTCATAAATCAGAAGCTGTTTAGCCACATATTAGCGCGGTTACGTCTAACAAATAAAACTATTTATTTTGTTGTCATAAATTAATTTTTTTTTTATTAAATTGTAAGTTCCTAATAAAATTATTGTCTAAATAGGCAATATTTTTGATATAATTTCTAAAATTGAGAAAGTATAGTCTACAATACATTTGGAATGGCATATTCCACACTCGCGAATCATATTTCAAAACCGCGAAACTTTTCGCTCGTGTGGAATATGGGCCAGTCCATAACTTATTGTAGAATATTCTATTCTCTAACACTATTTCAGAGACGACACATTCCACAACTGAATATTATGTTGGAATAAATATCATTCCAACAAACCGTGTGAAATAATTAATTCCGCAAGCCATTCGTAATAGTTCTGCAGGGCTTTCAATAAATCAGAAGCTATTTAGCCACATAATAGTGCCATATATTATGTATCTTGGTTCGGTTGCTATGGTTAAGTCTAACAAATAAGGTATTTATCTCTTGCTTCGCATTTGACGTTTTTGAGTTTTGAATAGTTTTGAGGCTTTTTACAGTTTTGAGGTTACAGGTTTGGAATGAAATGAATATATAATAAGGCTAAAAATTTGTTGCTAATTATAATTTTCTAAGTTTCACAGAAAACCTATCACAGATAAGTATAACATATATCCTTTTAAACAATTATTTTCCCGGCCAAAACGCTGATATTTGGATTACAAAAAGGATAATATGCACATTATCATCAGTACGACCGATTCAATAATGTTATTTTTAAGTCTAACTATTCATTTTAGTAAAACCAAAAATAAATAAAAGTACTCATCAGTTAAACAATCACTTCAAAACTTTAAAACATCCACAGACACGTGTTTATGCGTCTTTACTGTCTCAGTATTTTTTCCCTAGGTTCCAAGTTCAGCTTTGGCTTTTTAATGGAAAGAAGTATTTTTCTTCCGGAATTCGATAGTGCGTGAAATTTTATGTAAAAATAATTTGTAACACGTATGACCATAAATCCATATTTTTATTAATATTTACAAAACAAAAAATATTAGATTTTCGTGATTACGAGCTGTTAGTGTAACTGGATGTGTGGGCGCATACGTGTGTATATGTATGCATGTGTTTGCCGCCGTTTCTACAGAATTCAGAATCACGGACAGGGATGTGGTGCGTTAGTCCCATTTTTTTTTTTGTTTTTTGCATTTTTAATTTTCCTTTTTTGTTTTTTTTTCAAAATCACGGGACAGCCGCACACTTACATCTATTTCGTGATCCTAGTTTCGTCTGAGGGAACAACGATCACAGACATACCTACGGACGGACGCATACCGCTCGCAAGGTTGAAATTATTTAAAACTATTTTATTTTTTAAAATATCCTAAAAACTATTGATTTAAGGCCACGTACCTTATAAATCATTTTTAAGTAAAATTTCACGCTTTATCGAATTCTGGAAAAAAATATCGCTCTCCGTTTAAAAAACTAATGTCGTCTTTGAACTGATCTAATTCATTGCCTACGAAAATACTGACTACTCCATCTTATTTACTCCTCGAAATTCCAAAGATTCTGGTTGAAACCTTTTTTTCGTATAACGCTTACTTTTTGAAATATTTGACTGACCCTCTTAAAAAGAGCCACCCTGTATATTCATTCAATAGTTAAAATAGAGCAAACAAACAACAGAGAATAGTCGAACCATTCTTCGCTCTATTTGAGCATTGAGAAAAATATTCCATAAAGAGAAAATTAAAAAGTGGTTTTAAAAGAGAGAATTTAAAGATAAAAATTCACGTGTGAAATTGACAGCACATGTAATCAAAGAAAATTTAATATATTTTTCAATCTTGTAAAATTTACGTTGTTATTCATTTTGTATATCCGTTCACTGAGATGTTTAAAATATGGGGCCCCTATTTTAATTTTTCCCAGTAGGCTCTTATAGTATCAGTCCGGATCTGGCTTAGTCGTCCTGGTTTTTATACATCTCTAATAATTAAATGACAAGAGATACATTTTTTGAAATATATTTTTAAAATAACTACTGCTTTGTGAATAGAAAGCATCACGCTTTCAATTTTTGCATTTGACAAGTGAATATTTATGGTCATATACCCGCGTCATGTTCTATTTTAAGTCAATTTGTTTAATCAATTTTCGTACATATATTAAATAAGTCAAACAAGTCCAATAACGCAGTATTCCATGTTCGCTTTATAATAATTTTGCTCAGCAGTGCATTTAAGATTTATATCAACCATGCAAGTGCAGTGCAGTAGTGGGAACTGCTTTAGCAAGTGAAGTATTCCACGGTGTAGATGTAGACTAGTTTTATATATTGATACTGAAAAACGCATTTAATTACAGCACTCATAGCCTTAGTCCTCCTATCGATACATTTCAATTAAATTTATCGCTCATCCTTCCTTATCCTCTGCATGGACCCGACATCATTACATTATAAATAAAACATAGAGTCAGTTGGCATCTGCATCATATTTCAGTCGCCACACAAGAATTCACACAAAGAAAGGATGATGCTTCTTTAAACTAATGTACTTCTTCGAGCTACTTTCCGTTCATTCACATACAGATTTTTTTGAGTTTACTGCAACTTTTACACAAAAAATTTTTAACGAATACTATGAGAGGTGAAAAAGGGACAACAAGGTTCAAATTTATGTACGTAACGTCGATACAGTAATAATAAATACGATTATAAAATCCAGAGACGGATCCAAAGAGGAGATCGACACTATGCACTTTATTATCGAATTATCGAAGTGATAACCTTTCGTTTGTGTCTATTATTTGACAATTCCAATCTCTCAACTCGAAATGCAGGCCTCAAGGTAAACGGCCCTACTACTGTTTTGATTCTTTGACAAATAGGAAAAATATTTAAATGGATTAACCCTTTAGGAGCATTTAACTGAATCAATTAAAAACAATCGTTAATCTGTTAAACCAAACAAACTGTCTCGGTGGAGTAGTTGACTAGAGCGCGCAATGTCGTGTGTGATCAGATAATCTCCCCATTAAGCTGCAGATTAGAATCCGCCACCGGCACTGGCAATGTCGGTGGGAATGGTTATGTTCGCGTTTTTTATTAAGTGTAACACTCTCCCGTTCAGCCTCGGATTTGGATTTCGGGGGTTGTCTGATTTCTCTAGTATTTATTTACTATAAATTTATTTATTATACACAAATATATGGTGTCAAATATCACATCAAATGGGAATTGTCTAAAAAAAATTATTTGTTTATCTAGGGATATTTAAAAATCTAATGTCGCTCTCATTTTTTTACTCTGTTGAGCTCCATTGAGATAGTTGCTTTAGTCCAAATCTACATACTACACAACATATAGCTAAAGGCCATTGCACAAGAAATGGAAATAAGCCCTTCGCATTGATAGTATCTCTAATTTGCAAGTTTGCATAATAGACTATTAATAATTTATTACAAACGCAGTCAAAATAACTTCCCAGCGTTAATTTGCAATTTATATGGATTCACAGGAATTCAGTTGTATTACAGAAAGTCATCTTGTCAATACTCAGCGGTCTTTTCAAACTAAAGTTAATATAAGCAGGTTTTTGTCTCATTTAGAATAAACTTATCACTGTCCTCATATATTTTGTTATTTATTTCGTCAATATCTTTATTAGATGTTGTTATGTAGTGTAAAACATATCTTATACAAAGTTTAATAGATCACTTATATGCAGTAAAAATAAAATTGGGCCCAACACTGAACCTTGAGGTAATCTTAATTTTGCATCACATTCTTCTAATACTATATTATTAAGTAATATTTCTAGCTTCCTATTGGACATGCAGCATTTCATGCAATTAAAAGGGGGCCTCATACCAATACATACTGTACTTGGGAAAATATCAACATTTACGGTATCAAAGGCTAGGCATACGGTTATAATGTTATAAACATGGTTTAAACATTGAGTATTTTTTTTAAACAATTATTGATTTGCTTTAATTTTTTCAATTTTGACAGGTTATTTACTAGTCGTCTTTGGCGATAATTCTCTATCGTTCATGGTACCTTTTTTATGAACAGATAAATTAAAGCTGTTTAAGTATGTCAGGAAATATACTAGAGTTTAGAAATAACTTTATCAAATAAACTAAGAGGTCAGTTATATTAGTGACAGTGACAATGTTCTTGAAAGCTCTGTCTCTAAGTCATCACAACCTGATTTTTAAGCTCGTTGTTAGTAGCATTAAAAATTTCGTTTCCCGTTACAGGAGTGACAAATATTAAATTTTTATTGTAATTTGATAAGGTACATGACAGATGAATTGTAAAAGAAATTTTGCAAATGACATCTACAACAGCAGAAGAAAAATGTATAGCAAAAGAGTTGACCCTATCTTTCTTGGTCTTCACTAATTATCAGGGAGCGGAACGCTTGCCAGTTATGTATAATATTAAGTAGATCTAACCCGACTTCCTGCCACAATACTGATTGCTGAGCTGGTGCATATATTACAGGTATATAATAAACGCATACCTTCAATTCATTCAATTATATGAAGGCTTTTTAAAAAATTGTATAACTGCCGGTTTTGAAAAATGGTCAAAATGGCATATATTTCCGCTCCCTGCTAATTATGTTTGCTTCTGTATAAGTATATTCCTACCATATTTCTTTGTTTTTGTTTTGTGACTTGTTTATTTTATTAGTATAGTAACCTTTTTACACTCCGTAATTCCAATAATTTTATTAGTCAGAACTGTCGAAGAAGATTAATTATTAATTGTTTTTATGTATGACCGGTCTAAAATAATCACTTTATATACTTGGTTTGAGGGCTTAAAGTATCACTTTTCAGCCCGACGAGTCGTAAAACACTTTATAACCCACCTAGACCTTTTGCTCTATTTTTCCTACAACATTTTCGACTTCTGAGGCAACAAGTTCAACATGGCAGCTTCTGACGCTTCGGTAATCTCTGGTGTGGCACAGAAAAATAAATTTTCATCCTCTTCCAGTTCAATTGAAAGACACAAACCACTTCAACAAAAGGATTGTAAAACTCTGGGAACGAATTTTGCCACAAGAGTACAATATGGCCACCTTTATTTACGTTGTTGCTTGGTTATTTTTATTTGTTTTTAATACAAATGCAAAGTCAAATTTCTACCTCTCATTGTGACAATACGATTGTTATGGAATGTCAAAATTTAACAGATTAACAATCCTGATGGAGTATTTACAAGATAGCCGACATATATTTATGTATTTCAGAAAATCTAACATTCGTATTTATGCATTTCTAGAAAAAGAAATAATTATTGGGTATTACAAAAGCATTCTTTCAAACCTAACATGGTAATTATAATAATAAATACCTATAGATCTTTATATTTTATACTGTCATTCTTATCTGAATGTTCTATTTAAAAATCGAAAGTTAGTGTCACTTTCGGCGAAACCGGAAGTGAAAAAAATCACCTGTATGTCAATAAATGCCGCGTATTATGTATATAGAATATCCCAAATTTCAATTAATTATCTTCAAAACTAAAGGAGAAAAGGGGGTGTACCATGATCCTGTTACACCCGGTATAATGTAAAAGACGACCCACTAAAAAAATAATTATCTAGTTGAAACTGTAATATATATTTTGGACCTGTACAATAGACTTCTGCGTACAATACATACAATATCTTGAAAAATCAATTAATGACGAGTCACCAGAAGTGACTGTTATTATATAAAAAGTAAGTAAAAAGGTTAAAGAATTTAAGCGCTTGACTTGACAACGGGTGGTAGTCGTTATAATACCTTAATATTGAAAAATTATAATAAGAATAATAAATCAACACGAATGGTGAATTTATTGCTATTATGGCTGCACATTACCGTCAGCTAAATTTATAATGTTGCATCGTTTTCCTTGCAGTAAGCCTACACAAGATTCTACTAGGTAAGTGTCGGAGATTATTCACTTTGCAAGTATTCGCAAACTTAAATATCCTTGAGGTTTTAACAAAAATTATATGTGGCAATTAAAATAATGTTTAAAAATATTAATATGGGAAAAATGTGTTAACTTCTCTACTTTGTGATTTTAAATACTAGTCCAGTAATAGCACAGGACAATGCACATGCCGAGGACCCAAAAATTTAAAATTCTCAACTTAAGGATATGTTTATAATAAAATAATATTTTTTGTTAGAAGAGGTACAAATAAGATAAAACAAAGACAAGTTAAATGTGTTGGTTCTCTAGTTAGCGTTAAAAAGCCACAAGTGCCACACGTGTCCCAAGGAGGATTTTCTGAGATTTCCAGTTTTTTTTCAAGTTCATTCCCGGAACATATCTCCATAATCAGGTCATAGGTCATAATCGGACTGAGCAGGCATGCTGATTCGTAATCGCAAATGACTTGACACGACAAGAGTCCGTAGGACCGAAGGGTATTCCTAAATGTTCCACAATTTGTTCATTGAAATTTTTTTTTGTAAAAAAATTTCATTCTCCAAGAGTCTACATCGGCTGGAGTGATATACAGTGGCGCGTACTTGCACCCAGCGTTGGCTGCGAATGTCAAGACGCATGCATAGTCGTGTTTTTGACAATAGCCAATTTTTAGCGAATTTTTCGAAACAAAAGTTGATTGAAGCGGAGAGAATAGGTGTAAAAGGGAAAATAGCATTAATGAAGGATATAAAATAGAAAAGGGTACCTCGGAATAACAATTCAGTTAACGACGTGTGTATTTATACATTTTTTCCAAATATTTTATATTTGCAGAGTTACAAGGGTAGCGAATTTTAACTGAGACACACTGTATACAAAAATTTTTGGGAATTTATGTACGAGTATTTGAGACAATGAGGGATACGCTCACCAGTTGGCGCCATTGGCGAGTAAGATAACTGTCAAAAGCTATTATTAGGCGCGGGAAAAGTTTATAGGGTTTTGTTATAATTATTTTGTACACCAGGAAATAAAAAACTTGTTAATTATGTCTCAGTGTTGTGCAATTCCATTTTGTTCGGAAACAAAAAGCGGATATATGTTTCCGAGAGACAAAACTCGCGTAAAACAGTGGTTGGTAGCGATTCGCAGGAAAAACTTTACTCCTTAGAAATATTCGCGTGTTTGTAAGAAACGTTTTAATCCTGACGATTATGCGGTACCAAAGGAGTCTACTACAAAAAATCGTAAATAGTAATTATGCACATTTGTCGTTTTCATCATGCACATGCTTGATATAACCTAACCTTAATGAAATGAGACACCTCTGATAGGTACAATAATTTCCCTACAGAGCAAGTAAATTACTACTTTCCCCTTCTGCCATCATTGTGTTAAATATTTTTCAGCTAATTTTTATAAAAATCACTAAAAACCCGTGTTGAAAAGCCATAAGAAACATTAACGTTCAGTGACATTTACCTTACCCTACACTAATGCCTCTCGTGGTAAATTCAAGCGCGGTAGCCCTCATTGAAAGAAAAAGCTGACAAAATTTCGACAATTCAAAATTGATCTCACGACGTATCTCTTAAACGGCACCACTATTAAAAAACCATAAGAACATAATTTTAGCAAATTTAAAATTTATTTACTATTTTGTACCCATGTTTATAAACTTTCGAAATGCAATTTTTTGAATTCACCATTAAATCTGAAACACTTAAAGAAATATCAGAATACGTTATCGCTCCTCTGATATACTTAATAAATAAGTCTCTTAGTTCAGGTATTTGTCCGGACATTTTTAAAGTATCTACTGTAAAACCAATTTATAAAGGTGGAGATGAAAAGTCAGCTTTAAACTATAGACCAATCTCTCTTATAACAAGCATTACTAAAATTTTTGAAATGGCAATAAATACCAGAATCCTGAGGTTTCTAGATAAACACAATATTTTGTCAACGCAACAATTTGGTTTTAGAGAGGGTAAGTCGACTGAACACGCAATTACTATGCTTACCAAGAAAATTTGAATCTCTGGATAACTCAAAACCTTCGCTATGTTTGTTTCTAGACTTAGCAAAGGCTTTCAACACAATAAGTCACATGTTATTATTGGAAAGTTTAGATGATATAGAAATTAGAGGTACAGCTCTTAAATTAATGCGTAGTTATAGTTTATCTAATATCAGTTTAAAATATTATAAATTCAGCCTCAGTGTTACGTATATAATTAACGATTTTTAAAATATTGTAGGGCATGTATTGAAAAGCCTTGAAAAGTAAGTTACACGCGCCTATGGGTGGCATGGTTTCGAGGTCAGTTTACAAAGGAATACCGCGCTCTTATTTTTTATATCGTTTTAAACTGACATTGGATAAACTTATACCTAACAAATATGAGGCAATGTGTGGAAATCGATAACACCAGAAGCTGTTTTGAAACAATTGAATATGGTGTACCTCAGGGCACTAAACTTGGACCAATTCTATTTATCCTTTACCTTAATAATTTATTTGAGATAGAGTCAGAAGGTACGATCATCAGTTTTGCTGATGATACTGCCATTTTTTATGAAAATGACACATGGAACAACTAAGAGAAAAAGTACAAAATGATTTTGCAAACATAAAGCAATGGTTTGATTTTAAATTTCTCTCATTAAACTTTGAAAAAACAGTATATATACCTTTTAGCTGCTATAATGCCTCTTTACCACAGTTCCCATCCGTAGAAATAAAAGATAAACAAGATAATTGTCTTTCAGTATTCTCTAAACCGCATACTAAATACCTTGGGTTAATTATAGACTGTCGCCTAAGACGGAACAAATACATAAATTATATCACCGACAAGTTGAGAGTACATATTCATCTTTTAAAATTTCTAAAACATTTGTTAGATATTAAACATCTAAAAATAATATATATGGCTCCTGTAGAACCACATATTAGATATGGTGTAATAGGTTGGGGCGGTGTTTTGAATGTACATTTAAATAAATTGGAGTTAACTCAAAAAAGAATTATTAAAATATTGTACAACAAAGTACCTACCTATCCTACCGATTCTTTGTATAGAGAGTCATCAATCATGGATCCACGACAGTTATTTTTTTTAAGCTTGTCACTGATGTTATATTCAGAAACAAAAATAATTTTACAACATGTGTATAATACCAGAAATAAAAAAATCTTATATCAGCTAAACTAATGTATAAAACAATTGGGCAACGATTTCATGTGTACCTCGCACCTAAGGCATACTTTATATCTGAAACATTAAAAAATGTGTTTAATAAAAAACTATTTAAAAGAAATATAAAAAAAGTTTTTATTGGAAATTCCCAGAATAGATATACATAACATATTAGACTTGAAAAATTCTTAAAAAAAAACTTTAAAAAAGAAAAAACTAAAAAAAAAAATTCAATACTTACCTTGTATGTAATTTTAAACCTGATAAAAAAAAACTAAAAATAGAACATGATTTTATATTAAAATAATAAAAGCGTATTCATGAATGTATAATATAGTAATGTTTGTATATGTATATTAATGTAAGAATTATTTGAAATGATTTGTAACTATCTACCTATTTATGGCTAAACATATTTGTAATTATTCATGTATTATACGATGTTTAATACTGATTGTTCCTTTTTTCTAGTCACAGTCAAGGTCCTATTGAACCTTTGTGATTTCTTCTCATGTTTGTTTGTATGTAATTTAAGAATGTTTTTGTTTTATACCAACTATTTTGTAATTCTCTTTCCAAATAAAGATATTATTATTATAATTATGATTTTTGCAAATTAAACCTCAAAGGGTTATAACGTTTATACCGAGAGATGCAGAATTGACTCAAAAATTATGCCATAGGAGATTTGGTGTTACTACCCAGAACACCCATCGTTTTTCTAAAATATAAATACCCTTTTAAATAAATGAAATTGCGGGTATATTACATCGGTGCGTTATTTTATGGAACACAGCAAGTGAAATATTTTAATTTCTATTTTTTTCTAATTCTCATTCACCGAATCAGTGTTAAATGTCATGTATATGTATATGAAAGAACAAAACTAATTTAGTTGATACAGTGGTAAATTAAAAAAAAAACATTTGCATCCGTACTATATTTACAGAGAATAAAGATGAGTATGCATTTTTTAATACTTTATAAAAAGAATACCCACCGTAATCTAAATAAATGTGTTTAACCTAAAGCTGATTAGGGGTAAACTGAAGAAAATGCCAGTAAAAATACCCACATAACGTTTTCGTAGTTAATCCAGTCGTTATGGATGGTGAGTTGCTGTTTCGGTGAACTGACTGGTTTAAAGCAGGTTCGAGACACCTATAATTTCTCATTCTCGCTTCAACTTACCTACTTATGTAATTAAAATAAACCTTAGCTTTTTAATCTTAGTTTTTGTACTTATTTATCTGTATAAAACTCCTTTATTGTTCAAGCAGGTATATGATGGTCACCACTGAACTGGTTAAATAGGAACTGAAATAAAAAATGGTAGGATGTGTTAGGTAGGATGATTTAGGAGAATTTTGTGCAATTTTTACAACTTTTTCAGTTACTTATCTTTTTTGAAATCACGAGAAATACTATATTAAATGATGGTTATACCTACAGAGAAAGATTTGTATAATGTTATGGCAATTTCGAATAACTTTTCAAAAATATTGTAACTATTCTTTCACACGGTGCAAAGAAATTTAAATGCTGCGTTTTCTTTTTCGTCAATGTCTTATTTTAATTCCTAGACAACTTTAACATAAATAATATTTTTTCGATAATTATTTATGATTAAGTTTTAAATATATATAATAATCTTTTCGATAAACATGCCACATATACCAGTTTCAAATAAGTGATTTTAAGCGATGTCCAGCTACCTTCATACGAAACTGCATCCATTACAAGCAGCAACACACGTTCTTTAATATTTTTCATAATTCTCGCGCCCCACTGCTATCCACACATTCACATATCGTTTCTGCATTTGTGTGTTCTAACACAAATGGACATTGCAATGTCTCATCCATCCCCACAACCAATATATTGAATTTGCGATGTTCTGACCAGTGACCACTAGCGTCGGCTGTTTCATCTGCACTAACCGATACGTGTTTGTCTTGTAACTCGAAAACAATGTCTGTTTTAATTTCGTGGCACACCAGCGATATGTAATTGCTCCTTAACGTTATTGTACTTATCACTAACATAATTTTGCAGAACCTCTTTAAAATGAGGGTTTTGTCTAGAAACTGTTACACGCCGCCATCATTTTAACTAGTAGCGGCTGGTGGATTCTAGTTATACCATATCTCTATATTGAAGCATGGAACCCAAGCAATATTTTAGGGCAAGACTATCAGTATTGAATGAAGAAGTTTTACAGAAAAAAATTGAGAAAGTTATAAAAATACACTGCCACCCCAGATTACTTCTAGACCATTAGTAAAATATTTGCAAATAATTTTTTTTTCGTAATCAGAAGAAAAATGTATCACCCCGTTTTTTTCTGGTTTTCGAATATTTTGTTTTTTCGTAAAGTTATAAAGTTATGATATGTTGAAATTTACACAATGAAGAACTTAAATTTCAAAATGTCATAACTTTTCAAAACATCAAAATTTTCGGAAAGAAAAAAAAATGGGTGACATATTTTCCTTCTTATTACGAAAAAAATAATTTGCAAATATTTTACCAATGATACAAGTGGTCTGGACGATCGTTATGAATATATAAAGATTTCAGTTTACTATAAGATTTTTGATTTACGTGACTGATATATTTAGAAAACCTTAAATTATTATCTAAATAGATTCCTAAGTCCTTGTAATAACCAGAAGGTATTATACTTTTATTGTTGACACTAAGAATGAAGTGCCTCAATGCCTACCAACATTCAGTAATTCAGTTTTTGTTTCATTTAATACTAATCTCATTTCTTTTGTAATTTTTTTTTTTGTATTTGGCAGGAAAGCGATTTAGATAAAATAGCCACAGTGGAAAAAGAAATTCATGGTGTCCCACTTATCAAATTTGCTAAAAGTTTAGGTGTAATATCCATGGAATTAGGAATTTTGTTACAAATTAATAAAATAATTAAAAAGTGTTTACATTTAAAACTCGTATTCCAATCCTTATCCAGTCCCTAATGGTCTTACATATAAATTGTTTTAATTTTATTTTTCCCATTTTGATGATAATGTACTATTTTATTAAATTCAAAATCGTTTATTAAAGTGGCACTTTACCAGATAGAAATGTCACTTTTCTATGTAGTAATGTCACTGTTAATAAAACACAGTTTGATAGAAAATTGTTTATTTAAATATTGAAAACATTATTATATATATTAAAAGTACAATTATTCAAATTTGAAAACAACACCAAATTTATTCAGTTCTATTTGTTCTTCCTGAAAACTATTATGATTCTCCATCTGCATTCCTGAATGATCTTGTGGTGCCACTAGTTCTTGCTGATGAAATATACTTTTTGAAATTTTCAACTTATTGGCGATGCTTACTTCGACATACCCTTCAGCTACACTAGTTGACTGCCATCCTCAATGCCTTTTAAGTGTTTGAATGTCAGCTCCACTGTCAGCGAGGAAGGTGGCCAGTGTAACTGGATGCATCTGGGAGTTTTAAGTATTCTGCAACTTTTTGGGGAAGTTTTGCAAAACTGTTGATACCAACTGGTTGTATTGTGCACTTACCGTGATTATAGTAAATGAAAAATCTATTGTACTTGTTTCGGTCTCAATCGTGAATACTTATTAGCGCGGTCTGCCTACGGATTTGGACCCTTAAGTGAAGATACAGTAAACAAAAATATGCAAAAAATCGGAAAATCTCCGTAGAATTCAATAAACCAAAATACAAACAACTGGCACCTCGGGGGCCCATAGTAAATTGGGCCCAAAGTTGGCCAAAAACGGTTTTTTCCATTTTACTCTGTGATGGTGCCATAAAATGAAAAAAAGTTTTATACAAAAGTTGTAGAACTATTAAATACGAATCGATCTGTCGAAATCTCATGTCAAAAAATTCAAAAATAAATTATTTATTTGAAAAAAACCGTTAAAAATCGCGTTTTTTTTGAAACGCTCATATCTTCGTGAAAACAAATCATTTTTTCACGAAACTTGGTAAAAGTGTAGCTCCCTACTAACTAAAAAGGATCGTTTTCAAAAAATTTAAAAATATTATAAACATTTTGCAAAAATTGATTTTTTCGAAAAAATCACGTTTTTTTAAAATCTCGATAGCTCATACACGCTTTCATATTTCTAGTCAATTTTAAGCTTAAAATTTGCTTGAAATGTTGTACTAACATGGTTATTTATTGCGCGCTTTTTAAATTGATCGGTAATATGCGAAAAATCGGTTAAAAAATCGGTTTTTTTCTTAACAACAAAAAAATCGATTTTTTTTTAAGAAAAAAAAATGTTTTTTTTTTTTGTTAGCAGCATTGAATAGCTGGTATTTTTTTTATAAATTTACAAAAAAAAAAATTTATCTACGACCCTTTGGAGCCGAGATAATTTTTTTTTTTGAAAAAAAATCTAGTGACGATATCTTTTAATATTAAGGGCTGAAATTTACAGAGTTTGTAGTTCAATACTTGTATTTTACATAAAAAAAATACTACAATGACATATTCGCTCTCTATTCTTTGGAAATTTAATGGCAAGCGGAGCACACCCCGGCTCATACGTTCGTTCGCTCGAGCGGTGTCGAGGGGGTGCGGGACGGTGTTAACGTGAATACATCTGTAAAACTGTATGCTCTTATCATACGTACCGTATCGTAGTTTCAACTGCACACAGAGCGTTCATACGATTATGTCTCTTGAACGTTATGTTGATTCTTAAAGACATATGAGTTGACAGGTAAATAATAATTGTTAAGCAACATTTTTAGTATAAAAATAAAATATTTATTTTACATGAAAGTTCAAAATATTGACAGTGAATATAAACGTGTACAGTACTTAATTGATCCGTAGTTTTTTTATCGGAGACCCGTCCCCCCCCCTCCTCGTTGTCACTGGTACGTTCTTCGCTGTATGCAGCGAGTACGGAAGAGTCGGCTTCGCTTTCGATCTCATCATCATCATGGACATTGGTCTGTGATCACCACGCAAGACTCATTAAATATATCTTCGTCCAAGTCGTCATCAAGAGCATCTGCCTCCATCGTAGTTATTTCTATATTAGTGCAATTTTCTTGATCGCATGTCAAGCACATGCTTGAACACTTCAGACCATGCCTCCTGCAGCTACAGATCTTCGTTTTACATCCACTTCCGCATCTGCAGGCTATCGTTTTAACGATTTCGTCTGGAACCAGCTGATCCGAGCTGTACGTGGGAAGCAGATTAGTGCCGTCGGAAGTCCAACCCCATTGTTCTGGCTCTAGCGAAGTTCCGAGCCACGTTTGCAACTGCAAATAGGAGCGGTAGGCATGCTGCTGCCTCCGTAGGTGGGAGGGTGGCCAAATTAAAAGACGATTTTTTCAACCGATTTTTCGCATATTACCGATCAATTTAAAAAGCGCGCAATAAATAACCATGTTAGTACATTTCAAGCAAATTTTAAGCTCAAAATTGACTAGGAATATGAAAGCGTGTATGAGCTATCGAGATTTTAAAAAAACGTAATTTTTTCTAAAAAATCAATTTTTGCAAAATGTTTACAATATTTTGAAATTTTTTTGAAAACGATCTTTTTTAGTTAGTAGGGAGCTACACTTTTACCAAGTTTCGTGAAAAAATGATTTGTTTTCACGAAGATATGAGCGTTTCAAGAAAACGCGATTTTTAACGGTTTTTTTCAAATAAATAATTTATTTTTGAATTTTTTGACATCGGATTTCCACAGATCGATCCGTATTTAATAGTTCTACAATTTTTGTATAAAACTTTTTTTCATTTTATGGCACCATCACAGAGTAAAATGGAAAAAACCGTTTTTGGCCAACTTTGGACCCAATTTACTATGGGCCCCCGAGGTGCCAGTTGTTTGTATTTTGGTTTATTGAATTCTACGGAAAATTTCCGATTTTTTACATATTTTTGTTGACTGTATCTCCGAAGTGAAAAATTAACATGGGGCCAAAAATAGGAAGACTGCACTATATGACAAATTTCATATCTGTTGCACTCTGATCCTACGGTAAATATAAGTCTTTTTTTGGTTTTGCTATCATGTAAAGTAACCAAAATTTTTCCCGTGTCTTTTATATCTTTTACGGTTAAGCTGCACAATTCTGCACGCCGACATGCCTCATTTAATCCAAATATTAGTACCACTTTCATTAATAAGAACTTATCGTCTGGAGCCTCTTTTAAAAACAGAGTAACGTTTTCCATACTCAAAACGTTTAATTTCTACGCTTCGTATGTGTCATTTTGACGTTCTAAAAAGGCAAGTAGCTTTTTGTATTGTGATATATCCGCATTTTCGATTATTTGTATAGTAGTTTCAACATGGAATATGTAGACCATAAACCGGATGCCTTAAGAGCTTTTGCCTGAAATAATGAAAGACATTGTATGAAAAACAATAAAATATGTATGAAAAATAGCTTATCTTCCCAAAAAAATACGCTAGCATTACACTTTCATCAGTTCTTGGTGCGTTTCTTGTCATCCTCCAATTACAAAATATTTCATATACCTTCTCGTATTTTTCCTTGGATTTAAAGGAAGTAAGCTCGAAGACGCTTCTCGAGCGACATTTAAAATGTCTTCAGAACAAGACTCATTTTTATAATTAATATGTAACAAACTCAATTCGACTCACAAAATGAAACTTGTTAACTGTTGTTATGTAAATAAACAAAGGCGTGTCAGGTTACTAGGTTACGGAAATCTTACCCAGGTACCTACTATGAAATTTTTTAAATTTCTAACTGTAATGCTTTTATATCTATGATTATTTGCTTATAATTATTAACACAAAATGCGAAAAAATAGTATAAACAA
Source organism: Rhamnusium bicolor (assembly GCA_029963845.1). Taxonomy (NCBI): domain Eukaryota; kingdom Metazoa; phylum Arthropoda; class Insecta; order Coleoptera; family Cerambycidae; genus Rhamnusium; species Rhamnusium bicolor. Next base: position 238,927 of record JANEYF010003735.1, on the reverse strand, counting down.
ACCTCGTAAGAAAAGCAGTTTTACTAAACTCATATAGCTTTTAAGTGATTCTCTCGCTGTGCTCGCTCGAACTCAAAAGCTATATTCGTTTAGTAAAACTTTGCTTTTCTAAACTTGTTGTTTAATATACTATTTTAGGCATTATTTGGATGCTGTTGAAGAAATAATTTGCAAAAATTCGTAGACTCATTTTTGATAAAAATAAATGCATTTCAAAATATTCCAAAAATGACAATTAGTCCGAAGCACTGCTAGTAGTGGTACTTTTCCTTCATTTCATGGTTGAGTAAAAATAAGAATGATAAAAAGATACAAAAAATTAGATTTATTTATATCGTTAAATAATTCCTGATAAATTTTTTAAATGAAACTTTGATACTCTCATTTAACTTCGACATCAAATTGCACTCGACCACTCGAATTTCAAAATATTAGTAGCGGATTAACTGGGTTTTGTGATACAAATGCGACAAAATTTTTATGGAAATGTATTTAAAAATAACTCTCGTTATAGAAGAAAGTTTAGGGGATGCATTTTTTTGACCACTCTGTAGTAAATAAATATTAAGAAAATATAAATAACAATATATACACGCATGTACACACACTTACATGGGTAATCTAGCAACATGACTAATATTTTTTTAATAACATCACCAGAATTAAAATGAAATATGAAGGTGACATTTATAATTGGAGTGTAGGAGTGAGAGTTCAGTATACTTTGGAAGCTAGTTAAATTATTTATTTTTTTACTGGTAATATATCTTTATAAGAGTGACTACCTACTAACATTTTCATTAATATATCAAACATCTAATAAATGTGGTTGGTAAACTAAATTAAAATAAAAAAAAATGTTAATTAAGGTGTATATAGTCCTTATTTCTTTAATTATTTTTCAAATTTGTTTTTGTCATTTTATAAAAATGCACTAGTAGACCATAAAAATATACTCCCAATCTTACGGCAGTCATGACGTAACAAGTCAGGATAGCCTGTCGCTAACCTATATTAATATTGACGGGTGTTAGTGTGAACAGTCGAGCATAAATAATAAAAAAATAAAAAACATGTACTAGCTACAATTGAGTAATGTTATATTATTGTGTAATATGCATCCCAGCGGCCTTGGTTTTTACGTCATGACTGCCGTAATATCCGGGATTTAATCATTCCTTGATATCTGAGAAGAAAACACCATCATTGTAGTTGTTTTTTAATCCCATTTATGATTACAAACTTTAATGTAAAGTTTTGAGGTGTATATCTTGGGTATCTAAAATACATTAATAATCCAGTCACTTAAGCCAAAAAAAGAGGGTCAACCTCGGAATGAGAGATAATAAGCTGTAAACTTGTATAAACCTTTATTTTGGCGTTCTAAAAGTTGTCTCAAAAGTCCCATAAAATCTCGTGTCCGCGTCTTAAGATATTCAAGGTCAAAAGTCACAAAAATCGATTTTTTGCAAATATCTCGCTTCCTATGGTTTTAATGCCATTTGCATTTATTATAAAAATTGTAGAGAATAAAATTCTCTACAACTTTTGTTCTAAACATTTTTTTATATACTCAACCGTTTGTGAGATAGAGGGCGGAGAGCGCGCCGCGCTTACCTATTCACAGCATAATGCAAGATCAACCGTAAGTCCCGGTAAATAATACGCCGTATAAAGTCTATAAATCATTAAGTCGAGTACCATCTACTACTCATAAGAAGCCTCGCCAAGATAATCAAGTCACACAAGCAATGATAGAGATTTTTAGTTATATAGAAAATCATGACGGATCACAATTTACATTGAAAGAGCTCAAAGATGTCCTGACGGAGTATGTACCAGATGATAAGACTATCATTACAAAACTTCAACAAAAATATTTGACCGACATAATAATTACGAAAAAAAGTAGGATCATTTACTATCATATCTTTTCGTGATACACAAGCTAATATACTATCAAAAGCTTGGTACAATCATAAAAGAAGGGATCCCGAAGAAGAACGGTTACGGATTGTCGAAGCTGCAGCAGCTATTATTAGGGAAGATATTCGATCATCTGTAGTTGAAACCAAGTCTTATCCACTTCCAAGTAAAATGTTAGATGATATTAATGAAGAAATACCAAACACTTTAATGCATTTTTTACAAGAAGTCATAATAAAAAATAGAAAAGGAAAAATAGATAATTTAAAAAACGAAATGCACATCAATGTCATGCAATAATGGCTGCGATACGAGAACGGTCATTTTCATCAAATCCTTCTAATTATAAAAGTTTTTGAAAAAGCTCCCCACATTTGAACTTCAACTGTAATAAATATGTGAAAAAGTATTTCTAGATAAAGATATGATTAAAATGTATTTACTCTATTCTTTTTCTACTTAAAGTATAACACTGATCTGCAACGAAATCCTCCTTTAAAAAATTATGCTATAAGTATGAAGATTTTAATGCTCTGAATCTATTCCCGTTGGCCGATTTTTTCTATCACGTCTAGATTTTTTTATATGAATTTTTTTTTAAATTTCATAAATTTTGTTTTTTTTTAAAATTTTTTTTGTCAACATCAAGAACAGTATACATACATACAAAATAAGTTTTAGCGAGTTGTAAGAGAAAGAAAGTAAAGTCACAGCGAATACTGCGCATGCGCATATCTACTACCATAAAAATCACTGTCAATACTTTCTTTCTCTTACAACTCGCTAAAACTTATTTTGTATGTATGTATACTGTTCTTGATGTTGACAAAAAAAAATTAAAAAAAACAAAATTTATGAAATTTAAAAAAAATTCATATAAAAAAATCTAGACGTGATAGAAAAAATCGGCCAACGGGAATAGATTCAGAGCATTAAAATCTTCATACTTATAGCATAATTTTTTAAAGGAGGATTTCGTTGCAGACCAGTGTAATTAACATATATATTAGAATATAATTAAAATATACTTAAAGTATTCCACTCAACAATTTTTTGATTACACGGAAAGTTAAGTAATATTAAACAAACATATACATTGTACTGAAAAACAAAACAAATATATATTCGATAAATGAAAAATATTATTAAATATAATGTATTAATTAATAAACAATGCAAATTATTCATAATCATATATTTTTTAATGATTTATAGACTTTAACGGCGTATTATTTACCGGGACTTTCGGTTGACCTTGCATTATGCTGTGAATAGGTAAGCGCGGTGCGCTCTCCGCCTTCTATCTCAAAAACGGTTGAGTATATAAAAAAATGTTTGGGACAAAAGTTGTAGAGAATTTTATTCTCTACAATTTTTATAATAAATGCAAATTGCATTAAAACCATAGGAAGCGAGATATTTGCAAAAAACCGATTTTGTGACCTTTGACCTTGAATATCTTAAGACGCGGACACGAGATTTTATGAGACTTTTGAGACAACTTTTAGACCGCTAAAATAAAGGTTTATACAAGTTTACAGCTTATTATCTCTCATTCCGAGGTGAAACCTCTAATGTGACTGGACTATTAAAAATATATTTAAGACGCGAAACATTAGTTTCATTCAAATCCAGAGGCTAGATCGATTGTTGAGAAATAGGAACAGCGTCCTAGTTTGTCTAGTATCTCAATAATATTGGGAATGGGGTATCTGTCTTCAACAGTTTTTTCATTCAGTTTCCTGTAGTCTATGACTAGTCTCCATTTTGGTGTTCCACTTGCGTCAATTGTTTTCGGTACCACCCAAATGAGAGATGAGTATGGGCTTTGTGATGGTCTGATGATGTCATTATCCAACATTTCTTTAATTTGTTTTTTAAACTTCTGCTTTGTGGATGTAAGGATCTGTAATTTTTGCTGTAAATTGGCTGATCGTCTGTGGTTTTGATGTCATGTTTAACTGCATTAGTAAATGTTAATTTGTCTTGGGGTTTTTGAAAAATATCGGTATATCTTCTACATAGTTGAAGTAATGCGGTTTTTCTTCTTTGTTTAAATGTTGTGTTCTTAATAGTGAGTTTATGTCGGGGGTATTGACGTGTTCTTGTGTATTTGTTAAGGAATGTTTATAAAGGTTATAATTTTGTAGGTCTGACATTCTTAAATTTATAGGGTCAAATGATACTGGAAAAGAATTATAATTGTAAATTTCAAATATTATGTGTTTATTTTTGACTGTAGTTATTGTGTCAGGGATGTGGTAATCCGCATTTTTAATTTCTTTGAGAAATAGTTTTGTGTTATCCGGTATGGTTGTTGGAACAGTGATTTGTTTTATTTCATGACTTTCAATAATTATTGGTTTTTCAAATTTAAGAGGTATTTGACAGTGATTATTGAATATTAATATATCAGAAATTGAAATATTTAATTTTAACTGCTTTAAATCTTCAAATCCTAATATCCCATCGAAAAATTCATGAAAATCATAAAATATAACATTAAAATTTTGATTAGTGTTAAATTCTGGAAATGCGGGTATAGTAGCCTGTTCATGTACTATTTTTTGACCTACTCCTGTTTTAACTTTTATTGGTCTATGAATTATTAATTCGAAACAATATTCTATGACTATAGAGGATTTTAAAATTGTTTTGGAACGTCCTGTACCGAGTAATAGTTTGATTGGCGGTTGTTTTAATTGAATGTATGGTAAAGGTGTAGTGGTTAATGAGATGTTACATTCTGCTATTCCGGTAAGTTGTTGGGGGGTCTTCGGTAAAATTTAATCCTTCATTGTATTCTTCGTTTAAGAATCTTACTTCTTCTGCCAATGCTTGGTCTTCTTCATCTTGTTGATCCAACTGTTGTAATTCCGTAAATGTTTCTTCCATCATGTATTGATTATTTGGTCTGAATCGGTTGTTAGAGGTTATATCAGCTTACGTGTGATGTAGTTCTTCTTGTCTTCTTGGATAATGGTTGAATGATGTTCTACTAATATCCGAGGTTTCCATTGGTGTTCCTCTTGGATAAGGTCTTCGTATATTTTTGTTTATAGTTGTTTATAGTTGAGGTTTCCATGGGTATTGGTTGATTTCTACGATTCCAAACATGCATTTCTTGGGTTTTCCTATTAGGTTGTTCATTACGTACCATTGGAGCATTTTGTTTAAAAGTTTGTATTTTATTTACGGGAGAAAATGGTTTATATTGTTGTTGTTGATAATTAAATTGTGGCTGTTGATAATTGAATTGTGGATGTTGATAAGTAAATTTGTTTTGAGATTGTTGGTAATTAGCAAGGGGTTGTTGATAAAACGATGTACTTGTGTGTTTGAATGGGATTACCTATTCAAATTATTACTGATAACGGTACAGAATTTAATAATCAGTTAATAAGAGATTTTTGCTTATTACATTTCACTATACCGTATCATTCAAATTCAAACTCCCCGGTTGAAAGATTTCATTCTACAAGCAGATATCACCTGCGACCCCGTCATACACCCCACACTATTCAGAACCATGGGAACTGATACACGCTTAATAAGTCACTATCACACATTTATTCATAAAATAAATGTACAACCACTTATCACCGCATTCGATAATTTAATATTTATGTTGAACCAAACTTATGAACTAGATAAAATAAATAATCACAATAACATTGACATCTCCCTATTAAATCAGGCAGAAAACTTAAAAAAAATTATCACTCAAGAATATAGGAAATTAATTCCAAGACGATTAAGACGAACAAAATGAGTAAAAAAGAGGCTTATTAATATCGTAGGAAAACTTAACAAAGCACTCTTTGGTCTTGCAACTGAAGAGGATGTAGCTAATCTTGAAGGAAAAATTAACACACTTAACTATGTCAAACGAAAAAACATTAACACACGAACTAAATTTACGAACATCTTTATTTTCTACCTTTGCCAATAAAACAGATACATTATTAAATCAAATCTCAAAAAATCAGCAAAAAATTAAAGAGAATCTTCAATATATTAAAACAAGTCACGACAAAAATTTTCAAAAACAAATTATAATTAATCATTCTCTATTATTTTCAACAATTAGATCAAACTATAACCTTTCTCAGATTAGATACAGTAACTCTATTTTTATTAAATACCAGAGATATGCAGACAATACTAATTAACTTGAGACAATTATATCCAAAAGAAAATTTGCTTAAATTTTCACAACCTTATTCATACTTTCAAGCTTTAAAACCATTCTTTTCACAATATGATCGTACTATATACATTGCACTATTAGTACTAATCTTAGCAAATCCAACATCCCTAGCCTTCTTCCAAGTAATTCCTATACCAATAAAAAATATAACATCCTTCCACCAAAACCATACCTAGTCGTCGATTCCACGGACAATTATCAATGGATGGATATCGAACCCAAAAGAATAGAAGATATGTATATTTCCTAGAAGATAATCTTCAGAACACAAAAGAGTGCTTTATTGAATTACTAAGACGCCGACCTGCTGAACAATATTGCAAAATCTCCACGGTCCACATGAAAAGCCCACATGTTGAACAAGTTTCACCAACAGATTATATTATCATTATTGATGCTGTCACAACATTGGAATACACTTGCCATCCGAAGACAATTTCCTATAAAACACTAATTCAGAATACCAGAATTTCCTTATCACCACATTGTGATTTTTACATTAATAATCAAACATATTCTTATGAAGAACCTTTCTCAGCAACAACATCCTTCTTGTTGCATAACATATCGCTAGAAAATTTTTCTGCTATCGATATTTCAATTCCATCTTTAAAAACCCTTCACTCAACACAATTACAACTAGCCACCCTTCAAAAAGTACATATCAAGAATTTCTCACATTCATCACATTCCAATTATACATGGATCATCATACCTATTATCATTTTGATCCTATTAATCGCACTTTTACTATGGAGAAGAAAACGAAGCAAGAAGCTAGAAATAAATGTAACAGTATCATTTTCCAAGGACAGAGACGCCATCTCCATTAAAGAAGAGAAAAAATCCAGCTACAGTCAACTGCAGTTGGACCCCAAAAATTCGGGACCCAACTTCCATTTTAACAGGGGAAGAGTTACGTGACGCCATTATCACGTTTGACCTTATTATTTTTCACTTTCATTCCCCTATTTTGCATAATGTTATACATTAAGTAAGACCTATTGACCGCAATTAAAATAATAATACTTTCCAATGACAAATATAGCTAACCAATTTTGTATAAATATCAATCAGTTTGTAAAACACATCAGTTGTAAACTCATAACCATCTTGTAACAATCTTGAAAAATAAAGTAATTGTACAGTTACTTGCAAAGTGATGTATTCATTGTTGTGAAGTGTGAACGTAGGGAAACGCACCCATAACTATAATTTCACAATATTTTCAACTATTATTTTGTAGAAACAGAAACTATTTTAAAAATATTTAAAGCTAGCAAAATTAATTACTGTCTTGATGTAAACAAAAAATCAAAAAGAAATGCACCTTCATGTATGCAAGTGTTTAATTGTCAAAGCTAGTTAAAATGTGCCCTCTCCAAAATTTCAAGCGAGTAGCGGTTGATTACGATATCTCAATAATTGCTTCACAGTGTTCACATATACTGTGAGCATTATCTATCTAAAATACACCCAAATAGAGAAATCTAATAGATTTAGATCAGGTGAATGCGGTGGACAATTAACTGGGGCATTATTTTCGCGACCATGGGCGTCGCCAAGGGGGCAGGGACGGACGACCGTTTTGGTATACACTTCCATGCAGGGTTTCGCTTAAATGGCGATCAATATTGAACAAAGTTTTTCTGATCGGTAATCTTTGATCAATTTTATACAGGGTGTCCCTCTAGTGCGTATTTCTTCCATAACTCTGTAACTATTACAGATGGGAAAAAAAGTTAACACAAAAGTTCCTCAGTATTCATCATTGCATAATCTAAAAATAATTTTAATCATACAGGGTATTTCGTTTTGGCTGGGTAGTAATCAACTTTGTTAAGTTAAATAAAACACCCGTATATTATTACATGTTAGGTTAGTGCACGTCAAGAGCTTTCCAATGAACTATCATAACATGTACTTTGTTTGAGTAGTTCAGGAATTATTTGAAATTATGTAGAAATTTTGACGTTGTACACCATTACAAGAGTATTCGTCTAATTTGAAATATTTTCAAATGTTTCGGTACGGTAATGAATTACAATAGAAAAGTGCTTTCAAACCATGTATCCGGCTTTAGATTTTTTTCTACATAATTTTGTGTCGAACTTGGAGATTTCAAATGAAATGTTATTTCATATTCGATTAAAGAATTTCAAGAGCTTTCCGATGACCTCCATACTTCATATTTATTTTCAATGGTTTTGAGGATATGATCATTTATGTCCAAATTTTGAGAAACAAAAAACGTAAGTACCCTATTTTGACACATTTTATGCAAATGTTAAACAACTAGTAAATAAAGAGGTTAATAGTTTGATGCTCTTTTTTATAAAGTTGATCCAATAGCGATCTATGAAAAAGTACATTAGGTACCTTATAATAATTGATAGGTATTAGAGTTCGCTGATTTGTTGCCCAAGACAAATAATGGTATTTTTCTAAAGAATAATATTCTACCAAATCAGGAACAGGGAGAATTTACTAATTTTTCTAAGTAGAAATTTTTGAAATAAGTATGTATTAATTGAAATACATACATTGCATATCTGAAAAAATACAATAAAACCAATTCAAACAAAATGCACTAAATTTTATTAACAAATGACAAAATGGTAACAATTAACTTAAATTATTATTCTAACAAATGATCAATGTATTGACCGTTTTGATTTGCGCACAAATTAACTCGATCGTGTAAGGATCTAGTGACATTCATTAACATTTGGGGAGAAATTGTATTAAATGCATTTGTTATTTTATTTTTCAAATCAACGATGTCTCTGGGTTCTTCTTGATAAACTATGTTTTTAATAATACTCCACAGAAAAAAATCTAAACTTATAAGATCGGGTGATCTTGGAGGACAAGTCACTGGACCACCTCGACCAATCCAGCGCTTTGGGACACTTTCATTTAGGTACTTTCTTACCTCAGCGCTATAATGCGCTGGTGCACCATTGTGTTGAAACCATAGTCTAGCTATGATATTTAGTGGTATATTTAGTAATAGGTCATCTAATTCATTTCGTAAGAAATTTAAGTATTTCCGACCTGTTAGATGTCCTTCATAGAAATATGGTCCGAAAATATGTTGGCCCACTATTCCAGCTTGAAACGATTTTGTGTATCAACTTTCCGAATTATTCTTGGGTTTTCTGTGGCGTAATAACGAAAATTGTGACTATAAATCGGCCGCAGTTATAAAATGCAGATTCGTCACTAAATAAAAAGAAGTTAAAAAACAGAGGATATTCATTAATTCTGATTCGTGCCCAATCACAGAATCTTAGTCTATTCTCAAAATCGAGGTTTGATAACTTCTGGTTGTATATGATAAGGATGGAACATATTTTTTCTTTACTACTCTATTTATTACACTCTTTGAAATATCTAGTTGGTCACTGAGCTGCCTCACACTTACATTAAGATTTTCTACAATGGAAGTGCAAATTGCAAACTGATTTTCCTCTCTACTAACCTCATGAGTTCTTGAATACTTTTTATATTTAATACTTAATGTTGCTTGAAATCTAGTTTTCAACCATTCAAAAGCACTGAGTTGTGTGTGTCTTCTATCTGGATATGTAGGCATTCTAGATGCTAATAAAGAATTTTTATTGCATTCTCCCATCATATAAAGCATATCAACTAATTCATTATCATGACAAATTTCTTTTATTTTTAATAATTATTCCTGTTATATTAAACGCACAAAACCACAACTACGAATTGTCACAACTGTTACAATCAATTATGACTTCTGGCAGTCACTTACCTTTTGTTTCCACGGCTTACTTGAAATTAAACTTGCAATTTTTAAATGTTGAACGAATGAACAAGAAAATATCTTAGATTTGTTATTTTGTTCATTAATAATTCAATAAAAATGTTAAAAATATACATGTATATTTTTTTAAGTTTATTTTGCTATTCCTGTTTTTTTGCTAATTCCTCAACTATATCAGATTTGACACATTTATTTTTTATTTTTTATTTTAATGTATGAAAAGAGAGTTGCTCATTTATTATTTATCAATGAACGAATTATTTTATAAAAGAGTTTAAAATAGTCAAAATATTATCCTCTTTATTTATTGGTTATAATTTGAATAAAATGTATCTAAAATAGGGTACTTTATTTCTTATTTCTTAAAATTTGGACATAAATGACCATATTGTCAAAACTATTGAAAATAAATATAAAGTATGGTAGGTCATCGGAAAGCTCTTAAAATTCTCTAATCAAATATGAAATAACATACAGGGTGTTCTATTTGAAATAACAAAGTTATTGAGGATTTTAAATCTTCAAGTTCCATACAAAATTATGGACATCATGTAAAAAAAAATTAAAACCGGATATATGGTTTGAAAGCCCTTCTCTATTGGTAATCATTACCATATCGAAACATTTGTAAATATTTCATATTAGACGAATACAGTCTCTTGTAATGGTGTACGTACATACGTCAAAATTTCTATATAATTTCAAATAATTCCAGAACTACTTAAAAAAAGTTATAGTAGTTCATTGGAAAGCCCTTGACGTCTGCTAACCAAGTATAGAATAATATATAGGGTGTTCTATTTAACTTAACAAAGTTTCGTCTGGGGTAGTAACCCAGACGAAACAAAATACCATGTATGACTAAAATTATTTTTAGAGCATACAATGATGAATGCTGAGGAACTTTTGTGTTAACTTTTTTCTATCTATAATTATTACAGAGTTATGGAACAAAGACGCACTAGGGGGACACCCTGTATATTGATAGCAATATTTAAATACAAACAACTCCAAAACGATTGTACCTATCGAACTTTGGTAATCGTACCTTTTTTTATTCAAGTTTTACATTGGCGTTTTTTGCAACTTAAATGTCAAAAAAATATGGCAAATATTCACCCTCACCCCCTACGTAACTATCCTAACAAATCATGATATTTAGATAAATATTTGAAAACATATAAAACTTAATAAATTGTCCAAATTTAATTTTTGCACCTTAAGACGTTTCAAATTTATTGGAGAATAACTATGTCTTACTTGTTGCTTTTTGACAATTCAGTTCAATTCAAAAAGATTTATTTAATAGTTAAGATATGAAACAATGTCCCTCTCCGGACACTCGGTCCGTTGCCGACCTAGCATCCCCGTGTATGATAGCGACGGAACAATTGTTATATGCTACTTTAAGTGGTACAGCTTCCTTATGAACCGATTTAAAGAAAACGTTTACGTTCAAAACTCAACTTTTTTTGTTTAGTTCTATGACATTTTGATTATGAGACACCCTGTATGTCAAGGACAAAATTCAAATACACAAGAACATTGAGCCACTCTATATCTAAATCATTTCATAAGAAAAATAGTAAGAGAATATACCTATTTAGTCAAAATAAATAATATTTAACATAAACACAATCTACTTTTTCTCTATTAGTATATCTTAGTCTTTATTAGTTTCTAGTAATATCTCTGGATACTCCAGTTTATAAAACTTTATTTAAAAAATAATGTACTGTGTGTAACTGGTTTTAACTCAGTTATGCATGCATAAGAATATAATAATAAAATATGGGTTATCTGTTCCTGAAATAGAAAAAATATGACAACTTGGTGATTTACGTGAATGAAGGAAATTTATATTTTAAATGGAGATTTAAAATTTGTTGTCAATTTGATATAAGAGTCAATTCAGATTGCTCAATTTGGAGGTAGGGTTAAACAGTGTGTCTGGAAAGCAAATATACTGTTATTTTAAACAAATACTTATAATATTTATTATTTGATTTACACTTCTATTTGATGGCTTATCGATGCTCATTATAGAAGTTTTTAATTATATGATGTTTGAATAAAGATATCACACCTACGCTTGAAAGTTCAAAAATAAACATATTTTTAGAAAAATTTCTTGTCACACATATATTTATATCATTTTAGTAATGACTTTGACCCCCTAAAATCAAACTGTTTATTTAGTTATCTACTTAATGTTACATCATATAAAAGACAAACAACAAATTGTTGGATGGGAAACACAAACATTACTAGACACAAGTATAAGTATTAAAATACTTTATAAAAATAAACATATATGTCTCGATTAAGGTAAAGACATAACTAAAGAGAAGCGTGTTTAAAAAATATGTTAAAATAATAATAATGAGAACGACAAGGGTGCTTTTCTTAATATTCGTATTTCGACTAAGCAAAGATTTGCTAGGAAAATGTTTACAATTAAAATGAGAATATATTCATCAGTAAAACGAGAGGTAAAATTTTTAAATCATGGATAAGGCCCGTATAAAGAATACAACCATGGAGACGTGTTTCGAATTTGGTGGTCCTCATTGGTACGGTATAGCTAAGTTGAAAAGATATGCACAACGTAAGAAGAAGATACAAATGGATGTCACTGAACAAAACCTAGACACATATTTGTGGCTGCAATCGTAAGATTTTGTGTTTACAGGGCTACAACCAATATCGCCACGGAGGACAACTATAGCTACCTGCATGGAAATTGCTATCCAAGAATGCAAACAACACAAGAATATGTTGCTGTGTGAATATACAGATCAGTACAAGGAGAGGTGAATCACGGGTAAGGGCCGCATGAAGAATGCAACTGTGGACACTTGTCCACATATAGGAAAAATTAAATATATGGAAACACACGGGTCTGCGTTTAGCCCCTTTCCCATCCACCGACTATACGACAGATGATTTTATTATATTGACTTTGCTACAAGTAAATGAATGAAATGTTTCCAAGAAAAAAATGGTAACCGAGTTTATGAATAAAATGCCAAAAATTTATTTTTTATCAAAAAGTTATTATTATTTTGATATTACTTAAGGTTTCTGAAAAGAACAACAAATGTAATACTTGGTTTTATTTTAAATTTAAGAAACGTATGTTCCTCTCCCTCTTCCTCTTCCTCTTCCCCTTCCCTTCCCCTTCCCCTTCCTTTTCCTTTTTTTTCCTCTTCCTCTTCCTCTCACTCTTCTTCTTCCCTTCCTCTTCCTCTTCCATCACACATTATGCGTTTGCTACACCTTGCCGATTACCTCGGTGCTCCGTCTGCCTTATCTAAGGTTTAACTTTCTGTAAAAACGCTGTGCGTTAAATGATTGGCTGGGTAACTCTATATACAATACAAGTTTGAACCGATCAGTAGACTTAACGATAATTAAATTTAAAGTAATCTCAACTTCATAAATACAGTTTTTATTACTAACAACTTTTTTACGAATATCCCATTGTGAAGTAATTTCACCTAACAGCAAATACCTACGATTGGTACCTATTATATATTTTTATATTATTTCTTATTATAGTGTATAATGTAAATACTAAAGTTAAGTTATTATTATTTATTTCTTCTACGTCCCTCTGTTACTGTTTTTGTATTTACATTGCAGAAAAATATCAACAATTTTTATTTAGAAATAGATGCAACAAAAGAAAATAAAAAAATAAGGTTTCCCAAATTTATAAAACTTTACTTCCACATGTTTTCGGAAAAAATGCATCCTCCTCATTAAATTGAGCTGAGTGACAATTTTTAAGTGCGAATCTCCAAATCAAAATTAACTCTAATTTAACAACAATAAAATAAGGAACTCTAATTAGAATTGTCATTTATTTACTAAAATTTAACCCTCGCAGGAATTGCATGAATTCTTAATTTAATTAATTAGAGATAAATATTTAACTTTTAAACATATTTTACCAATTTTAAACAGACCTATAATTGAATCTAAATAGGGTTATAATAGAATTCGTTTAGATAGTTCTGTTCTTGACCGTAATCGACAGAGTGAAAATTGCGGTATACGCGATAATAAAATTAAATATTTCTGATGACACAATAACTACATATAATAAAAAATATAAAAGTAGTAGTATTAAAAAAGCAGGAATCAAAGTCATTTCCGCTTTAATCGAACAAGGGACTGAATGTATATTAATTAGTTCTCTAAATTATTTCCAAGACTTAATTGGAATGAATTCAATAAATTGAGGCACCTCGAAATACATTGACAATTTTTCTAATAACAGTAGTGCCAATAGTCGCGGTTATGTGGTTGATGGTAACACGGCACGAAACAGACATCAAAGTGTTAAATAATAGATTTCATTTTAATTAAACAGCCACATAACTTGTAAGTTTTAACCACACTTGAACAAGTTTTCAACTGCTTGGGACGAATCCTAATTGTCAAAGCTGACGCAGCATTTTCTTTTATATACTTGCATACCTTTAATTCGGTACCTTGTCATTCTTTCTCATCGTCTGCAAAAAAAAATTCGGTTTCTTTATTATTCTATCAAATTCAACACTTCGTTTGAAGTATAAGGATTTACTGAGAATTAAAAACCAATTTTCTTTTAATTTCTAAAATTACTATTGCACATCTTGTACAGGGTTATTCATTATAAATTACCCAACCCTAATCATCGTTATTATTGCCTATTGAAAAAAAAGTTTTAAATAAAAGTTGTGTGGTTATGACTGAATTTTGTTAAAATGCTCTCAAAAGTACAGTAGTGTGCAGATTTCAGGGGATACAAAAAAAATAATATATCTCTTAAATTGGATTATTATATTTTTGGAATGATTCTTTGTTCCTGATTTCAAAAATATACCATATGTTACCCCTACCATATACCGTTTTTGAGTTAATAAACGTCGAATATCTTAGTTAAACTAGTTACTGTAAATATGGAAAAGTTAACATTATTAAAGTGAGCTATGGAAATGACAACTATAATGTTTGATAAGTGACATTTCTTTAATGAAATAATCAAAGTGAGGAAAAAAAAGTCCAAATATTTACTTGTTATATACAAAATAACACAAATAAACGTGCAGTAAAAAGAGCATATAAGGTTTTGTATCCAAATCGTCCAACACCATCAGAAAATATGTTCAAAAATATTTCCCGAAAGGTGAATAATACCTCCTGTTTTAGTAGAAAAAAGCGTGTAGTTCAAGCAACCCAGGAAGAACAGCTAGATATACTGCTTCATTTCGAGGGTAAGCCCATCCATATTCATTCGCGAATAGAGTTTTTTGAAACATTGTATTATTTTTTAGAAAATTCTGAATGTAGTATAAATAATGCAGTCGATCAATTAGGTAAAAGTTATTCCAAAGTCCAATGTACGTTAAAAAATAACAGCTACAAACTATATAAAATTTTACCCTTACAAGTTTTAACAGAGGCTCATAAAAGGAAAAGCCTGGACTTTTGCCGCCAGATGATTCAAAATGGATGAAGTTCCCGATTTCTTTAGTAAAATATTATGGACTGATGATCACCCCTTTCTACGGCAGGAGTTTTTAATAGAAAAAATCGATGGTCGTGAGGAAAACAAGCACAACAGAAAAAGATTGGTAAAACAAATCAAAAATCAGGAAGAAAAACTGTTATCGTTTGGTGTGGAATTTTCAGAAACAAAATTGTTGGGCCTATATTTTATGATTATACTTTAACTGGAGTTACCTATCTGGAAATAATTATCCCAGAAGCAGAAAATGTACTTTTGCAGAATTTTCCCGAAGCCGAACTTGATGATATGATTTGGATGCAGGATGGGGCAACTCCGCATAGTGTCCTACCCGTTCGAGATCATTTGAATAATGTATTCCCAATATGGATAGGGAATAATGGATCTATTAAATGGCTACCTAACAGTGCGGATTTGACCCCTATGGATTCACTTTTGTTAGGGATTTCTAAAAGACATTGTCAATAATACTAATAATAATAATAATAATAATAATAATAGTATTTAAGTCACTAAAGACAGGATTCGACTTGAAATAAACAATCTGAATGTAAATAATGAAGCCATTTCCGGTGCAATTATAAATATAAGAAGACGTTATTAATTATGCATTGATAATAATGGTGGACACATCGAACATCTTTTATGAATTATCATTTATTTATATTTAAATTTCCTAAATAAATCTATCTATTTTGTATAAATATTTGGTTTTTTTCTTCCTCACTGTAAACCATTCTGATTATTTCATTAAAGAAATGTCACTTATCAAACATAATAGTTGTCTTTTTCATAGCTTACTTTAATAATGTTGACTTTTCCATATTTACAGTAACTAGTTTAACTAAGATATTCGACGTTTAATAACTCAAAAACGGTATCCGGTGGGGTGGGGGTAACATATGGTATATTTTTGAAATCAGGAACAAAGGATTATTCCAGAAATTTAATAATATACAGGGTATCCCATTTAAAAAATACATTATTAAATTATATGTCTGGACTGCCATGATATTACAATACAATGTGATTTTAAAATTGTGTGATAAATTCTTTAATTTTAATTCAATATGGGCATGGATCTCGGAAAAATAGAATAGTGTTTAATACATAATGGTAAACAGACATAATTTTGATTTTGTAAAACACAATAAAATTTATATTTGTAGATTAAGTGTAAAAAACTTGCACTTGTTTTTACACAAGATTTTTCTTCTTTCTAACATTCGTCCTTTTTGGTACTCTCAGTGGTTCTCATGTCAACGTGTTTATTTAAAGACAAAAAAAACTATTAATAAAACACAAAAGTGTAATTCCAAATCACAAATTAAAATTTTTTTTGAAAAATGTGGTCATCTTTGTATGTTTATAAAACTTGATATTAATGTTTGAAAAAGGAGAGGGTCCCCCTCCGCAACGTTACAACAAAATAAAATATTAATAATAATTTTTAATTTTTAATCAACCAAAAACCCAAGAAAACGTAAAGAATTCTAAAATTTATATTATAAATATTCCGGAAACAGCACTCTCAATAGGAGTAACAAGTGAAAACTTCATTTCACATAAAAATAATAGGGTGAGTACCGCGGCCCCATGCTACGTATTACCCTTAAATTCGCAACAGATGTGTCGATGTTGATCAATACAGTTCATTAAATCTAAGCCTGTAGTAATTCTTAAAGCCTTTAAAAGTATATTGTGGTCAAATAAATCAAGTGCAGGGATTAATGTATTATCAACTATGTAGTGCGTAACTAACAAGCATATTGTTCATATTTGTATGGTAAATTTACTTCACGCTGACCAAGCCTAATTGATAAACTACGTTATTTGCAATAGAATAAGGATCGATCAATAATGGGTGACAAGATAAGCATCTATTGCTACTGCTAATTACTTAACAATGTATAAATAAATATTATTGATTTACTTAAATAGTTGGCAATAAATATTTGCCGTTCTCTAAAATGGTTTATGCTGAAAACAGAACATGTATCAAGAGCCATTGTAATAGTGTAATCTACCAAAAATGCAAAATAACCTCAATTTACATGTTAGATTATAAATTTGCCAATAGATAATGTTAAATGTTATCTATTTCTTGCAGTTCGTAGAAGTTTTTTTGTTGTATTATATGAGTTATTTAGCTTAACTTCCGGCTGGTGCAACATCCAGGTTTATTTGGAATTTCTTTTGGGTCCTAACAAGTTGGTCTTAATAAAATAACGAAGTTTCCAATCCAATGGTGCTTCAAATCAGAACATCTCTGTTGCATTCTAATTTATAATATTTATATATATTTATTATGATTAGTCAGTACCTTCTTCCATTTTTAAGTTACAAGCGTTTGAAATGATAAATTTTGGAGTACTTTAGATGTGTATGCGTGTAATATCACTAACGCTTAGCAATGGTGCAAAATTCCTACTTTCCCTCAGAACCAGGCTAGCGCGGAATCCAGGGGGTAATAAGCGTCATCGTCCCCCTTGGGCCGTCAAAAAAAGTCCATTGCAAATGATAATGACACTGCTTTTCAAAAATGTAACTATTCACGTAGATCTTGTTTCGAAAATATAAATAATTTTAATACTACTTCCATAAATAGATCGACTTTCGATAACATTTCAATTTACATGCAATGGTGGCAGCTGAAGGTTAACTCTTACGTCCATTTTTTGTCATTTTGACAACGTTTAAGTCAAGTGTGCTGTTTTGACGTTTATACTTTTTTTGAATTTTATAAATTATAATTGGTTGAAGTTTATACTTTAATAGTGAGAATGTAGAAAACATGCAAATAATTATTTAGTATAATTCTCGCCTTTGGTACACTAAGGGCGGAAGTCACATTGTGCGTCTATGGACTTCCGACTTTAGTGAACCAAAGGGGAGAATTAGTAATTACAAACAACTGCTAAAGTAAACAAAGAAACCTAAATTACATCAATATTTGGTAGGTGCTTTATGGCTGGCAATTACAGCTTCTAAATATTTTGGCATAGAAAAAAACCGCCCGGTAGTAATCTAGATCTATGTTTTTCCAAACATTCTCTAAAGCCTCCACAAATTCTTCCCTGCTTTGATGGCGAAAATTTCTAGAGTAAATTTCTTTCACCATTTATCCCCAAACATTCGCAAATGGATTGAGATCTGGACTTCTGGAGGGCCAAGGCAAAACCTCAATAATGTTGTCCTACAACCAGTTACGTATTATTCTACACCTATGTGCAATTGTCCCACAGTACAAATTTATATTACTTACAAATGAATATAACTAATACTAACTTGTTGGAAAGTAAAGTTATCCGGATACAATTGGTGTACTAATGGCAACATAATGTTTTGGAACAAGTCTATGTAATACTTGCCATTGAGTGTATTATTTCCACATGCCAACAGTTTCTTGAACCAGCCACGCTAATTCAAGCCAATATATTAAGATATGGTATGAGAAATTGCTTTAGTGATGGGACGTGCGGGTTAAGATGCGACATGAGGGAACGAAATGTCTAACACATGACATCTTCCGTCTTTTACACCGCTCACATTAAAGCGAGAACGATGAATGCTGTTTTTGTTGGCACGCGACCGAGGCGGAGTTTAGCTTACATGCTGTGATACTTCAGATCCGCACTTAGTTTTGTTGCCGATTCATTCTAGCAGAGCATTGTAGGATATATTGTAAGTGTAATATTTCATAAGATAAAATAAAAATTATTTTATATCTGTTTATTTGCCAGCGTGTTTTTGAAAATAAATTAAGAAGGTTATCGTATTTAATATAAAAGTGTTTCGACCGTGCGAGGCCTCTACATCTACATCTTATTGTGTTTATCAAAATGAAAGTGATAGTGATTTCAGTGATAAGGAAAATCAAAGTTCATTAGTTTTCAGTAAGAAAAAATCGGCTACATTTGAACGATCAAGCGAAACAAATTTGCCTTAATGTTTTTGCAGCGACGAGCTAATGACCCCAATTTGTATAATTTAGATATACTAGGTGAAACAGCATCTCTGACTAACGTTTCCCGTTGCACAATACACAAATTGGTGAAAGAAGGTGCCCTCCCAAGAAAACAATAATCCAACGCCGATCGTTAACAAAACCTTTAAGAACTTTAGTTTACGACGCGTATCAGAAAAATAAAATCCCAACAGTAACGTGGTAGACAGAAAACTAAAGGAAATGGAATATCATCTAAAATATACCAAAAGAACCTCAGGAATTTGAAAAATTGGATTTAAATATCAAACTATTAATAAACGCATGGCAATTATGAAAAGTAGACGAATAGTGGAGTGGCGAAATTTATATCTAGAAGAGATAAAAGAACTCGGAAGAGAAAATAGACCAATTTATTTTCTATATGAAACTTGGTATGATACTCATGACATAGTTAAAAATGGATGGACTGGTGGATCTAGGAAATGTCAACCAATCTCATTGACCCTTAATAAAGGGATTCGGTTGATTATATTGCCCTGTGGATCAGTTGATGGATGGGTTGATAAAGCATTGAAACTGTGCGGAAAAAACATGAAAGACTGTAACGTGGATTACCACCACAAGAACATGGAGGGATAAATATTTGAGGAATGGTTTGAAAATACCCTAATTCCAAAATTAAAACCGAATAGCATTATTGTTCTTGACAATGCAAAATACCATTCGAGACAACTGTATAAAATTCCCAAGAGTTCCACTAAGCTGGAGTTGAATTAATTTGAATTGAAGGAGAATGTCAGAAAAGGAAATACTTCTCCGAAATTCGTTGTAGAGTTAATTCAAAATGAAGTGTCGAAAATTAACAAGGAAGATTGGGAAAAAATAATTAGGAAAGTAATTGCAATTGAGGATGATTATTTACAAATTGCCAAATTTCATATAAATAGTGGATATAAATTTATTATAAATTTGAACGAGGATAGTAGTTCATCCGAAAATAAAAAAAAATAAATATTGTGAAGTGAAGAAGTGAATTTTGTGATATCAGCTGCATTATTTATTTCCATTTTTATGCATTCGTAGTTCAGCTTTTAAAAACATTCTTTACCACAAAACTGGTAACATTAATAAAGAGTTTGTGAGAAAAAGGACCTGTTATTTACACACCAATAATCTATAATTGTATAATTTGGTACAATTCCTAGTAATGCAATTATTCTAGAAGTGTATACTAGTGGCGTATCCTGACATGACCCATGGGGGAGATAAAAACCATGTAAAATTCAAAAACTTTACTTAAATAAAAATTGTGTGATTGTGACTTGCAATAATGGGGACCTCCCACTATATTAAAAGTTGGATTTTTTTATTGTATATGATTCTACACTATTTATATAATCAGTATCTATAAGTAGGTTGGATTTAAAAAAATTAATTACAAAAAAATATATGAAAGTTTGGGTTAATTTAAAATTGCCGCCAATTAATAAACCAATGAAATAATGCGCCCTGTAATATGGCCGACCCAGTGTTGCCCTATCTTTTTTATTAAGATTTATATTCCACTTAATGAATTGCGTAGAAAATGATTCTGTTATTGATTTACTATTGCTATTCATTATTTATAATTTAAATTCTTTTTAAAACGGTAAAATTTTTTTAATAAAATACACGCTCCAATACTATTTAAATAAAATCATCAAAATCAGGTGAAAGATAAAAATAAATAAGAATGATTATAATATAGTTAATTAATATTTGTTTTCACTCATCAATTTCGTAACAGCAATGGAAAATAAATTTATAACATAACCTAACATATTCTATTTCTGATTTTTTCTTAATATTTAAATCTCGAGGTTTTAAAACAAGTACAAATAAAATTTTCTCTTTGTACTAAGGTAAAAAAAATTCTATGAGAATGAATAGTTGTATTTATAATTGAATAAGTAATCACTAAAGCTGGCAGAAATGTTTGGCGGGACATAGGCGTATGCATCATAATAGGCGTAATAAAAGAAATTAACAAGTAACAAAAGCAATAAGCTGTTACAATTTAAAACAATTTATGCACAACTTACCTTCCTAACTAGGTTAATAAACTAGCTTGGTTATCACAAACTGGAGAAGATCTGTAAAAACTTTGCAGCATCAGGTATGTTTCTATGGTTGTGTCCGTGAGTGATGTTCGCTGTGCTGAAAAAATATGCTTATATTTTGAGAACGACCGTTCGACATCTATTGATGTAATACAGGCATACTTAAAATAGTCTTTGAACGCACTTAACGGATCTGAGGTTGCACCATCAGTATCACCACAAATTTGTCTTAATCTGGTAAAACCGGTGTCTTGTTTTAACACACGTGCGAACTTTCCTCCAATGAGCTCATTTTATGCAACACCTATGGAGTGTTGCAGTCGATTTACTTCGTCCTCTATTTGCAGTGACTCCGCTAACGACAACGCACTGTTTTGTATGTTTTGATGGCGTCATGTAATCCTTCATAGTTCTTGTGAATAGTTTTTAAAGTTGTTCCAACGGAAACATCTTCGAATTTTGTCTATCTTTCCTTAAAATCTACAGCCTGGTCAAGATTGATTGAATTGTAGTATCATAGATTTTGTTTGTTGTAAATATTCAGCATTATAAAAAGCTGCCCTCAACCATGTTCCCCAACGTGTAAGAATCGACTGTGGTGGTTCTGGAATACCGGGACACTTGCTGTAAAATGCACGAAGACGTTTAGGAGATTTGAGGAACACGTTTTTTGTACTTGCTATTAATGCATCTACCTCTGGAAAACCTTGTCGAATAGTTTCTGCCAAAAGATGTAAAGCATGGACTTTACATGTAATATGTACCAACCTACAACGATGTTCTTGAAGGGAACGCCCTACCAAACGCATTGTCGCGACACCATCGGTCACAAACATCAACACTTGACTTGTTGACATCATATTTTTCTAACGTCTCCAGCACCACCCGCGTAATTTTTTTGCCAGAAAAGTACGTACGTGTGTTAAAGACATCGGTTTTACCAGAATAGGACAAATTTGTAATGGTACTGATGGTGCATCTGTATATCCGTTAAGTGAGTTCAAAGACTATTTTAAGTGTGCTTGTATTACATCAATAGATGTCGAACGGTCGTACTCAAAATATAAGCATATTTTTTCGCCACGTCAAACATTACTCTTGGAAACAACCATAGAAACATACATGATGCTGCAAAGTTTTTACACATCTTTTCCAGTTTGTGAAAACCAAGCTAGTTAAGAGGGTGAGTTGTGCATACATTGTTAAAAATTTTTACAGTTTATTGCTTTCATTACTAGTTAATTTCTTTTATTACACTTATTATGATGCGTACGCCTATGTCCTGCGGCGCATTTTTGCCAACTCTAGTCATAAGACTAAAATTCGAAACTTTGTTATTTTTTTAACCCCTTTCCGGGGCTTACAAAAACCGGAAAAAATCTATGAGCTCATATTTATAAATACTATCGAGTAAGCAAATAAGAAAATATATATGGGAAATGCAGACGCCATTATTACATTTTTGTTTTATTATTTATTTAGTATTTTTATATTTAAACATTAATACGTCGAAGGCAGAGCAAGTTTGTGCAAACTGTAAGTGTTAAAAAATATATAATATTTTTATAAAATTAAGAAGTTACCTAGTTAATTAATACATGGTTATTAATAAATTCCTCCAGTTATAAATACACATTTTTTATTAAGTACATTTTTATATTTTAGTTTCGTCTGAGACTCATGAGGGCGATATATCCCCGTTAACCCCTCGTAAATTGACACTAGTCAATTAAACAATAATGTTTAAAAAAATGCAAAAGTGTAGAAAATGGCATAAACTACAATGCATACACATGTGGTACAGTCTTTAATTTTTGTTTCCTAATGTATTTAAATTATTTGAAAGAATCATGGACACATGTTCAACTTGCAGCTTTATTTATGACATAGTAAGGATAACTAACTAAATATTTTAAAAAGATTACAGCATTAGTAACAAAATTAATGTATATACATATAAATATCCTATAAATAAGAATTCCTGAATAATGTTTTTCTTTAGTTTAAACTCCAATTAGTGTGACGAATCATTTAATTATAAATGAATATTAAATAATACTAACTGTCTAATATTAGTAAATAATTTACGATTTTACACTTAATTTAACTTGCTAGGAATACATGATATAAAACATAATAACTAAAATAATGAGCACATATTGTAATTAGGTATTATTACACAAACTTAAGACTTTTCTTGTTGTATTTCTTTCTTATTATATACTTATTAATCAAAAATTTAATATGACGTCAAATAATAATTAAATTAATTAAATTTTACTAGAAGCAAATTGTTAGAAATAAATTTTATGCTTATATAAATATAATCAGAGGAACTTAAGAGCTTACAACATTTGGGATACGTGGGGTATATGACGTCAACATCAGAGGCGGATCCAGGAAAGAGTAATACCACACTTATATAAACGCTCATACAAAAATGATAAACAATTTCTTACCTTATAAATGTGACTGGTTACTAATATTTATGGCATTCAAATTCCCGTAGGAGTTAAATATTTCACAAGACACACTGCACAACAGCCGATGCCACAAGAATTCTCTACAATTATTCACTTATGCCACTGGAGTTAAAATAGATTATTAACAACTGTTCCGTGTGATCTGGAGTTAAATTTTGTCGTTTACTACTTAATATCCACTTATATGCAGAAAACGGTCTTTCAACGTCTACAGACGTGATAGAGGCACATTTGAAGTATATGAAGTTCTTCTCAGAGAGCACGTTTATATTAGGTTCATTTTCCTGTCAAAAAGGTCTAAAATTCGCCATATGGTACACAGGATAGCAATTCCTAACAGTTTCGGCAATTCGATGGAGCCCATGTGCCAAGCATGTCACGTGAACTAAATTAATGTTTTTTCAGGCATTGTCCAGCCGTTTTCATATACGCCGATGGGTCCATTACAAACAGCAAAACACGTCCTTTGTTGTTCTCAAAATTCTCGTTCAAAGTATTATAAGGCTGCTGTCGACACATTGACATATTGTTGCTGCATTTGTGCGTTCCAATATTTTAGATGACATTAAATGAGCTCGCAATAGGACAAATTCATCCATCCTATCAAGCAAAACGTTTGCTGCCTTCTGGCCTCTAACATCAGTGGTTTCATCAACACTAACTAATGTTTCTCATACGACTCGGAATAGATTTCTGCTTTAATTTTGACGCATACTGTCGGCAGATAATTTTTTCGAACTGTTGACCCCACTGGCACATTAAAACTATTGTATTTGCCACTAATACAGTTTTGTAGAAATTATCTAAATTCTGGATGGTATGGTTGTTCCATCATTTGCATTATATCTAAATTAAAACGCTTTTCTCTATCACTAACACTAACATCACAACGTACAAGTGTTTTATGTTTTTCGCTGTTCACGTACAACGCGCGTTTTAACTTTCTACGACAGTATCTGGTCACAAATTGTGCATCTTAATTTCTAGTTTCGGAAAGTCGTTTATCCAACGCTTTACAGTAGTTCGAGATGGAAGCTTCCGCGACAATGTCACATACAATACTAATGTGATATACACGCTCGATAATTACACTCCAACTGAATTACGGAGATTCAAACAGATAACTGCGAGGTAGAATGGGAACGAATCGGGGTGTCTCCGTGACCTCTGATATTTACTTTGACGTACCTATTAACTCCTATCTGACTTATATATGTTTATTGCCTTGTTTATTCCTTCGCACGAGTGCTATACTATCATCTAAGGCACTCGTACGGGGTAGACCATACACCAGTGCTTCCTTACGTCCCTGAAGATATTGAGTCCGTTGTCGAGAACGAGAAATGCCGGATTTACTGGAACTACTTGTTCCCGCAGTCAGGCTAATTCAAGCCTGACATAGTCCTCCTCGAACATCAACTCAAGGTGATGTATGTACATCGAGTTCTCGGCACCTGCGGAGAAAAACATCACCTTGAAGGAGGAGGAGAAACGGACCAAATACTGCGATCTCCGGTACGAGCTGCAAGTACTGTACCCAGGCTACTCGGTAAAAATGATCGTCCTAATAATCAGTGTACTCGGAGGGATAAAGCCTACGCTGCTCTTGAAACTAAAGATCATACCGGCCTGCCAAAAGTCAGCCGAATAGTTGGCAGGCCAAATGCAGAAGGCGGTCATTCTGGGTTCTCTACGTCTGCTTAGGGCACATGATTCTGGTATCTACAGTCACTAACCCAGCGGGATGTGGGGAGTGGCAGTAGTTAATACGCCGGCTTGACTCCCGTGAGGCGTCAGAGGCCACGGGAGGACTGTCCGGCGTCGAGAAACCGAAAAAAAAAAAAAGATAAATGAAAAATAGTAATAATAATTTTATAATAAACACCACAGAAATTAGACAACCCCCGAATCCCAGGCTGAAGGAGATTACACTTATAAAAACGCGGACACGCAAGCAACCATTCTCACCAAGTATTAGTCGGAAATTCAAATCGACAGCTACTATAGATAGATTTCTAGTCACGCTTACTATTGCGCTCCAGACAACTACTATGCCACCAAGCCAATAATAATACAGTTTTCAGATATACAGTGCATTCATAACCGAAATATTACACTGCTGCTTATCATTTCTTAAATGTAAAATATTTTGGATTAGAAAAGTTGACGTCTCAGATTAATATCTGAAAAACATGAGAGTCTTCTGTTTATATATTTCCATCGACACGTGAAACATTATGTTATACTGATATTGTTTCTACTTACTTACCTCACCTCAAAGGATTGTTAACTATTTGCTACAAAAATCTACAGAATAGTTAGATACACATATTTATAACCGTTTGTTAAAATCATAGTTCATTCTTTAAGATTCATTCTTGTATTATTACATTCTTTTTCCAAAATATACAAAAGAACTACAGTATATTAGTAATCGCATTAACCAATTGTAGGATAGTTCTGCCTCCTTAGCTCAATCGTTTGAAATAATTGATACCACTGGCACTACAAAATTTAACGAACGCCCATTGTGTTCAAGCTCAAACGAAATTTAACGTATTCTTAATAAACATTTTTGGTAACTACGACACATTCAGAGCGCTCCGGAGTCACCAGGCAATCCACCATCCACCTAATACAATTTTTGCCCATAAATATTGCAAATTTGAAAATGTAAGGAAATGTAATTTTGATTTCAAAATGATTTGTCCACATGGCAATAAAGTTGTAAAATGTAGGAAGTTCGGTCGTTTCTGCATAAATTTATATTAACAATTAACATATGCTGAAGTAGGCTTTACCAAACAAAACGCAGAGGCATCTGGAAAATTACGCCTGATTAGCGCTGCCCCGTTATTTTGTTTTAAACATGTCTGCCTCCCGTCAAATTCCTTATTGTTATTTGATTATCAATTTGAAATGTGTAAAAGTGTAAGAAAAGTATGATAAGTTCTTTTCTACGAGCGTGCGGAAAAGTTTACTTTTCCACATGCATTAGAATTTCGAAAATTGCACTTTTCCGCACTAGTGTAGAAAAGTATATTTTTTCAGCACTGTAGCGGAAAAGTAATTATATCTTTAGTTGCATTTTCGTGCGTTATAATTAGATTTTGAAAACGTGTTAGTTAATATGCCAACGAATTGGGGATTGGAAATTAACATTAGTTGCCGAGTGTTACCTGGAGGAATCTACTAAACACATAAACGACATATCAAATAAAATTTTGAAACTAAATATCCTGTCAAATTCGTTGGAGTTAGACAGTGAGACATGTTCAAATATATCCTCCTCCTCCAATCAATCTACCTTAACTCTACCCTCAAGTAATCAGTTAGCATCTGCTATTAATTTGCAAAGTGCCTCTAACTGTACATTTAATATAAACATTATTAACAACAAATAATAATAGATGATATATGTTTCTTTTTTTATTGGAATAAATGTTCATGTTATTTATTTTTTATTTTCATCAAGCTCGAAGCTCGTAGAAAAAATTTTGTTCCTAACACATGTCTTTTCCGCACTCAACTGCTTGACCGGTCAACGGCAGTCAAGTGCGGAAAAGTATCACAATCCACACTTGTTAAGAAAATAACTATTAGTCCTAGGTCGTGGAAAAAATATTGTACACAACTCGCTGAAAAGGGCACTAACATACTCGTATCATTTTCATCACGCCCGTATGTTATATGCTACTTTCCATGCTCGTTGTATATAATATACTATTTCTTCTGTTGTTGTATAGAACGTTCTGCATTTTTAAAAATATTTACGTAAGTTCTTCAGGTCAAACAATGCGTTACGCTCAAAAACCAATTAGAGGTTAAACAGGTGAAGTAGTTTATACTAAAATATTATCACAAATTACTTAATTGGCCCCATTTATCGTTCAAAAGCGAGTGAAAACAAACCGTGTCATTGACAACCTTACTTAACCACTCTGACCAGTCATATTATAGTGATTGGTGTTTAACGTTTAATATGAATATTTAATGGTGTATGTATGCCATGAAGCATGTTATACATTTTGTATAATATTATTTAATTATCTCCAATGAATATAAAGATGGTGTTTAAAAATATATTTCCTTACCAAATATATTTTCAGTTCATTATTAATTATCTATTTATGACAGAATTAAATGAGTTTTAATTCTGAACAGGAAGCTGATTTTTATTACTGTCTGTAATTATTATTAAAATGTAGCATTTTTAAAGCTTCCTCAGTTTAATTTAATTGTGTCGTCAGCCGATAAGATACAAACTTCCACGTCAACAGGAACAACAAGAACTTGAATTTTGTATAATTGTTTTTATCTGTTCCAAAATATTTCATACCTAACAATATACCAGGTGGGAAAAAATACTCAGAACTATAGAAATGTGGAGTTATTCACGTGAGAAAACTGAAACTTTAGGGAGTTGTTAGTTGTATGTAGAACTCTGTGCTTGCCAAATTTTAAAGTTATACCAGAAAACAAAGAAATACATAGTGTATTTCATAAAAGGTTACTGTGAGATGAAATGTAATAAATAGAAAAGGATCATGAGTGAGGCCCGCAAAAAGATGGAATCCGCCGACACGTGTTTCTGACTTGCCACCCATGATCCTTATCTGCTTATTATATTTCATCCCGCAGTAACCTTTTATGTTCTGTTACTTTACATTTCTTGGGTAGGGAATATCACGCAGTTAGCAACAATTGCCTCCGTGGCAATATTCTCTATCACCCTGTAAACAGGGAGTCTTTCAATTGCAGCCACAAATGAGCGACTGGTTCCTGTCAGTAGTTTCCTCTGTGTTGTTTTACCTAAGTTGTGCCCATCCTTACAACTTATAGCTGTCTTTTAACGACTAGTGAGTTAGAAACACGGGTTGGCGGATTCCATCTTTTTACGGGCCTCACCCATGATCCTTTTCTACTTGCAGTATATTTTTTTCAAAATTGGTCATGAAAAAACGATTTACAGTCGTTGTACAATAAATTATCGTTATTTAAGTAGGCTTATGTCACATTTAATGGAACTAATGTTAAAAAGAAGCCAACGTGCGACTCCGTTATGATTATGTAGTTGTATGCTTTCTTTTAAGAATGAAAACACACGAGGCTGTGTTCGTCGAGTAGACTGCCGATTCAGTGACTTTGTACTACACATAATATTGACAATACGACTCTATCGTACTGACTCTGTAATACAAAGGTACCAAATCGTATCGAGAACCGATACGATTTGTCACGATCACGGTCATACCATATTATTTCGATACGATAGTATGATTAGTACAATACAACACGATACGAAATTAGAATTAGTAAACTTCGACTAGTGTTTCTGTCTTTTAGCACTGCCTCAACATCGAGTCACTTCTATCTATGTATCTTACTATATTATAGTACGAATACGAAACTGCACTGGTGCCAAAGATTCGTACCATACGATTCCTCAGAAAGAGTCGTACTATTTATACGAATCATACAAATACGACACATCTCTACTGTGCTCTTTGTTTCAGAAATTGTATTATCGACGCTCTCTCTCTCTCTCGACCTCATAGCGCTTGGAAATTTTGGAGGTGTGCAAGTACTTAGTGACTAGTGGCTCTTTTAAAAGAACAATAGTGGCACACCAACAAAACAATTTACAATTGTCGTGATTTGCAGTTGTCAGCACTTCAGATAAACTGCAAAGAAGCAATGATAGTTGCCTGCGCTTTTAGCGGTTGCGATACTATATACGTCATCCCAAACAATCAATTTGCTTAACAAAAAAGAGGATTTGCAAGATGTGCGTATTTTTAATCTTCAAGAAGCGAGCCATGAGGACATCATAAGAGCAGGAGAGCGATTTATTCTCGCTTTATACCAATTTCCTCCCACAGACGAAACTCTCTATAATTAAAGATTCCTGACCTTCAACAAACTTGTTGCTAAAGCAGACACTGCGTTATTGTCAAAACTACCGCCAACCTCTATTGCTGCACATCAGAACTTCTATCGCGTCTTTCACCAAATTCAGACATGGAAGAACAATTCGTTAAATGCTACAGAATGGGAATGGAAAAATGTCAGTAACATCTTAGCACCGATTACTACAACGAAAATCCCAGAATCTATTCTAAACCTAATTTCATGCAGCTGCAACTTAGGATGCGGAACATATCTGGAGACTGGTGCTCAAAAGCTGGCTTACGTTGATCAACAATGTGCTATCATTGCCATGACCAGGCCTGCCTGATTGTTGAATGTGCCTAAGACGATAATGACATCGGCGCTGATGACATCATGATTTTTAAAACACCTGACTTACCTTCAGTAGATTGGACCTACAGAAGAGTGGATTAGGCCTACAGGGCAAACCATTTGAAAAATATCGTGTGAATATGAGTTCACGGTTTAAACATATAAATCGAGCCAAACATTTAAGGAAGAAAACCGTAATAGGCGTATTCCATACCCCATATTTCGTTCTCCAGATTGACCCCTTTTAACTTTTTGTGTAAAATTAGTAGTTTTCCAGTAATTTACAGTCAAAACTCTTGATGGCTACGAATATGTATTAAATAAAGCAATCCGACTTACTCTCATCTACGCACCGCATTTGCGAGAGTACTATTTATTCGACGGAAAAAATAATAGAATATTATTTATACAAAATTATATAGGTATATAAGGAACGTTTTTCTATAGAGGTATTTTTGCCAAAAAGTGGGCAGTTTAACAGATAAACGAGTTAAATCGAATATGGGAGTGATTTTCGCAACTCTTTATTGTGACTCTGGCGTCTTCCCTAATGTTTCTACCAAGTTTCAAAACTTTATGACTTTTGTTGGATATATGGTGATTTTTGGCTTAATTCTACTGAATTAGTAAATCTAGCTGTCTGGATTTTGAATATAAGAAGAATCTATTATGGTATCTTCTAGTTTTTTTTTAAAAGAATTTTCTAAAAGATAGATGAAGTTTTCATGTCATTTTTTTTGTCACCTCTTAAAAAAGAAATATTCATTTGTATTTTCGTAAACCAACAAGAAATTTCAACTCTATCCCTCGGAATATTTCCTTAAAGGTTTACACATTTAGACATTCCTAAATGAATCAAGATTGTAATATTTACTGTTGTAATAAGACATGTTTGGTAACCCCTCTTAAACAAACTAATCTGTCACACAATTAGTTTTATTGTTAATAGGTGACACGTCCAGACGTCAAAGTAATTTTATGAGGGATCAGGGGTCTATACCCACCACTTAAGTTTTAAATAAATCGGATCTCAAATAGCTAAGAAATAAGTGTGACTCATGATTAATGAGACATACTGTATATTAAAATAGTATCCTTAAATAAAAAAAATGTCCATATACATATTAGAGGTTATCTCTCAAATTACTATGTAATTGATTCATTATAACTTTCCGGAATGTAGTTATATTATTATTAATATGCCGTATATTAAGAAAATTCAAATAAAATTCATAAATACATGCTAATAATGAAATAAATCTGCTATAATTATACATATACTAATTATACTATAACCATTTTAGAATTTAGGTTTAATTATTGCTAGATGCATATCAGTACACAGTGTGTGTATATTAATATAAAAAAACCGTTAAACTGTGCATTAAGGAATTTCTATATGTAATTTAAACAAAACTGGAAAATCGTATTTAATATTAGTGAAATATGAACTCATTAACAGAGTGGTGTCATAAAGTTCTTTTATCGAACAATCGGTTAAGCTAATGCTTTCTTTCACATTATTATTTTTTCCTTAAGTGTTTGCATCAACTGTAAAATTCACAATTTTCAAAAAAATTATGAAAACATTTAGTAGCAATTCAGATAAAGAAATATAAATGCAAAATACTATATTTTTAATTTCCTATGCAAAGGCCGGCAACCTCCTCGCCGTGCACCCTGGACAGACAGAGATAAATTTGTTGTATAGCAAAGGAATCTCTGTTTGACTAATGTCGGCCGTGGGGTAACAGGGCTAACCATCCTGATACCTCAAATACTCTGGTTCCAGTTACACTCAGAGAAAAGGCTCCTCATGATCGACCCCAACCGGATGGGAGTCACAGACAGGTTGGAGGAGCCCCACTGGAAGGTCTCAATGTTGACGACATACGCAATGGACATGGAAGCTTTAAGTGGACGAGGGAACTAAAGGCTGTTTTGCTGACCTACTACGAGAGCAGCGAACCTGAGCGCAGAGGATAAATGGCGCGGATACATTATGCCTGGTGTATCATGCAACCTGAACACCACGCCTTCTCTCAGCAACATCTGAGAGATCAAGTATCCTTTTTGCTCAGGACGGGTTACGTAACGGCACCCCGTCAGCTGCAAGAACTGCCAGCCGCAGTTCCACCGCGGCAATTACCAACTGATTGGGAACATCCTTTAGAGTTCACCGATGTAGACTTAAGAACGAGGGTTAGCCTTAACACCAGGGCTAACCTAAAACCACAAGACCTGGCTAGAATGCACGCGGTCATCGATGAGGAACTTCCAGAAGAAGCAGACATTTGGTAAGTCAACTGTGCCGTGTACAACGCCGCAAAGTAACTCGTCCCCGGTGAGAGGTCAACTGACACTTTAAACGAGGTCGAGAAGGCCAAGCGACATGTACAAAGAATCGAAGACAAGATACAGTTGGCCGGACAACACGCCTCTCGGATCCAGAGTGTGGTGGAATACACGACAAGTGGTAGAGTTTTTACCCCCAGAATCCGGCGCATAGCAGCCGGATTAAGACATCAACATCACATTCTAAATCTGGCAGCGATGCTTACCATCAAGCAGCACTGACTAGATAGGATCCGAGCTCTCATGGCTATAAAGAGAACGTTGAAGAGACGGATGGAGCAAAACGGTTTGTTCCATACGAATCCTTCCTGCCTCTTCCAAGAGCCACATCGTGTTGTCGATAATCCACCGACTGTAGAAGATGTCGAAACATTGTGGAAGGGAATCTACGAAACGACGCGTCCATTTCGAATTTTCGGGGAAGAACAAGGTGTCTGCAACTAACATGTTTGCCGTTCCGGTCCTGCTCTATTCCTTTGGAGTAGTGAAGTGGACAATAGACGAGCTGTGTCAGTTAGACAGATATACCCCCAAGATGATGAATATTAACAGAAGTATTCATCCTATATCGTCCGTTCCTCGTGTGTACCTCCCACATCAACGGAGAGCCGAGGAGTATGGCATGTAATATCCTCAGGACCTCAGATCCCCTCTTGTGGTTTGTAAAACATCTCTAAACTGTAGAAGTGGGAGCAGGATTGTTCAAGGAAGCAAAAAGAGCAGCAGATGAACTCGAACTCACATTCGACACCAGGCGAGGTGCTGATGTAGAGTCAGTCACTGAACTTCAGCCAAATCGCCCGAAAGCCTGAATTAGAGCTGTCGAACAGGAAAATCTGTTTCGACAGCACATCGATAAACCCCAGCAAGTCACTAAAAATTTACAATCTGCAAGTCGATGAAAATTTATAGATATATTACTGACTGGTTAGTTTACCCTCCACTAAATCTTGCAGGTACATTAATAACGACTTAGTTTACCCTTCATCAAATCGAAATTATGAACAAATAGCTGGCTGAGAAATTACAATTTCTTTTTGCTTATGTGGTTGTTTTAACCTTTGGGACCCGTTGCACAAATTCATGAAAATTTGTGGATACATAACTAACGAGTTAGTTTACCCTCCATTAAAACGAAATTATGAACAACTAGCTCGTTGAGAACTTACGAGTAAGGCCCGTTGAAAGTCGTTGAAAATTTACAGGTACATTACTAACGAGTTATTTTACCGTCCATCAAAATGAAACACTTTTTAGTCATCCATCTTTCTATGGAAAGAAAATTGTAATAAGAAAATCTGGTTTATTTCAATTGCTAACTTGCCGTTGACATCAAATATTAACGATACAACTTCCACACTTAATTCGCTGATGACGAAAACATACTTTGTCATTCTAACAAGTGTAAGAGACGATAGTTATACAATTTTGCACTCCGTCTTCTATTTCTCTTCTTCTAATAAGTTGCAGTATTAAATAAGTGTAGATACACATGGGTGGTAATGACGACAATGATAATTTTAAAAAATCAAATATAAGGAAACTGTGGAATACTTTTTAATATAGTGTCAGTTAATGCGTACAAAAAATATCGTGCACAAGTCCATTATGAATGAATAGGAACACTGCGGAGGTCGCTAATAAAAATATTTTAAGTCCTGGCTGGAAAATATGCGTCGTATATTGGACGTGCAATAACTACAAAGTGTATATAAATCGGATGAAATCAAGACGCCGCACTTGCACACCAATTACACACAATTATTAACTTGTAAATTAACTTTCTTGAATTCAAACTGTTAATTTATACTTCAACATTTATTTTATATACATGCTCCTTAACATTTCTAACGGATTTGTTTTGAAAGGCTCCTCATTTAATGACAATTATTTTCCAACGTATTTGTAATGTTTTATAAATTTAATTGACAGTAGAGTATAAGTGCGTGCATTATGTTCGATGGTCTGTTACGAAACTGAATATGATTTTAGTCATATCTTTAGCGAGTTTGCATCATGTGTGTTAATTTACTGTACTTGGAGTTGACAATTTGCATATCAAATTACACATAATATTGTATTGAAATTATTGCACATTAAAGAAATGTATTCATGAATTTTTTTTATAATAGTGCACCAGTCTGTGACCATGCAGAATTTAACATTTGTAGTACGCAAAAACATAAATATGCTATGATTAATTTCAGCTTTAGAAAAAATCACAGCTCCTTGACAGGGAATAGAACCGGAGACTCCGGGACAAATGTCCTTATAGCTTGACAACAAATCCATTATATGTTATGAAAATAAACACGCATACACGTTGTAACAGCTACATTTAAATATAGTCTAGGAATGACAGAGATAACGCATATATTTAGTCTTAGCACAAACAGCATCGACATTCAGTGGTTGGAGTGAAGGGATGCAATTCGCCTTAGAAGGATGGGTAATTCAAGAATTGTTGTGGATTAGTTCCAACCTGTTCCAGTTCCAAACGTATACCTGCTCCATGGATCAGTCCCAAGTACGGGTACTACACATACCGTGTGTAAAATGGCTACTGTGACCAACTGTTAACAAAGATCGATTGAACAAGCGAGATGGACGTAACAGTGTGAGTGTATTAAGCTGGCAGGTAGGGCATAGATTGAGCCTATGTTCGCTGGATGTGTCTTCTTCCATTTCATTTCAGCCTAGTTTGCAGCGATCGCTCGTATTCCTTTTCTAACTTGCAACATTTGGCGCTATACTATGGTATACAACCGTATGCAATTAAGTTCTGAAAAATTAAAACAACTTCTGTTCCTCAATACTAATCAATCAATATTTATCTGATTGATCAGGCTTTTATACCTGTGTGTAGTTTTTTATTTCTATTTTGTTATCAGGGAGGTTTTTATTTGCTATAATATTTTTATATTTTTCTATTTACATTTGCTATTTCGTTTCGAGAGATACGTATTTATTTTTATATTTAACTATATATATTTATGAAATAAATGTTACTTTATTTATGTATACCCATTATTTGCAAAAATAGTCATTCTGAATCGTTTCAGTTTGGAATTCCTTTTCACAGCGATAAATTATAGCAGCTCTGGAAATGGACCCTACCTATAGATTGTAGGTTTATTCCGACTGTCGGAACAAACCTAGAGTTCACGGGTCAAACCGACAGCAGTCCCGTACTAGTTTGAAATTGTTAGAAATATTCACCTAGTTAAGTTTAAATGTAAAATGTAAATGTGCTTAGTGCATAAGAGGAAACTGGGCGAATATTTCTGACGATTCCAAACTGGTTTGATACTGCTGTTGGAACAAACCTTCTGTCTGTAACACTGACGTAGTTTTCCACGAAACACCAAAACACTACATACTACACTAGACGCGCGTTTCGCCAACCACGTTGCATCATCTAGAGATGATTAAAACTAAACTTATGCTAACAATATACCCTATTTATACCTAAACTATTGTCACTGTTTACCGAATCATGACGGTGGGCGTTCGGTGAACCATGACCCACAATCCAATAAAGCGAGCTATTTGGGATAGGCCCCTTTTGGTTAGTGGGTCACGGTTCACCGAACGGTCACGGTCACGGTCACGGTTCGGTGAAACGTGACAATAGTTTAGGTATAAATAGGGTACATTGTTAGCATAAGTTTAGTTTTAATCATCTCCAGATGATGCCAACTTGGTTGGTGAAACGCGCGTCGAGTGCAGTATATAGTGTTTTGGTGTTTCGTGGAAAACTACGTCAGTGCTATCTTCACATCAAAGGTTCCAACCCACTCCAGGAATTCTGTCTGTACTCATCTCTAGTGTGACGCTATCCGCAGGCCGTACGAGTTTGTAATATACGAGTCCTAGACTGAAAGCTAAACCGATTCGTCAATTTCCAATAATCATGACACATTATCCGACACGATATCTATCAATGATTGTCTATCTATCAGAGCCATCTAGTACCAAGAGGCTCAACAATTTAATGTATTAAATGTTTCTAGATTTTATTGTTTTAAAAATTTAATTACAAAGTTACACATTGTCATGCTTTGTTTGACATCCATATAAAATAGATAACATCGAGTATCGATACTTAGCAATATACTTTACACCCAGGTATCGAACAGTATCGATACCTTCAAATGGTTATATCATATGATACCGGTATCGATACTTTCGTTCGATACGAGGATAAGAAGCAAATTAAAGGAATATCTCAAGGAGGCCCGTGCCAAAGGTAATTATGCCATTCTAAAATATAATAAACTGCAAATCAATGAAAACATCTGCTCATTAGAAGACTTGGAAACAGGAAAATTTAAAATAAATCAACAAAACCGCTCAAAGAAAATAGAAAACTCAAGCCAAACTGCAAAACAGACACCCACACAATTCCGAGCTGAGAGGTATCCAATCAGGTCTGCCAAAGCCATTAATATAAATAAACAAAGCCAATAAAGAGTAATCATTATATTTTGATTCTATTTTATTTTATTAAACTATTAGTAAATATGAACGATTAGAGACAGACAACCGTAGAGACAATCATGGTGAAACGGATATTTTCATTACGTATATTAAAGGTTTACCTCCAATCCTAAAAAAGTAAATTCTATTTATTTCTATTCATAATTTAAATAAGTTAATAATAAAGTTAATTAAATAAGGCATAAATTAGTTTTAAGGATTTAACTAGTACTCTTAAAAAGTAAATTTTATTCTTGATTTGTTAAATAACTTTAGTAGTATAAGGTAGTTATAGTCAAAAAGAAAATGGATCAATTTATTAGAGACTATGAAAACGAATTAATAGAAACTTTAGAACTTGATGATGTAGAACAATTCAATGACACTTTCAAAGATAAAAGTTTACAGAAATCATTTTCAATATACCATAACAACATAAGAAGTATCCAAAAAAATTTCCATCAGTTTGAAGTATTCATTTCACAATATCATAAATATTTTGATTGTTTAATTTTAACAGAAACCTGGAATATAACAGAAACAGATTTTTTTAGAATGGAAGGTTATAAAATTATTAAAAGTGAGAATAACTTTAATCAAAATGACGGTATTTTAATATACGTAAAAAACGAGTTTTTGGATTATGAATACAAATCTATCAAAATCGGTATTACAACTGCAATTAACCTAGAAATGAAAATAAACAAACAAAGAGTAAATATTCTTGCCATTTATCGGTCACCTTCTACACCCGAAAACGATTTTATAAATAATTTGTCAGAAGTCCTAAACACTTACAATTATAACTCCTATGATCATTTTTATATTATTGGTGATATTAATATAGATATAAAAAAAAATAGGGGAAACTTAGATTACGTAGACGAATATCTTAATCTGTTGTCTGAAAAGGGATTTATATCTCTAATAAATAAAAACACGCGAGTTACAGATTCTACGGCATCCTGTATAGATCATATATTCCTTAAAACTAAAAACCTTGCCCCAGTTGACAGTACAACTTCAGCAATAATCAGGACAAATATTACAGATCATTATTCAATTATAACAAAAATCAAATATGGATTAAATAATAATAATACTCAAAATACTGACGAATTATACAAAAAAATTAATAATGTAAAATTATTACAAATATTAGGTAATGTTTCCTGGGA
This sequence comes from Rhamnusium bicolor, assembly GCA_029963845.1. Classification (NCBI taxonomy): domain Eukaryota; kingdom Metazoa; phylum Arthropoda; class Insecta; order Coleoptera; family Cerambycidae; genus Rhamnusium; species Rhamnusium bicolor. Next base: position 200,694 of record JANEYF010003735.1, on the reverse strand, counting down.
CGAAGTGTTTAATTGCCTAGACCCTGAGAAAGCTTTTTGTACATTTTATGACAAATTCGTAAAATGTATTTCAGATTCTACACAAGTTTTAAAATCTAATAAGATTAAAAAAAGAAACCATGGATAACTCAGGGACTAGTTATTTCAATTAAGAATAGAGATAAACTGTTTCAAAAACATGTAAGGCATCCACAGAATGAACAAATAAAACGTGACTATATTATTTACAGAAACAAACTAAATTCATTAATAAAGAAAACAAAATATAATTACTTTAAATCTAAAATAGACTGCAACACAAATTGTAATAAAACTCTTTGGAATGTTGTGAAAGATTTTACTAACAATTACAAAAACGATGAAAAAAATGTAAATAAAATTATAACAGAGAATGGCGATGAAATAACAGATCCTCATCACATAGCTTGCGAGTTTAATACATATTTTTCTCATATTGGCGAAAGGCTTGCATCTGAGATTGTTCAGGTACCATTAGAAAATGAAAATGTGAATTTTCCTCATTCTATGTATTTGGACTATACTAACGTAAGAGAAATTAAACAAGTAGTCTTGGAACTTAAGAATAATAAAGCACCGGGCCCAGACGGTATAAAAAATGAAATATTGAAGACAACAATTGATTTTATTGCTGAACCTTTATGCTTTATTATAAATAAATGCATCGAATGTGGAAAGATTCCCACACATTTTAAGATTGCAACGGTTAGACCATTGTTCAAAGGAGGCAGTAAAACCAATATTTCAAACTATCGCCCGATTTCGTTAACATCCTCGATTGCGAAATTATTTGAAAAAATTATAAAATCGCGGTTAGTAAATTACTTAGATAAAAATAAAATTTTAGCCAGTAGGCAGTATGGTTTTAGAAAAAATATGTCAACTCAAGACGCAATTGCTGAACTGACTTCATTAATATACAGTGCAATCGACAATAAAAAACCATGCCTGGGTGTTTTTATCGATCTAGCAAAGGCCTTTGATACCGTAAGTCATGGACTTTTGCTGGATAAATTGGAAAACATCGGAATTAGAGGGAACGTTCTTAATCTGTTTAAAAGCTATTTAGAATCAAGGAAACAAAAAGTTGAAATAAATAATGTGTTTAGTGATGAAGATACTGTGACCTGTGATGTACCACAGGGTACAGTTTTAGGGCCTGTGTTATTTACTATATATTTAAACAGCTTATTTACGTTAGATTCCTCTGGAACTATCATTTCTTTTGCTGATGATACTGTTATATTGTATACTGGACATTCTTGGGCTGATGTAAAGGAACTGGTCGAAAGGGACTTAAGGAGAGTGTTAAATTGGTTTAGTGCAAATTTATTGACAGTTAATATTAATAAAACTAAAATTCTACCTTTCACCTCCTATAGAAAATACCTACCTGAGTTCAGCACTATATCAATTGATAATCTTGTTATTTCTTTTACTGGGTCAATCAAATATCTTGGCATTTTTATCGATACACACCTAAGATGGGACGTACACGTAAACAATGTTAAAACAAAAATTCGTGGCCTAATGTTTAAATTTTACCAATGTCGACAAATTCTTCCATTGTATCAGTTCAAAATATTATATTACGCCTTCACAGAAGCCATTTTACAGTATGGTATAATTGGATGGGGAGGAGTAAGAAAAACGTATTTGGAACCTCTTGAGATAATTCAAAAGAAAATTTTAAAAATTATTTATTTCAAACCCTTTAGATACCCCACAGAACAACTGTTTTCAGAATTGAATATATTAGATTTAAGGCAGCTATTCTCTAAAACGGTTATTTTATTTTTGTTTAAAAATAAACAATATGTAAGAGAGATTAGTTATGAGCGTAGCACTAGAAATAAAGAAGCTCTCCACTTAGTTTTATCTAGGGCATATAAAAGTATTGGCCAACGATGTTTTGTCTATATTGGACCGAAACTTTTTAATATTTTACCAAACTTTATGAAAAGCATAAAAACAATGCAACTTTTTAAAAAGAAGTTAAAAACATGGATTACTTCAAACGATAGAAATTTATTGCATAATATTATTGACCCTCCATTGAGTTAATATTTTAAATTATTTATGTTTTTCAATTTTATTTAGTATGTCATTGAGATAAAGAAATGGCAATTTATTTATTTATTCAAATCGATTAATTTTATTTTGTTTTATTTTATTTAATTTTTCTACTATTCAATTATTCTTTATTTTTTTTATGTTGTCTTGAATCACTTAAAATTTAAATGATTTTCTGAATTCTTTCTGTAGTTTTTGCATTTACTTGAGTGAAATATATCCATAGACAGGCTTTGAATAAGCCTAAATGGATTTTCTATATTTATTTGCGAAATCCAGATTATGCCTCATTATTTTGTATTTTGTACTTAATAGTTGTAATTCAAATTTTTGTACCCATTTGTATTTATCTATCTATTTTGTAAATAAATATTATTATTATTATTATTATTATTATACTAGCATCATTAGTCTAAACTCGATAGGCGCCAGCTGACCCACCATATACACCTCAGATCTGCCAAGGATAGTAGAAACGGTCCTGGCATTCTACACGGATGACACAGCCCTAGTCGCCAGGTCCTGGCAGGCAGCGCAAGTAACTCGTCACTTCCAGGAAGCAGCATCTCGCCTGGAGGAATGATGCACCAGATGGAAAGTACAAATCAACGCAGAGAAAAGCAGTGCGATCCTGTTCCGAAAGAAGAAGATTCAAATTACGGTGGGACATGTCACAATGAACGGCGAACCGATCCGGTGGACCGACACCTTTAAATACCTAGGTGTCGTACTGGATCGAGGGCGGACATGGAAACATAACACCGACGAAGTGGTCAGGAAAGCAAAGACGGTGAGGACTAAACTCTACCCGATGCGCGATGGTGGGCAGAACTAGTCAACTCAACCTGAGGAACAAGCTACTCCTACTCAGGACCGTACTCAGGCCACAGCTGATGTATGCGTCAGTGGCCTGGGGGTACGCCGCCGAATCGCACAAGAAGAGGATACAGGTCGTGTAAAACGTGGCACTGAGATGCGCTGTAGATGCACGATGGTTTGTAAGAAACACCGACATCTTTAGGGACCTGGAATACACCCCAGTGTCAAGGATCATCCAGGATCGGATCAAGAAGATCTTCGCGGAGACCCATGCGAATCCGCTGATCAGACGAGCTGTCGATTATGATCCAGCAGAAGTCCCGCGGTACAAGAGACCTAGGCTACAGATCGTGGACAACGGCTAACCGAGGCAAAATCTCCTTCAGCCCGGCCGTGAAGACGGACCACTCAGAAGAGACAAAGACATACCCCAACACCCTTCACCTACCACGCAGCACCGAACCGGCCGACGGCCGTATAGGAGTCACGCTCCCTTGCCTTGTGCGGGCCCAAAGCGCTGAAGTAAAGCGCTTAGGCCTTGCGCGTCCCGAGCTAAATAGCTCTACCTCTACCTACTGCCGGCAGACACCGGTAGGAACACCCCAAACCTGACAAACTCCCAGGGCAGGACGGCATCAGTCACTCTGCCCGCGACATGATGACGCTCCCGGGAGCAGACAGCCGTTGAAGAAAGGAAACTAAAACAAGAAGAGCGCCAGAAGAGAAAGGCCCAAATCGGCTGGGTCCAATAAACCAGGACCGGGGGAGGTCTGTCAAAACGACCACACCGTTCGCATCAGCGGACGGGGTTGCCGGTGGTGTAGGCCCGCCCCTTACGAGGTTGGTCTAGGCCTACAGCGATGCGATAGGGTAAAGGAAAGTAAAACTGTCGACCCCTGCCATCTAAGGTCATCGTCAAAGCCAAGAATATTGGCACGCGCCAGCTGACCCGGGTCTAGCCATTCTGAGAGGCGTAAAGTGGGGAAAGTCGAGGCTCATGTATTATGAGTCTATTACTGCATATCCAAAAGCGTTTGTTACAACGTGTATTTGATTTGGTTAATCTTAATTTACACAAAAAGACATATCCAAAATTACACAAGATAATTGCAAACATTGATTACAGTAATGTATAAGGAAGCAATAATTTTATTATAATAATAATAACTCTCTTCCATACTCAAAAATTGTCAAAAATTTTTTTAAATAATACTTAGTTTACAGTTTATAAATTTCATTACATGTTTTTAATATAACAATATTAAAGATCTATTAAAATTTTAAATATTATTTTTCAAATATCTTATAATATGTGCTAGTAGTATATCATAAAATATTAGTTTAATTTTTTGAATACCAATTAATTGTTTTTAATATTATTATGCCAACAAATTATTTAAAAATATAAAATATGTAACGAAATTTTGAAATAAACTGCATTTTTCCTACTAGTCCAATGCATTTAGACACAAAATATGTCGGTATATATGGTATCATTTAAAGCAAAAGGTCCAAGAAAACTGAACGGTTCAAAAGTTCCAGGTGATCCGCTGTACGCACAATTTTTTATGGTGCGTAAGAGGGTTAAAAAGTGTTTTTTTTCGCGAACATTTCTATTTCTTTTAATCTGGGATGATTAAACCGCTAGTTGTAATAACACACTCGTATGTAATAAATCTAAATAGCGATCCGCAGTTAAAGCGCGTTCCAAAACACTTTTTAGTGTGACCCATTTTTGGCCAAACAGGTCTCATTTAGATGGACCTGTTTCAGAAAGAGAAAGGTGGTCTCTTACTACCAATTTTTTTTGTTTATACTGCTTTAAAGAATATAACTCCAGAGCATATACAAATAGACAAAAGTGTTGATCTGAGTGAATTCAGTTAGCGACTATATCATATGACCCTTGTAAGTCATAATGTAAGTTCGTCACTATAACTTCAACTTTGTGCAATCCAATCTCCTTAAACCAAACCGAAATTCATCAATGAATATCATTCACTGATTGCCATCGTAAGTCCAAATAAACCAGTTCACGTTGAACACGTGAAAGTATAATAATCTAAAACTTTTGAGATTGTAGGACAAGACTCTTATAACACTCTATTCTAACATATTAAATCATGACCAATCAAATATTATTAAAGTTACCTTAGAGATATTTTTCCACAAAGCCTCTTTTTTTCATTCTGCAAACATTTGGGAAAGCGTATAAACTCTGTTTAAAAATATCTTAATCTAACCGTCTTGCAATTTCTCCTAGGGAAAGACCAAGCTCATGACGACAATTCGACCACTGTCAAACACCAATTGTTGAAATCTCTGATGTGCTTAAACTAATTGAAAAACAACAGTATCAAGTTTATATTTTGTTAAACTAACGATTAACTAAATCTACATTACTAATTTTAAATATGTTTTCTTAATTGGACAGACAAAGAAAAAGTTGACATGAAATTAAGTATTCACAATAATAGTTAAATTGTAAACATGCTCCTTGAGTAAATAGAACCGGAAATTACCACATATTAAAATGGTTTAAAACTTTTTAAAACAGTGAAGAATCCACCAAATACCTAACTTATCAAATTCATCGAATGTGTCACCGGCATTAAGATACATTCCGAGAATTCTGTAAAACGTCATGATTTTAAAGTTTAACTTGATCAGGCATCATTACGTGTTTAGTTAGTCCTCGAGAATATCTTAAACTGCTTTGGTCTTTGGTGGTTTCTACCGACATCTAATGTAATTTGAAAATGAGTTAATGTCGTGGATATAATAAGATATAAATTCTTTTATTTCATCTGCATTTATGGCTAGCACATCAACTTGTGTTCGTCACATAAGGAATAATTGTCGGTGAAATATCTGCGCTCGAGTGTTTTCGATCGACTGTTAATAATTGAAACAAATAGACATTGGTACTAATGCCAAAAATGGTGCATCATTTTTAAATTTTTAAATAGTCCTAATTAGCCGTACGGCAATGTAAATGGTGGACGATACAATTCCAATACCTATTGTAATTTGAAATAATAAAATTGACGCATGAAGGAAATATAAAGGGACAGAATGCTACTTTACAGGAAAATCATTAAATTAATCCTTTTCGCTATCAAATTTAGTTCTTTCCATGAATCTATAAGGTTACAGATCATACATCGATAGCGCGATGGTAGACTAAGCATAGGTCGAGTTAAACAAGTTAAAAAAAAGTGAACTTGTAGATATTACTTTGGAAAAAAAATTAAGCAATCTACCAATTATAGTGTGTCTAGTAGTGACTTAGTGAATGAGCAAAGTAAAGTGTCTGAAAAACACGAAGATGACAATTTTTACGATTCACAAGATACCTATGTGTCTAATGTAAAATGTGACAGGATTGCTTGCATAAAGGTAAACATTCAGCATAAGTATTTAATCCAGGAGATAGAACCTCTAAAAAATTTAATTCTCCACCTAGAAAGGAGCATAGTTGACCAGGAGGAAATTATACAACTTTTAAAAGAAAACAACAATTCGAATAATAAGAATAAAAATTGTTCCGATACTACTATCCCAGCGTCACCTTTGAGCAGTATGCGAAACGTGGCAAAAAATAAGAACAAAATCATTACTTGCGATAAACCAATAAACTATAAAAGTCAAAAATACATAAAGAAACTACAAACACGATCACAGCTGATCAAGTTAATGTTGCTATTAAAAATGCACAATCAGTCACAAAAACTCAACACAGTTCGTTGACCGCGAATAATGTAAAAAAATACAAAAAAAATAAAACCGGTTATAGGCATGAATACTAATTTGGATCAAATTACAACCATACCAAAACTTGGATATTTGCATGTCTATAGATTAGGTCCAAAAACCACGGAAGTAACACTTATGAATTACTTAAAATTAACTGCTCCTGATATCAATTTCTCCTGTGTAAAACTTGATAAAAAGAACAATTCATCGTGTTCCTTTAAAGCGTCTTTTCCTATAAAGCATTGCAGGGAAGTATACACCCCCGATATTTGGCCAAATGGTGCACCTGTCACTAGGTCAAGTAGTAGTAGTAAAGAACCAAATTTTCGTCAACCAGCCTGGTCATCTCAACCAACTTCTTAAACCCAATAGAAAATCCGGTACATCTGGACGAAATATGGAGTGTTCTTCATATTAATATACAGTTTTTCAAACAAAGTGAATCTATTGGAATTATTTCTTAGCAAACATAATTCTACTTTTTATGCCTAAGTGAGCACTGGCAAACAGAAGAAAAATTACACTCGACATTTATTAATCAATACATCTCAATTAGTGATTACTGTCGTAAAGTACATATACATGGTGGCACCATCATATTTGCTAGAAAAAGTATAGCCTCTCTCGTAAACCATTAAAACATCTAAATAAATTATCAGTTGAATTATGTATAGAATGCTCTGCTGTAATGTTTTGTATTATAAATATATACAGTTTTGTATTATAAATGTACATATACAGATCTTCATCAGGAGACTTTGACATGTCTTTTATGCAACTATCAGAAATATTATCCAAAGCATCATTCGAATCTAAATTTGTTATTATCTGTGGCGACCTGAATATTAATTTTGGTAATGATAATATACGCTCGAGAGTTTTGTCGGATGTGTATATGTCATTTAATTTGACCTCTTTAATTTTTGAATGGACACGAATAGCTGCAAACAAATTGCGTATCACGAAAACAACTATAGACTATGTTGTTACGAGCAATCCTAAATTTACTAAAGGCCAGTTGTATCGACATGGTTCAGTCAAAGTTCAACTGAACTTCGTTTAAAATCCTATGTTACGATTGTTGTAACAATCGTAATCTTGGATTTTAAACGAAGTTCAGTTGAATTTTGGCTAAACCACATCCATGCAACCGGCCCTAAATATGAAAATTTTGACCCCGGATTATCGGATCACCATTGTCAGATGGTGCATTGTAACCCTCCTTCTAAAATGCTCCAAAGTAAAATAACTTTACCTCCCAAACGGTATAGAAAAATTAACAATCAGTCAATAAAGGATTTCAGACACATTCAAAAGTTTTTCCCTACTAAAAAATAATGTTGACATCAATATTGCTTTTATTTTACTTTCTTGAACATTTCACCTGATGTTTCAATATCTTGTAATATTAATAATAATGACTGTTTCAATAGAAAACAAGTAAGAGGTAAAAAAAATAAAATTTTCGAAAAAAATTAATGAATGATATAGAACTAAAAAAATTAAACTGGCTTAAAAACCTAGAAGATGACTTATTTAAAAAAAAATACAAAGAGGTTAAAAAAATATACAAAATGATATAAGAAACGAAAAAGTGGCACATTATGATGCTCTTATTGATACATCTCATAACAAAACAAAAACTGTATGGAGCCTGGTTAATAACTTTAAAAATAACCGTACCATCACCTCAATCAATTATGAAAATATGTTAATTTGTGATTCAAATGAAATCGCAAACACTTTCGGAGAATATTTATGAAATGTCGTTGAGAATAAACTTGAGGAGCATTTTGGTAATAATATGTCATCCGTGTGCACATCCTCTACTTTCATTGCTAAATCTATGTTTTTTACAGCAGTCACTAAAAGTGAAATTAAACAGTTTATTAAAAACTTACCGAATAAAAAATCTACAGGCCTAGATGAAATAACAGTAAAATTAATAAAACAGTTCATTAATGAATTTTCAGAGGTTCTTGCTGAATTAATAAATTTGTCCATCTCAATGGGACAATTTCCTAACTCTCTTAAAAATGTAGCTGTTATTTCTATATTTAAAATCTTGAGAATCATCGCCCCATATCACTCTTGAGTATATTTTCCAAAAATTTTTGAAAAGATTGTCTATAACAGAATTTTTTTTTTTTTTTTAATGAAAATAATATTTTAACAAAATCCTAACACGGCTTCAGGTCAGGGTTTTCAATTGAATCGGGCACTATTGGTATAATTCAACATTTAAACCAAAAAATGGATAAAAATCATCATCCAGTGGCTGTATTATTTGATCTTACTCGAGCGTTCGACACCATGGACAAATCTTTTGTATGTGAAAAAATATTTAGTATGGGCTTGCGCGGTCCTATAAATGAATGGATAAAGTCTTTCTTATTGCAGAAAAAATTAATTGTAAAAATAAATGACGCGGAATCCAATATATACGATATAAACATTGGAACTCCACAGGGGAGTGTATTGGGTTCTTTAATTTTTTTATTATTTGTGAACGATCTCCCTAATTATAACTATAAGTTTTCATGTATGCTGACGACACTATAATTGTAGGATCCGATGCAAACCCTTTGAGTGTTAAACAAAAAATTAATATATTGTTAGAGAAATTTAGTGATTGGTGTGGGAAAAATCGTTTGATAATTAATAATGCCAAAACAATTTGCATTGAATTCAAAAACAAGCACAGAGTGACTGATAATAATTACACATTTGCTTTTAATAATCACAACATCAAGAAAGAAAATTCAGCTTCTTTCTTGGGAATAACCCTAGACGGTCATTTAGATTGGTGTCGCCACATTGAAATAGTATCTAAAAAAATTAAATAAAAGCTTTTACGTAATAAGGTCACTCTTTAAATACTCATGCTCTACTAACTGAATATTATGCTTTTGTGTCTTCTCCTACTGCATACAATATTGTAGTGTGGGGACAATTCAGTAGTATTGATAGAATTTTTATAATCCAAAAAAGGATACTCAGGCTCATATTTAACATCGGATATAATCAATCATGCCATAAAATATTTAAAAAATATAACATCTTAACAGTGTCGTCTATATACCTGATGAAGCTCCTGTCATATATTTACGTGAATAAAAGCAAATTTATACACAATGGTGATCCTCATAATTATCACACAAGAGGGAGAAATTTAATTTGTTTAAATAAACATAACCATGAACGATACAAAAAAGCACCCATATATTCGGGTTGTCGCAATTATGACCTTCTATCGGACGATATAAAAGAATGCAGATCTTTAATTAGCTATAAAAACTGCTTAAAAAACTATTAACAAATAATTCTTTTTATTCTGTAAATGAATTCATATGTTTTTTACAAACCAACAAATAAAAATTTGTATTGCTTACTAATCTATTTACACTGTTTGTCATATTTTTACTCTGTATGTGCTGATATACTATGTTTTTATCGTTTGTTTTTTGTTCTATGTATATGTATCTAATTGTGTTTCTTATACTGTTATATGTTTTTTATGTAGGTGAACTAAAGCTATTAATATGGCCATCTGCTGATATATCTTATCTATAATATATTACAGCCTAAAAGATGAATAAAGATATTTATATTTATATTACAGGTCCATGGTTATCTCCAGACAACATAGAATATCCATGGTATATCCACAGTTAGTCGATTTCGCAACATTGCACTTCATTGCACTGCTCCAAAAATCACTGGCCAAAACCTACCTTTGATATCTATTTGTATATAGGTGGTGTTAAACCTAATTTGCAGATATTTCCTGCGGCTTCTATACCTACTTTATTATATATTTTTGGTCGACGTCTTACAGATGACCCAAAAAAAATTTTTTTTTGTAACATTTTGCATACTTTTTGTTTGAATGTATCTTATTACTTAACATTATCATATTTTTCTTCAGGACTGTATTGAACCATTTTTAATAATGCAGCTCACAAATTATTGGTTCCCAATATTTCCCAAATGATTCTACCTTTTTCTACGGCTTCTCTTAGAAATATTTACTAATTTAAACCAACAAAAATTACAAATATCTTTTTTCTAGAAAATTGTATGTTTGATTTTTGATTTACAATTTGTTTGCCTCAGTCAATATTGTCTTATATATTGCGTTCTCAAATCAACAAATACAATATCGTTATATTAGCCTAACTGAGCCTACCTGCGCTTTCCTCGTGGATAAAGAGGGAAGTCATGATGGCCCACGTAAGAATGCGGTATTTAGGAAGTTGGCGGTATAGAGGCCGAGCTGAAGGTCATGCAGCAATAGCTGGATTGACGGAAAACGAAATTCTCATTTGCTCCATTCAGGTAACGGAAGCCAGAGACCAGCGAAGGTTGGAGAGGCGGTACACGTTCACTCTTCCGAATAGAGAAGTGCAGAAGGAAAGGAAAATAAATTTACCGCACCTCCACCCCCGGATTCTATGGTGTGCTACACAGATGGTTCTCGTGTGGCTGCCGGACTGTCTTCAAAGGCGGGAATATACTTGGAGAGCAGAGTAGTACTAGAGAGCTTTGCTCTGGGGTCGTAGCGGTTTTTGCCATTATAGCAGTGGCAAGTGTATACATTTGCTCCGGCAGCCAAGTGTTTCTGAAGATGATCTGCTCTCCTAGAACGAGGTCGGCTCTTGTTAAGAAGTGTGAGTATGCCTTGAAAGAGCTAGCTAGGCCTAAAGAGGTAAAATTATTAGGAGGAACCCCGTCTTGGACCGAGGCCTATGTAAGGCATCACAAGGAAGCAGATCATGATGGTCCTCAACAAATGTGCTCACGTAACCTTGAGGGCCGAATAAATCGCTGTCGCACTGGCTACTTGACAAGAGTAGGAAGACTCTGAATAGATTGACTGGAATCTTGACAAACTTCTGTAAGCTTAGAAGACACCTGTGGCTATTAATGTATTTTACCCACCTTATTATTCTCGATCTGCTAAGGTGATACAATTCCCTCAAACGACTACTCTTCACATTGGAACTGGAAGATATCTTTAAGAATTATTCATGAGAAGATAACTACCTGAGATTTCTAATGACATCGTTCTCATAAAGTGGAATTGAAGATGAACCTTCAGAAGACGAAGAACCTAAGTTCAGAGTCACTGCGGGTTTCAATTGAGAACCATACCCTGGAAGTTGTGAAGCAATATGTGTATTTAGGCCACAACATCGGACTAGGAAAGGAAAACCAGTCCAGCGAGTTAACCAAGAGTGTGGGACTGACGTGGGTAGCATTTGGAAAGCTCAACTTCATCCTCAAAAACCCAGTAATGCCTATAAACCTCAAGTAGAAGAAGTACGAAACTTGCTACCAGTAGTATTGTATGGCCTCGAAATCATCTGAGTTACAAAGTGCAAAACCAACCGCTTAAGAATAAGCCAAATGGTCATGGAGAGGGAAATGCCAGGGGTAAATCTCAGGGACAGAGTGAACATCTAAGAGATTCAAAGACGCGCTAGAGTCACAGATGTGATGCGGCGGTTCAACAGCCAGAAATGGCGTTATGCAGGGCAAGACAGATCAATCTGAGATGAATGAAGAGGATCATCTAGTGGCGACCTCGAACAATAAAGAGGAGTGTGAGGGACCCAAGTTGAGGCGCGCAGATGATATCGAAAGTACTGCGGGGAAAAACTCGATGACGGTTTTCACTACACATGGAGAGGGCATAATCTATATACACCATTATTACTTTCCTTTTAACACATGTTCGACTTGAAACAACTCTCGCTGTATACTGCAAAGAACAACATACATCTCTGTTACATCGAGTGTCTAATATCATTGTTTCATTTATCTCCCAATGATTGGTTGGCGAGTATATTATACAATTAGTGTTAATGTCACATTAAATATCAATTTCTTTATGCGGTAACACTTACATTTTTTATTATTTGATGAGAAAGATGTCCAATAAGAACTGTGGTTAAGGATCTAAGGTGAAAACGCAGTACAAGTGCAATCTATTATTAATCTATTCCCGCGTAGATGCCGTGATTTCTGTGGTCACGAAACCTGTAGCCATATAATACATATATATACATTTAAATGAATTCATATTATACCGCAACCTGCAGAGATCCCAGTTTGATATGAATGTGTAAGTTGACTTCTGTCACCTCTTAACAACCAATTCTGTGTTACGATTTATATCGGTGTGGTTGATCCATATTAAACCTTTCAGTAATTATTGAACTCTAGATTAAATGTTTTTGTTTATTTATGGTTGTGAATCAGGTTACATTAACAACAAAGTTGTTACGGAAAATGTCGTTTTATGGTGTAATAAACAAAATAAATAACAAATAATTAATATTTTCATCTTATTTATGATTAACAAAAATTTAATAAATATTTACAAACAATTACATACAAATGGCCTAAATAAACATAAAACTAAAATATTAGACAAAAAACAGAAGTAAAAACTTACAGATGAATATTTTTAACATCAAGTTATATTACAAAACAATATATCAGACAGTATTGCGTAAAGCCAATTGCCTGTACAGCACAACCATAGAACCATCGAGTCTAATGTATGGAGGAATAATGCGTATACCTGAAGCTAGAACAACACGAAGCCAAGATGAACGTGAATACGTTGCAGAAAAACTATATGTTTGTTTACAATAATATTTACAAAATGGTGATGCTATCCTATATGCACATTCTTATTGGTCAATCTGACGGTGGTTATATTGTGATACACGTTACAGCCATATTGTTTTGAAATATCTGTTTATAAGCGATTTTAACATTTTATTGTATGTACATACTAAAAATGAAAACGATACGAAAATAACCGACTCTATTACAAACAATGCGCCGAAGGTCAAATCTTAGAGAACTACCCGTATCGGAAAACATTAGGCTATCGACATAAGTACACCGTGAGCGAAATAAATAAATAAAAATATGTTTTTCTTAAAGAGCGGCCCATATCGAGAGTTTAATGGAAAAAGTGTATATTAACCATATCCCAAACTTTGCAATATGGGTGTTTAAAAATATTTATATCCGTAGTACAAAATATTTTTAAGTCATTTATTTATAGATTTATAGATTGATACCCCACTACATAGAAAACATATTTTATTATTCGACCAAATCAACAAGAAGGTACAGTGTTAACGTCGTCCTAATTTAATAATAATAAAAGTCATATCACAACACTTACCCATGTGTATAAATTATTAAGTAAATAACCTTCTATATTTTTAGATTTACCTAATATGGAAATAAAAATCTACCTAGATTTTTATAGCAAATAAAAATTAGTTTGTAGGTTATGACATGAAACTCTAGAAAATTAATTAGGGTAGTTATTTTTGCCAGAATTTGAGGGATGAGGAATGGATTATGGTTGGATTGAAAATGTTAAAATCTTAGGAGTAATAAATAAAATTAAAATAAATTCTCAACAAATAACAAAATAGCAATCTACGATGCTGAAATAAACCAAATAAAAATAAATTCCCAAAAAAAAAATCTGAAGGCAAAATCCTAGAAAAAATTAATAAACTAAATTAAAATAAATTCTCAACAAAACAATTTATTAGCGAAAGACAAGTTGAATATTATTTTATTAAAATTATTATAGGTACTTTTGATCACATTGGTTAGATACATATAGAAAAAAATATTGAATTGCGAGTGTAATAGCTACAGGAAAATGTTGATTAAACCTCATTTTGTTCTCTCAAATATATCTGACTTTCTTTTTTCATTTTATTGTCAATCTTATTTTCTACACGTGTCCTTGTTCTAGTATGTTCGAGTGAACGATTTTCGACATAGTTATTAAAAAGCAGTTACTGCCCCTTCCACATTTTCATATTCAAAAAATCCAAATAAAAATTATCCCAAGAAATACTTCTCACCGTAAGTTCCTCAAGGGAATCTTTTGATTTACTATTTTAATGAAAGACAAATATCACAAGTAAACTTCTTCGATATCACATTCGGTTAGATATTGTGTACAAAAAGTCATAATTCGATTTACAACCTGGGACGCAGCACTTTTTAGGCTTTTTAGGTCCCCGGCAATGTTGTCATTTCTCGTTACTTCGCTGTTTGTTTAGAGTCGGCCATGGTTGTACCTATTTAACAAGTTGTATTTAGAAAGTTAAATTAATTTTTTTCTTTTTGTTTATTGCGATATTTGGTAAATATTGGTATGCCACTTTTGCATAGACTATATTTTCCAGAAATATGTATATAACCTCAATATAGTACATTGAATAAATGAATCTGTAGTTGCGATGTTTAACTATGTTCCGAATTCTACGGCAGAAGTATAAAATAAATTTAGTATGTCAAATTCCAAGCAAATCTGATATTATACATTTTTTTTGTTAATACCAAATAGAAATGTCTATCAAGAACAACAAAATTATGACATTTATTTTGCAATCAACTTTTTCCGAGTTTTAGTCCATGAAGCCTTTAAGGTTAAAATGAACAAGAACTTCTTCAATTTTCCCACACTCACATCTCTCTTATGATGTTTTTCGTGAAATATAATTGCAAATTTGACGACTTATTGAAAATTCATCTATTTTTCTTTTTTATAAGTAAATTTTTTTCAGAACGCTATTCTACATTTGTTCAAGTGAATTAAAAAGCCCTCATGAAAATTAATTAAGCAGATATTATCTGCGTCCATTTGCAAACAGGGCAAATACATAATTCTAAAAATGGGCATTAAAATTTGTCATCTTAAGTAGCGGGAGGTCTAAATGAACAACCATGCAATGCTATATTTTATACTGATACATGTTATTACCAGTTTAATGTATATAAAATGTTATATCAGATATGGCTATCAAGATTTAGGAATATTTTCAATCAAGGCGGCTTAGCGAGACAAGGTGCAGCGCCTCTTGTGACGAGTTTGCAAATTTAGGCTTTTGTTTGCCCGTCAGAGCCTTCCAAACGAATTATCAATCATCTTGAAAGATGACATAATGTAAATTATGGTTTATTTCATCATTTTTTATGCGTTTTTATCAAATTTGTAATTCAAGGAGACAAATTCTCGGAACATGTTTGAAACCTGTGCATGTATTTTTTGTTAACATACGTGTATGGATTAAAATATTGGTAATTTTGTATATAAAGTATATCACTGCTGAATTTAAATTACCTTTTCGATTTTCTAGATTAAAGATATGAGTAATAATAGAATAATAAATCTGCACTTTATTTTATCTTTGAAATACATGAATGTCTAATGTCAGTTAATAAAAAGAACCCTACTAAAAACATTAAATCAGTAAATATAAATTTCATTTACCTTCAAGTTTTTAACAGCAGATCACCATTCCTTGAAGTACGTAAACATCAAAATAAATGATGTACAGGGTGGATAAATTCGATAGGATTGGGGGTTTTCTCTTAAAACCATGAGATATGGAAAAAACAAGTGTAGGTGCTCTGGGCTCGATTTTTGAAAAATATGTAATGGCTTAACTCGAAATCATCTATTTGTTTCTACTTCCGAGGTACAGAGTAGTTTTTAAAAATTGGCACAACCCTGTATCTCAATTATTACCAAGTGTCGGATAATAAAACGGAAAAACATTCTTGTGATACTCTTTTGAGTAGAATCCATTACCGAAGAAAAAAACGTGTAGTTTTTTTTAAATGTCAAACCCTGTAAATTATTTTACCAGTCTAAAAATAAAAAATATGATCGACTGGCTCTGGATATCTCCATTCAGCCACGTTGTTTTTTCCGCTACACACAAAACGCTTATCTACATATTTACGAAGACAATAAAATGAAAATCCAATCAAAATTTAAATTTACTTTCCAACAATACAGGGTGTCCCAATTTATGGTAGCAGGACTTCGCCAATCGATAGAGGATCTCATTTTGAGACAAAATGTTCATTTTAATAGTGCGAAAAGTTCTTTGTTTTTGAGATACAGAGTACTGAAGTTTTTAACCAGTTACTAAAAGACGAGACAAGCTTTCGATTTGAAATTTGGCACGTGATTTTTACTTCAATAGTGCTATTTTTTGTTAATACGACATATTTGCATCAATATTTATTGAAAGTGTGGTCTGTAAGCTCTTCTCTGCCTAGAACTTTTACGCCAATAGATTATTCACAGAAGTTAATTATTCTTTTATTGTCTGTACAAATTAAAAGAAAAACGTAGTCTTCCACTTTTTCCGTACGACGCATTAATTTTAAGAACAACGCCATCAAAGTTGACAAGTATTATAATTTTATTCAGAAACATACATATACTGAATCCAAAAAGTATAGTCAGTAGAGCAAAACATGAGCGACATTTTTATCAAAATAAGCAAAAAAAAGCAAGTATATTGAAGTTAAGCGGCGGCACCGTTGTTGATTACGTTCTACAATTATTTTTAAGATTGTACGGTTTTGCCGCGTATACTCAGTAGCCTGAGCAGTAGCTAGATCTACTTACTACACTTTTTGGATTCAGTATAAAACTACTGTTGAACCAAAAAAATGGAAACCATTTTGTTGGATTAACAACTGACAGTGGCGTGCAATGGATCTTCTCACACGAAGTAAGAGATATTCTAGTATTTCGTTGCATGCATTTTGTATTATCTGGATTAAATCGTCCCTAGTATCTACTAGAGTGGTATAAACTGTATCTGTGATAAAACCCCATGAAAAAAATGCGGAGTTACTTCGGAAGAACAAGTAGGTACGGCAACAGTTTCACCACGACCAGTCCATCTCCCACGAAATTTAGTATCAAACCAATTACAAATATTCCGTTAATAATAGGCTGGACAACCATCTAACTGAAATCAGGCACTCAGCCTTGAATAATATGTAAGGCCCCATGCCACGACAGAATTAATGTGAATGCCTAGCCAAATATTTACACTAAACTTCTTTGTCTCATCGCATGTAGAATTTTATATGCCAAATACGGTGGTTACGAAAATTCACTAAGCCTTTTCGAGTGAAGCAAGCCTCATCACACCATAAAATTTTTCTCAAAAAAAGTGGGTTATCCTCAATGGAATTCAGAAACCATTAGCACACAAATTAGCACGACGGTAGGGTTATCCATGGTCCCAATTCAACGTCCTATTTAAAGTGTTCTTGAAACTCTTCGGATACTCTTCGTTTCATCAAATTCACTCAAGATTCTTCTTCCTCTCCCATTATTATTTTTTGGTTTCTGTTTCTGTTTATTTTTCTTAGTCCATTATCAGTAAAACCTAATGAAATTTAACAAAAATGGTTGGAGGCGGCTGCTTCCCTTTTGGAAATCATCTTTGATACTCCCTGCCATTTGCAAACCGTAAACTCATTCATAAAATGGATATTTGAACATTCTTGATTACTAAATATAAATGGCATTTTAAAACTTGATAATAATTAATAAACACGATAGCACACATTTCATTTCACAATATGAACTATGGTCGTTGAATTTAAATGAGAGTAATAGCTGTTTTTGGCATTTTAGATGAGATATTGTTTCAAAGCAACCTGTTTCTCAGTATCTTAATTTTGCATAAAATATAACATTTGTCAACTTTGATGGCGTTTTGTCGAAAATTATTCGTCGTACAGAAAAAAGTGGAAGACTTCTGTTTTTTATGATTTGTGCAGGCAATTAAAAAAACTTTTTTTTTTTTGAAAAAAATCCATTAGCGTACAAGCTCTAGGTAGAAAAGAGGTTCAGACACCAGTTTCTACATGACTGGATATTGAGACAAATATGTCGGATTGGCAAAAAAATAGCAGCATTGATGCAAAAAGCAGGTGCCAAATTTCAAATCAGAAGCTTGCTTGCGTAGCTTCTTGGTAACTGTCGGAAAAATTTTATTTTTTTTTAATTCAGCACCCCATATTTCGAAATGCAGAACTTTTCTACACACTTTTATTCAAACTTTTTGTCTAAAAATGAGGTTTCTATCGGTTGGTGAAGTTCTGCTACTATAAACTGAGATACCCTGTATATAAGTTGTTTCCAAATGTTTGCAAAAGATTTTAAGTGGCGCTTCCTTGGCTTATTCTAAGGCAAAAAGTTCATATTAACATATATCCTAAAATGCCTATTTTTCAAGATAATGGGTGTTGAATTTCCATAGAAAATTAGGTTCCTTCCAAAAATCTCGAAAATGCTTCGAGATGTTTATCTAAAATTTGGTATAATTTGTGTAATATTTTAGGAGACATACTGGGCAAGGGAAAATCCTCGATACATGCGGGAGCAGCACACATAATATCCATAAAAGGTAAATATGTGGGCGGGAATTGTAAGAAATAGAATCATTGGACCCTATTTTCTCAATAGAACTGTAAACAGACCGACATAACGGTTATCTCATCCCAACGTTATTAAATTTATTCACCAGTAGAATTAATCCAGGAAATGTTGACGAAAGCCTGTGGTATCAACAGGATGGTGCACCTTTCCATTATGCAGCAGCTTGACCAAATATTTCTGAACAGGTGGATTGGTAGACGTGGACCTTCGAATGGCCACCAAGGTCACCAGACCTCAATCCATTAGGTTATTTTCTGTGGGCCCATCTAAAAAACTTAGTTTATAAAACCAAACCGGAAAATATTGTTGAATTAAAAGAAAGAATTAGAACAGAAGTAAACAACATTTCTCAGGAAACTATAAACAAGGTGCAGTAACACTTTATTCATCGTTTACGGTACTGTCAGCTACAATAAAGAGTACAGTTCGAACATTTACTATAAATTGTTTTTATTATTAACTAACCGATAGTTTTAGTGACTTATTTGTTCAAACAAACAAAATATGAAGAAATTAGTAAATTCCTATAATCAAAATGCTGTATATTTCAACTTATCAATTTCAGATCCTAAGTATGACACATTTTTGGAATCAACTGTTGAAGCAGAATCCACAAATGGAGAAATATACAGGGTGTTTCATAAAAAAAATATCGATGACGTCGCGTAATGGAAACAGTGATGACGCCGTAACCAAAAAAATAAAAGATAAGGTGCGCAATTGAAATTAAAATTCGACGTATCCGAGGATTTTTTCTAAATATTTTTAGTTTAAGAAATAATGAATTTAGTCCATATTTTACGGACACACTGTATTTAGTTTTAAATTAGTTGGGGCAATGTCGGCAGAAAGGAGAAAACCAAGTTTTAATTAGTCGACGTTTCGTGTATTTTGACACATCGTCTTAGGGCTATTTAAATTAGGTTTCCCTTACAAAGGTATTAATTTTCTAAAAACTAGAAGAACAATACAAACAACATTAACCAGATTGAAAAGTTTCATTCTAGTTGTGGCAAAAACTAAGCGTAGAATCGATCTTTTAGGCAGCAAAACAACCAAACATTTGCGAGGATCATTCATTTGAATGATTTGAATTTGAATTTCTTGAATTTTAAATAGGAAAGAGATAGTTTTAACCTATTTTTAGCTTGAAGAAGAGATGGAAAATTACATGCATATCAGGTTAAAAATGTGGCAATTAAATTAGGACCTAGTCTTATTCCACATATCTTTGATTGTCAGGAAAATCGAAAACTATTGTTATTCCTTGAACAGAATTTTTAAAAAGACAAAGGCAAATGATACTGTTTTCCATTTCTGGCAAATAACAAGAATCTGGTTTTATGTAATTAATATCACATATTGTTAATAATGGTACCGAATACCGTAATTAAACTACTTAAAAATATTAAATGTATCCGCCATAATTCAATCCCGTGTATTTCTTGCGAACGAACTTAATAGAATCTGCTGACGTCACTCTGGCGTGCTCTGCTGGACAGTATGCACTGTGCAGCAGAGTCCAGTGATTATTCAAATGCAAATATCTACCTCACTTTTCATTCAATCAAATTGAAATTTTGTTGATGCCGTTTATACACGAAACAAAATTTTACAAATAAGAAAAATAATATTTCACTAAATGAGCGAGCCTATTGATATTGATAGCGGGTCTCAGTTATTGCGTGCGGGTTTTCTTCTTCATAGGTGAAGAGGATTTGTGACAAGAATTAGGGATTTTTCCCTATCTTTCGATTAAGCCATTGACGATAAACAAGTCTTTGTGGAAAATTATGGAGTAAGAGTGCTTAGAACCGCGGTACTGCTGAATATGTTATGGGTACAACTGTTATTCCTTAGCACACTTTTAACAGTTTGATGGCTTATATCAAGGGCAGTAGCAATTTATCTCTTTTTAAATCTGACTGTTTTGACCGCCTCCGTTTTAGATATAATTTCATCAAACCGAAATGGTACATGAATGCACTTTTAAACAATGTGTTGTTTTGGCTTTAAAAATTCAATATGTTTGGTCAAAATATTAAAAACAAAACACATTTTTTTGGTTTTTAAAACTAATTCGAGTACTAAAATAGATACATCATATATGAAGAAATATCTGGAAAGGACATGGAATTATGCAAGATCTTCAATATTTGAATCTGTACCTCCAATAATAAACGACTTTCCAGTATAATGCATTGAATTTGGAAAACTGAAAAAATATCCAATGTAAATTTCATATTTTAAACTAGCTGACCCGACAGTCATTGACCGGTCAATTTATACAAAAATAGATATAAATAGAAGATAGATAGATAGATTATTTTAATTAGGATTTAATGTTGAGACCTGGTTGCAGAGCACCCATACTGGAATATTACAAATATTTACAAAAATTAAGTAATGCGTTAATCACAACGCTTGGTGATGAACGATATTTTTTGTCTTTCTGTTCGGAGAGAAAACAAATAGCGCCGATGGTTTACCTACTCTCGAGCACGCCACGTACAACTGTCTATGGGAAAAACATGGCAATTCAAGGTTCATTCCACACACTTCCAACGATTGACCTTGCGTATTAATTGTCATTGCGAATGCAAGGCGAACAGGAAACTGGATACGCTTAAATTGAAACGGCAAATCGGTTGGAATCAGTGGTATTTTTGGAATCAGAACATCCTGACCTTTGAACTTTCCTACAATTATCGTTGCTTCAATCGTATATGTGATGTGTGTTTCAGTCGAAAATAAATTTACCTTAAAAGTTGGACTAAAACCTCGTTCTTCAGTTACATTCGCTCCAAATGATATCAATTGGAAGGTACTGTTGTATTTTTGTATATTCTCCAAGAAATGCTTCGATTGAGGTTCTTGGCCAGGGCTCTGACGGCAGTGTCAATTGTGGTAATTTGACCTTTCTGCTCGCACAACATAGTCCTGGCGGTTTGTGTCGGAACCTCAAAGCATTGCAATGTTGACCAACAGTGCTCATGGTTCCGAAGTCGACCGATACATCCGCGGCGTAATCGACTGTTGGATCGTATCTGAACATCAAACGTTCATGTCGAATTGTTACATTTGGCCGTCTATTTATTCGACGCCTCAAATTATCTTGTACGTTATCTTCAACTGAGCGAGTCGAACTCGACTGTATCCCTTGTTCCGGAGTCATAATTGATCGCGCTTGAGAAATTCTAATTCGATTTGCCTCCAAACGCTGTCTACGCTCTTCATCAGTCTCATCGACTCGACGATCATGTATTTCTCTTGCGTTGCGCGTACGACGACCGATATTTCGACGCCTTATTGGTGGCATTTTTTCAAAGACAACAAAATAATGTTTTCAACACACGAACGATTTTCAATGCACCAAAAGATCACCACCGATAACACAATATTTTTTTCACTTCGCAAAATGTTAAATGGTTGTCAAATGTCAAATGGTTGCAAGACCTTTAAGCCATGCACGTTTTTATTTTGTTATGAAAACATGTGACAGCAAAACTCTCAAACTGTGCCTCATTTCACGTAATGACTATCAATATCAAAACGTCAAAATTTAACATAAAGAGTTTTCTCATATAAAAATACCATCAAAATTTCCGACTTCTCCCGTGGATTTTCTAAAAATTTTTTTTCATACAAACTTTGTCCTAACAATTACGAACACAACGAAAAATAAATCAGCCAAATCGATCGAGCCGTTCTCAAGTGATGCTCCATCATACATGTGGCAATTGATTTTTTGTTTATAAAGGATGTCCCAACCAATATAATAGTAGGCACCCTGAATAACTTTGGAGATAAAATTTTTTTCAAAAATTGGTGAAACACGTCGACCTTGTTTCCAAGGGTGACATATTTTAATGTAATACTTGTATATCCCTCTACTCTACACGGCCACCCCCTCAAAAAATTCAAATGGCAAGGGGGTCGAGTGATACATCTTTTGAAAGGTCTTTCAATTTCCTACATAACTGTATTTTTTTTAACTTTTATCGATTCGTTCTTAAGGAAAATAATTTTATTTTTGATGATTACACACAATCGAAATCGTTTAAAAAATCTAAAATACACGGCACTGGGTATTGGAATTTATAAAAAAAAACTACATTTTGAGTGCTCTCAAATCAACACGAGTTTTTTCGACAAAAAACACTTTCCTTTTCCGTTTAGTTTTAGAATAATAAAAGACTCATAAATATTTGATAGTCCTTGAATATTAATTTGTTCACAACTAGAGTAAGTTCTCAAAATGGTTTATACCCTTCAAGAGAGAATAGAAATTGTCAGCATTTATTTTAAAAACGATAATTGTGCTAGAGCAACGGAGCGCATATTCAATAGAAATCACCCAGATAGAAGGGTTGGTATGTTTTACAATTATTGACAAAATTTATGAAAACAGGTTCTGTAGGAAACAATAAGCATGAACCTCAGCGACCGATTAGGAATGATGAAGCATTCGAAGTAGCAGTTCCGGGTCATTTGCAAATGGATAATACGCAATCGATCAGGAAAGTAGCTGGGTTTCAGGTGTATCACGAAGCAGTGTTCATCGAATTGTAAAGGCCTACAAATTTCATCCATATAAATTTAAATTAGTACACGAATTAAACGAGATGATCCCGATCGTCGGCTTGAATTCTGTGAGATTTTTAGTGAACAATTAAACGGTAATGCCAATCTACTTTACAATACGTGTTTTTCTGATGAATCGATATTTCAGTTAAATGGGGAGGTAAACAGGCACAATTGTAGGTATTGGAGCGAAACCAATCCAAATTTGTTCATGGAAACCCCCACATTTTGTTATAGCAGTCCTTCAATTTTTGGATAATCGGTTTCGTGAGCGATGGATTGGAAGAAGAGGTCCTGTGGAGTGGCTCGCTAGGTTACCCGATTTAACTCCCTTGGATTTCTTTCTGTGCGGACGTTTGAAATCGAAGGTATTTGCATCTCTGGACGAGTTACGTGAAAGAATTGTTCGAGAATGCCGTTTATTGACTCCAGATCTGTTCAGATGTGTTCGTACAGAATTTCAAGACAGATTGTATTACTGTATAGAAGTCGGTGGGGGTCATTTTGAACAATACATACGATAATTTAAACTACTTCTTTTATTTTTATTTCCCGAACCTAAAATAATGAAACAATTATTTCTCACGAACGAATCGATAGAAGTTTTAAAAAATACACAGTTATGTAGGGAATTTAAAGACCTTTCAAAAGATGTATCACTCGACCCCCTTTGCCATTTGAATTTTTTGAGGGGGTGACCGTGTAGGGTAGAGGGATGATAATAGGTTTACAAGTATTACATTAAAATATGTCCCCCTTGGAAACAAGATCAACATATTTCACTAATTTTTCAAAAGATTTTTATCTCCAAAGTTATTCAGGGTGTCTACTTTTGGTTGGGACACCCTGTATAGATTTACGTTAACAAAGTATTTAAATATTACCTTAAACTTTAGTAATATTCATTTCTTGAACAATTTTTGAAAATGCTTCTGCAAATCTGTTTGATTATTATGATTTAGTTTTTGAGTCACTTTTTCATAAATTTTTCTTCCGCAGTTCTTCAAAATAACCGTTAAAGAAAGCGTTAATAAATTACAAATAAATAAAGGTAAGCATCAGATCCGCCCAAATCAAATTTCTGTTGAACTAAATTCTAATATTAAAATTTCAATCTTAGTAATAGGTACCTATAATAGTATAATTAATACAAGTGTGATAATTAGGATGATATATGTATATCATTCTTGAACTTTAAAATACCAATCCGGTAGTGAAACTTTCATCTATACTAACAATAATTCATTCAAACCTGCATCTACAATGTACTATAAACTACTCTGGAAGAGGTGAACTTGGGCCGCCTTCCCCTGAGGCTTTGGTTACTGCATTACTGCCCTGCCAGTCAGAATATTTCGATATGATTTTACAGGTTACAGTTATAATTTTCCTAGGCCCGATAAAAAGTTTATGTAATTAATTGAGTATAACTATATGTATACAGCTAAGTGAAATAACTTTGCCTTTCAATTAACCTATTAAATTCTGTAGATGCATCAATTTTTTAACCCTTAGAAGACCAAGAAATGACATAAAACTTGACTCTTTTGTGTTTTTAATGAATAATAACGATATTTCATAATTTCATAGGTATAGTACCTAACTGTGTACAGATCATTTGGTGCTTTTTACAATTTGACAAGACGAAAGAAATACTGCCTATAGTTCAAGAAATATTTAAGAACAAAAAATTATTGAAGAATACAGGGATCGTCGTCAAGGAGGATTTAACACTAAACCGGTTAAATATTTTCCAAAAAGCCTGTACTAAATATGGAATAAAGAACGTGTGGACTTGGAATGGGACAATTGTTGTTGTAAATAGTAATGGACAAAAGCGCACAATAAGAAGTAATGCAGACCTAGAAGATGATGGGGCTGGAACTTCAACTTCAGTTAACTAAAGGAGGAAGAACGCATATTCTATCATATATCATAGAGTATCATAATAATACATTATATTGTAAATATATTTATTAATTAAACTCCATACTGTTATATAAATATTGCACTGTAATAATATTTTTTCTCTTTTTTCTTTTTTTTTTGTGTATAGCTTTGTGAAATAAGTAGAGGGAGAAGTAGCAAAATGAATAGAAACGTAATAACAGATATTGAGGAAATTGAGGAGATAAACACAAACATATTTTTGGATATAAATGAATTTTCAGAAAGCATAAGGAGTAAAAATAGACAATTGAATATCATTCATTTTAATATAAGGTCAATTAGGAAAAATTTTGATGAATTAATTACATGTTTAGAGGCTATAGATATAACAAAATTGGATATTATTATCTTATCAGAGACTTGGAAGCTGGATGGGGTAAGTGGTTTTAAAATTCCAAATTTCACATTACATTATAATAATTCCTGTTTTAATCAGAATGATGGTGCTATAATTTATGTAAATAATAACATAAATGCTGATGTAACAGTAATCACGTTAACGGAAAATAAATTGTTAAGGGTAACCCTGAATATAGAGAATACTACATATGGCATTACGGCCTCCTATAGGCCCCCTGCTACAAATCTTACTCAATACTTGCAAGATATTGAGATATATCTTCGTAATTTATCAAAATGTGACTTTGAAGTTTTTGCAGGTGATATAAATATAAATATTCTAAATGAAAATGATAATTCTTCAACAACATATTTAAATTTATTAAATGAGCATGGTATGTTTTCTTACATAAATCACCCTACCAGAGAAACCGAAAATTCTTCTAGCCTACTTGATCATTTTTTTGTAGGAGTAAGAAAAAAAAAAGTTGGAAAACATTATAATATTAAGTCGTCTTTACTTAAAAACTCATTAACTGATCATTACACTATTTTGCTTTCTATACAACTAAAGGACAATTTGGAAAAATTAGATATAAATAAAATTAAACATATTAACAAAATTAACTATTTTAAATTAAACAAAGACTTAAAATCTGAAATATGGGATGAAACATATAAACAAAATGATCCTGAAGTATGTTATAACGCTTTTATTAATAAACTTAAATATCATATTACTAGAAACACCAAGAAAATCAACATAAATAATAATAAAATAATATAGATTTATTGGGGTCAAAATAAAATAAAGAATGTTTAGTGCCATATCCCCAAAAAAACAACTATGCAGCTACGGACACGTGTTTCGGAGTTATTGCCCCTCATCAGCGTAGCGTAGCTAAAGAATTGGATCTAGGATGGGATAGATCAGGAACAAGAACTAAAACAAAGCTGGAAAGTACAGTACACAGTACTCAATTAGTGCCTTCATGTTCCCATGTGCCCAATTTGGGGCCTCAATGAGCACAGTCAACACACAGAGCTCCATGTGTACTGCCCGTTTCCACCTGGCAAATACAAACAAAATAATAAAGATTTATTGGGGTCAAAATAAAATAAAGAAGGTTTAGTGCCATATCCCCAAAAAAACGTGTTTCGGAGTTATTGCCCCTCATCAGCGTAGCGTAGCTAAATAATTGGATCTAATTGAGTACTGTGTACTGTACTTTCCAACTTTATTTTAGTTCTTGTTCCTGATCTATCCCATCCTAGATCCAATTCTTTAGTTACGCTACGCTGATGAGGGGCAATAACTCCGAAACACGTGTCCGTACCTGCATAGTTGTTTTTTGGGGATATGGCACTAAACCTTCTTTATATTATTTTGACCCCAATAAATCTATATTATTTTGTTTGTATTTGCCAGGTGGAAACGGGCAGTACACATGGAGCTCTGTGTGTTGACTGTGCTCATTGAGGCCCCAATTGTGGCACATGGGAACATGAAGGCACTAATTGAGTACTGTGTACTGTACTTTCCAACTTTATTTTAGTTCTTGTTCCTGATCTATCCCATCGTAGATCCAATTCCTTAGCTACGCTACGCTGATGAGGGGCAATAACTCCGAAACACGTGTCCGTAGCTGCATAGTTGTTTTTTTGGGGATATGGCACTAAACATTCTTTATAAATAATAATAAAACTTACAAAATTAAACCTTGGATTACAATAGGCTTAATAAATTCTATAAGACACTGAGACTATCTAAAACGAAACTTATTAAAAAAAAATATAGCATAGAACTTCAAGAAGAATATAGACAATATCGCAATATCTTAAATAAATTAATAAAAAAATACAAAAAACGATTATTACAAAGAAGAAATAAAGAAAGCTAATAATAATTATAAAAAAAATCTGGGAATTAGTGAATGAAGTATCAAACAGTGAACAAAAGCAAAAGAGGAATGAAAAGTATAATATTATAAACAATGATAATGAGCCTATAAATGATGATAAAGACAAGGCCGATTTTTTTTAATAACTTCTTTGCACACGTTGGTGAAACAATGGCAACAAAAACTAATAGCAACTCAAAGTCACTACAATCAGATCATTTCAATCATAATAATGAAAGCATTTTTTTTTATCCGGTTACTGAAAATGAATTGATTATACACATTTCAAAATTAAAAAACAACTCTGCATGTGGACTTGATGGAATATCTGTAAAAACGATAAAAACAATACACATGTACATTCTTACACCTCTGACGTATATATATAATCAAACAATTTCTAAAGGAGAAATACCCAAATCCATGAAAGAGGCAATTATAACACCAGTATATAAAAATGGAAACAAAAAATTAGCGACTAACTACAGGCCTATATCTGTCATAAATCAGTTTGCAAAATTAATTGAACAGTGTTTAAAAAAAACGATTAATAGAGTTTTTAGAAAATAAAAATATCCTTAATAATAAGCAATTTGGATTCAGAAAACTTTGTGTACTCAAGACGCAACTATTGAGTTGTTAAAGGAAATCGTTAATGGGGTTAATATGAACAAAAAAATGTCTCGCAATATTCTTGGATTTAGCTAAGGCGTTTGATACAGTTAACCATGAATTGCTGCTGAAAAGATTAGAGTCTTCGGGCATAAGAGGGGAAACGTTAAAGCTTTTTCTGAACTACCTTACAGAGCGTAATCAACGTGTAAAAATTAATGACATATATAGTGACCCACTCCCCCTTAAAATGGGTGTCCCACAGGGTACTGTGCTGGGCCCCATTTTATTTTTAATATATATCAACTCTATGGCGCAAATAGAGAATCTAGGTGGGGAAATAATATCATACGCTGACGACACTGCTGTTATTTTTGTTAGTGACTCTTGGGAAAAAGTCTATGAAAAATCAGAGCAAGGAATGGGAAAACTTAAAAGGTGGTTGGATAGCAGTCTTCTGAGTCTAAATGTCGAAAAAACTAAATTTGTGGCATTTTCATCTACGGTGGCTGATCAACCTGACAAAAATTTCATAAAAATTCATGCAACATCGTGTAGCAATCAAATAAGTTGTAATTGTGCTCTTATACACAAAACCAATTGCATCAAATGTTTAGGAGTGCTGGTTGATCAACACCTAAAATGGAAAGATCATGTTGAATATATTACAGAGCGACTTAGAAGGCTGTTATACAAATTCTACCAAATAAGAGATGTGTTGAGCAAAAAGTTATTGTTAATGATGTATAGCGCCTTAGTTGAATCCATACTTAGATATTGCATACTGGTATGGGGTGGGCTATTCAAAAACTCCCTATATTGTCTTGAAATAATGCAAAACACTATATTAAAAATTATGTTTAAAAAGGATTACTGGTACTCCACCAGTAAGTTATACAAAGAGTTAGACTTATTTACAGTAAGAGAACTCTATACTTATCAAGTTTTACTTTGGTCATTAAATACGTAAAAGAAATTAATAACAAAAGTAAATTGAAGAATCATCTAAAATTATTTATTGTAGATAATTATGAAAGTATTAAAATAATATATAATTAGTACGGGTTTTATCACTTACCACTAATCCACTTTCATTTCTTTAAGTAGATAATATACAAACAGCAATTAGAAATTCATATAATTTATTTGAATTCACTGTGTATTGTGAAACTCCTCAACCTCCTAAATTTTATTGCGTGTTTATTATTTATATATGAGTATATTTTTCTTCTTACTCTCTCGACTCCTTCCTTTTCCCTGTGATACTGCACACAAACTTCTACAGTTTAGGCAGATCATGGGAAGGGAGAGGGGACGGGAAGACTACAGGGACAGGGAGATACAAAAACAAAAAATAATAGGTAATTGTACTTCAATTTATAATACTTAGTTATAAGGATTGATTATTATGTTTAATATAATATCTGTTTAATATATTGATACAATTAACACATGTAATAAATTATGATCAATAAATTGAAATTGAATTGAATTGAGTTCTTACTTTTTTGTCAGATTAAACATTCCATTTTATACTGAGAACAGATAGTGTTTGCGCATCGCAAAAACGCAGGGCCAGACTGGGCCGTGGGGTTGGTGGGCACCGCTCTTTGCCATTCGATGCCCAGGTGCCCCGGCGCCTTTGTAAATTCCAGAGCGTCACTCAACGATGGTTGTAAACTAATACCGATAACATAATCGAATCCTCAAGCAACAATACTAATACTACCACATGAATAATTCTTCGTTATCTAAAAAATAGTTACCCAGTATGTTACTGGAAAAATAAACTTCTGCGCTTGTGACTTCACATTAAAAGATTAGTCAGAGGGTGTTTTTTGAAACGTTAAGGAATTATATTTTTATTTTTTTGTCTCATATTAGTTGTCAAAAAACACCCTCTGACTAATCTTTTGACGTAAAGTTACACAGCGCAGAGGTTTATTTTTCCAGTAACATACTGGGTAACTAACTATATTTTTTAGATAACGAAGAATTATTCATGTAGTAGTAAGTCCCAAAAAAGAAAAGGAAAAATTTAGAGAATGCCACAAATAACGTTCAGACAATATTTAAATAAAATTGATAAATTATCTGAATCAAATTTATATTTCTGGGATTGGCTAAGGACTTTTCAGAATTAGAAGTTTTTATGATGACGAACGTTTTATTAAGAAACCAAAAACACAAAAGTTTACAAGTATAAGTCCATTCGTGTGAACACATTGTATATGAAACCTCAAATTTATCACAGGAAGGCACATTATTTCTTTATGTGCTTTTAAGTGTTTTATGAATTTTATTCTTTTTTCCGATTTGAGGAATAAGTTCTATAATCTCTTCTTCTGAAATTTCCAGTAAATTGTATTAGTTAATTTTCTTGACCTAGAAAACAATTATTTATGATATTAAAATAGTCACTGATTAATAATGTTATATATAGGTACACATCAGAAGTGCATGACTGGTAAGTCGCCGTATCCCTTTCAAGGGATGTTTAGAGCTCATTTACAACTGATTTAACTATAATATGCATAATGCAAAACCTAACAGTTTTTGAGATATTTTATTATTCTTATTATTATTATTTAGAAACTTTCCTAGCCCTTATGTTTTTCAAAGAACATGTGTCATCGCTTAAGCGGAGATTTCTCACTCAAAAATAAGACAAATAGTTACTATCAACATTGGTCCATTGCTGTTTCGTACCTGAAATCCAGAATGTTGAAGTTTTATTATTATTTCGGTTAATTTTATAAAGAAAATATATACACCACTGACTTCTTTAGTTTTAGACGGCACAGTTATGTAGACAGTTAATTGCTGAAAAGAAGTCACCTCTTGATTTTTGTTAGATTTAGGTTTCGTATCGGAGATAAATGAAATTTTTCATGTAGGGTACTTAATAGCGTTATATATATTTTTTCGTAATAGACTTAAAAAGACTTTAAAAATTGCATTTATCTACTATGATGCCGATATCTAAAAAATGTCAAGAGGTGACATTTTTTCGGCAATTAACTTTCTACATAATTGGGCCATCAAAAACTAAAGAAATCAGTGGCGTATATATTTTTTACAGTTAACGCAAAGAAAAATAAAACCTCAATATCTCAGAAACGAAGCAAAGTTGTACCTATGTTGATAGGAATTAGGTATATTTGTCTTATTTTTGAGTGTAGAATCTCCGTTTAAGAGATGGCACATGTTTTTCTAAACATCCTGTATCTCTTTAATTTGAAAACAATGGACGCTCTACCTGTACCTAGTATTTTGTTATTATTTGTGGAAGTAAAATATAGTTTTTAAAACTTCATATAAACCTTATTCGAAAAGTAATATATAAAGTAGAGAAGTTTTTAAATAATTTGCACGTTTAATGCATTATCAGTTTTAAAAATAAATTCCTATGAATGTACTATTGGGTTGAAATTTTCTCCCAAATGTAGTTTCTTAGCTCGTCTTTTTATCTTATTAAGGTATTTAATCTAATTTTTGTTACATAACTATGTAAATTAACGCAGGAAACGGAAATATTAAAGAAAGTTTTATTTTTTTATTACAAAAAATAAAATATCTCAAAAACTATTAGATCTCTAAATCAATTGCAAATGAGTTCTACTAACCCATCCTCAAAGGAATAAGCCGACTTACCAGTCACCTTGTATATGTATTGTATAATAAAACGCCACTACAATAAAAATGCAGATCTTGACTATACATTGTATATAATACAGAAGCAAAAATTATCAAAAAGGAAAATAACTTAGGAAATCTATACACAACCATTAAACTTCAGATGAATACCTTTTAATCTACAATATAGGACGTTGTGTATTCATTTCTTGTAAAGTATAACGTAATTAAAATAGCCTGCATGCAGTAAAACCAGACTTATTACACTTACCTTCTAATATTGAAATTAAAGACTCCAATTCCCAACTTGCTAATAGCTCTTCCATAGTAGACTCATTAACTTCTATTTCACAGTTCATAATGTTCGTATACTTCTTTTTTAAGTGTAACATTACAAATATAAATTATTTTATAATAATCAATATCTATGAACAAAGTACAGCACACACAATTCGACGCGTAGTAAGTAAGATATGTCGTCTTTGTTTGGCAAAGGCATACCTTTCTACCTCCCACCACTTTTTACTTCCCACCACTGAACGATTCACTTGTTCCTACATTAAAACCCTTTACATTGAAATTCAAAGATAACAGCGTTTGGATTAATAGTATACCGGGTGACACAGGAAACATGTAACACCCCGTAGCATGTTTATTTAAAAAGATATTATTTTGAAATTTGGTACACTTATGAATTGCCGTTCAACTCTTACAAAATAGTTGTTTGGTGGATGAATTCTTTCGGGAAATCTTTCTTCATATAAGACAGCAGCCTGCCTGCTATTTTTTTTACATTCGCCATAGATTAGTAGCATATCTACTTTTTCATTTCGTGAATACATGGCAAAATAGGTAGAGTTAAAAACTTGATAACTTAGGTATAATTTAATGAAAAATACTTAAATTGCTGCCAAGTAAACAATTCTTAATTGTCAAATCAAAATGACGCGTCGTTTTACCTTCTTTTGTTTCCACCGCCTACTTACTAAATATTTTGTTGCAGTACAATATTCATTACTATGCAATAACATTCGATACTAATTTTAATGAAGAAAGCAAAATATGATAGGCACAGCAATTGTATTGGACAAAAAATAAAAGATAAATAAGTATTTTTTTAACTAGGTGAAGTAAAAAAATGGGGTTCCTATCTTGGTTTTTAAGATATCGTGGGTTGTTTAAAGATATTTTTTTTAAATAAGTTAGATCTTATTAGTCTGTTCAGCTACTGGTTATTCCCAAAAAAATATGAGGCACAAAGTTGCATGCCAGAGGTCTTTCGATATCACGGCACACTACGCATCAATATCTGCCAAGGTTCATATCAGGTCACCTAGACCTAACATACTATAATTGATATTAACTGTCATTTTAAAAACAAATGCCATGTTCCGATACATGGTTGAAAAGAGAATCTAGAGACGAATCAGATAGGTAAAAAAATATACAGGGTGCCATTTAAAATAACAGAGTAGATGTCACTTCCGGTGAAACCGCAAGTGGTGGATAAAAATTTTTTTGTACTTAAAAAAAGGACAATCACGCATTATATAAGTGTACCAAATTTCAAAATAATATCTATTTAAATAAACATGCTACGGGGTGTTACATGTCTCCTGTGTCACCCGGTATATAATTCTTCCAGCAAAGTTGTTTGAGGTTTTATTCCAAGAGTAGTATTCTTATGTCAAGAAAAACATTTAAATAAGAATTTACTTCAAGATGTCCTTATACTTACTCTCACGGTAAACAGTACTCGAAAGAAGTGTACTATTAAGAGTATATAATAATAATACATAATATACATACTTATACTTTGAAGGAATCAAACTTACATTGACTTAAAGACTTGCGCTAAAGAAACTCAATATATCTGTTCTTGGTTTACAATTGGTATATTATTGAAACAATAATAATTTATGATAAATCAAAAAGAAAAATTCTCATAAAATTCCTTTATTACTGTGACCGGTTTCGTGAACAAATTAATTACTTCACATCATCAGACACAGGAATGTGAAGTAATTAATTTGTTCACGAAACCGGTCACAGTAATAAAGGAATTTTATGAGAATTTTTCTTTTTGATTTATCATGAACAATTACTCATATGGGATCAACCTACCTACGTTAATAATAATTTATTATGCCAAGTAATATTTTTCTAGTGAAGGTATAAAAATTCAAGAATAATCGATTACTTTGATATAGAATAGTTTTCTTTCCATGTAAAAATGCATGCGACGATGGTCCACCAGGATCTAGAATTCACATTTGCCACATGATTGTCTGTTGCGTCTGTCATTTCGTCTACTGTTATCCATATATTTTTTTTTGTTTTAATGTGCCCAATTTCTTTTTTGTAACGCTTCCCGAATAGGGATTAATTTTCGACGAGTGGTCATTTATCTATGGTTTCGTTCTCTACGACGCCGCTGATTTACTCGTGATTTAGCCCAGTCTAGACATCCCCTATTCCCGAAATCAAAATAAACAATTGAATCCTACTGAAATTCTAACCGATATGTATATTTTTTTAAATGTAAATATACTTGTGTAGCTATTACAGATAACTTTAATGAAACCGTTATTATTTAAAATATAACCACGCATATAGGCAGTTTAACTTATAAATCCATCGGAAAGATGTTATTGCAAGATTTCCATTACAGATTTTAAAGAATTGGATCGTAAAAATATCAGATATAGCTTAAAAGGAACAAGACGAAAACAAGGGAATGCAGAGGGTAATAATATAGCATTGCTTACGTAGATCTTGATTCAAGACACACTCAGATCCAGATCGTGGGGGTCGCGGGAGCAGTTGAGAGCACTAGACGGTTGCGGAATACCAAGAGCCGGGTTCGTTGCGTGCCCAGCCTCCCAAATCGCTATCTGGGACCAGCTTTCCGCTATTAAATATTATAATTCGGCCCTGCTATGTGCACTATTGTTTACCGAGGCAATAAAAACTTATGATACATTTTGTGCTCCATTTAAATCGCGTGCTTTGTACTTTAAAGCACGGTTAAACGGGCGCAAGTCCGGTTTTTGTCTTTTATAGTTTACAAATTGTTTAGTAATGATGTGATTATTGGTCAGTATGGAAAAATTGGTATTAATGGCTTATCTTTGTGTTCTGGTTCCTGTTTTTATGAAGCGAAATCACTGTGAGTTATTGTATATCGCAGCAATTAGTGCAGCAACCGTGGGATATACGACAATTACACTCGTTTTTTTAATTGGCTTTCTAAATTATTCAGCAGTCAAACTTATTTATTAAACAGTTACATATTTGATATGTGAAGTCGAGATTCATCGATGTGTAAACAAGGGCTATTGAAGACATAATTCTTTTCCGGTTAATTAGGTATTCGTTTTGATCTGGGTTAATCAATTTGTATTTGAAATCTAAGAAGTGGAAGGAACCTAGAATTAGAGATATTTAAATCATTTAAAAAGATTTACATAAATTAGACCAATAGAATCAATACTGGCCCAATTTATGTAATTCCTATTTTTTTAATTCTCACATATCTTATTATTCTTATTAAGGGAATTGATTTGATAAATTGTCACCACATCTTCATATTTAAAAATACTGTTAGGGTAGAGCAGGGCAATAGCTTAGTTAAAACACAAGAAAATTTAGGTTTATTTAGATATGACCTACTGTGTCTGGTTTCATTATTTTAAAATTTACAACTGATACTTGACACCTACTTCTTCGTTATCTAAAAAATATAGTTAGTTACCCGGTATGTTACTGGAAAAATAAACCTCTGTAAAATATTTAAATATGTTGTTTAATTGTTTAGAATGTTTGGCAAATAATTAGCAGTATTAGAAATATTTCTGCAACTATCGAAAACTATCGATAATAATCGATACTCAAAGGTTTTACTACCGATAGCTATCGCAGCGACCGTTCTGGCGTTTACGCCACCCCGGACAAAAAAACAAATTGCCGCCCCTTTTAAAGTTATTTTTTTCTTAATAAAAAACGGTTTTAATTTGCAGTAAAAACGTATATTTAAAAAGAAACAAGTATTAAAACTTAACATTTGGTACAAAATAGTATAAATTAAAATAAAATAGAGTTGCAGTACCTATAGATACCTAGTTGTTATATTTAAAAAATATTTACTTAGTTTTAAACATACAGGGTGCAATTTTACCACTATTATGAATTAGATTTTTTTTCACTTATACCTAAAACCTAAATGGAAAACAAAAGGTAGATGCATAGAACCACAATAATACATTGTTTGTTTGTTATAATCAGACGAATATTTTCTTTCTCATTTTTAATTCTGCAAATTTTTTTTATTTCCTCTTTTAAGTTTATTTGATCAGCAATTTCATGTTCAATTGCTAAAATGGACAAGCCGTTTAGTCGATTTTGCGTAGTAGTTGATCGTAAAAAGGTTTTGATTAATTTGAATTTGGAAAAACTTCATTCTCCACTTGCTACTGATATTGGAATAGTCAGTAGTATTCTTAAGGCAGTACTAAGATTTGGAGCAAAATTCAGTATTGTTATTATTTTAAGAACATCACTTGAACTTTCTTTTTTGCACAAACTGAAGAAATTTCCTTTACTAATTCTAGACCGTTAATGTAAGCTGATTCACCATTAGACAAAATATTTTCCAAATCTTTGCAAATATTTATCAGTGTGTCTCTTTAGGTATGGTTTTCAAATCATATATATT
This sequence comes from Rhamnusium bicolor, assembly GCA_029963845.1. Taxonomy (NCBI): domain Eukaryota; kingdom Metazoa; phylum Arthropoda; class Insecta; order Coleoptera; family Cerambycidae; genus Rhamnusium; species Rhamnusium bicolor. Next base: position 163,982 of record JANEYF010003735.1, on the reverse strand, counting down.
ATATAGAGATTGAAAATGGTCACTATGGTGATTCAGTTGTTCAAATCGACTAGTTCATTTAATGCTTGATCAATAGTACAGAAGACAAAGTCTATTTTGTAGTTTTCTTTGGGATCTTCGATTGGTTCGTCCCTTGTCTCATATGAGAAGTTGGCCTTTTTTCTTCTTACGCGGTGTCGCGGCGTTGTTGAATCAAAATTGGCCTCAATGTTAATTTCATCAGCCAATTTTCGTGCGTCAATAATAATTTCATTGAAAGACTTATCTGATCGAAATTTTTAAAGAAATTCTTGCAGTTCTCTAGAAGATCAAATGCTTTTTTCAAATGAAAATCTTTTGTTTGTATGAGCTTGCTTATGGGATTAATACAGTTTAAAATTTTATACCATATGGACTATTGAACATAAAAATTTAAATTGTTTAATGCAACTTAGCAAACCCGAAGCTTCGTCTCTTATTCAGATATCGATGTCTTGGTTTTCATAAACACTTAGAAAAGCGTCGTATATTTCACCAAGTTGAAATCTTAAGGGCGTTAAAGCTTCTATCCTGCTTTCCCATCGAATGTCACTCAAAGGTTATAATATTAATCTTTGAACATGTTTTAAAAATATTGCCCATCGAAAAGAAGATGAAAAAAATAAATATATTTTTTGGACCATATTAAAAAAATTGGCTGCTTCCAACGCTGCTTTTGCCATATCATTTACCACTAGATTGAGCGACTGGCTACTACACGAAACGTAGAATGCTCGTGGATTTAAATTCCTAATTCTAGATTGCACTCCTGAATTGTTGCCCCTGTAAGAAATCTAAAAAGCTTTCGTAGATTTTTATTTCGACATCATTTGAATCAGAATCTGACTTATTGATGGAAACATATCTAATTATCAGGGTCATTTTCTCCACCTTACTAACGTCAGGAGTGTAATCTAATATTATGGAATAGTACTTCGCTTTTTTTATTTCAGCAATAATATGCAATTTTACACTTTCGTGAAGAAAGTCTATTATCTCGTTTTGAATGTTTTTTCAAAGATAGTGAGCTATGGTTTCCTCATTTTTTAAGCATTCTACGCACGTGTTCGTCCATGACGGGTCAAATTCAGATAGCAATTCAACTATTTTTAAAAAGTTGCCGTTATTATGCTCAAACAGCTTGTCGCTTGTACCTTGAAAAGCTAAACAACTTTTATCGAGCATTTTACTAATTGCTACAATCCTTAGAAGCACCTCGTATCACTGATTCGTTTCAGCGTTAATAACTCTTTGGGCAGCTGCATCTATAGTTGTACAACACTTTAACCTTTGACTGAGTTCTAACCAGGATTTTTGAGCCTGAATATGATTTTTAGAAATTTCGTGATCCTTTAAAATTTCAACGATGTGCTTCCAGCTTTTAAAACCTTCTTTTGAAAAGGAACTTAACACACGGCCGTAAATTTTGCAGCAAAAGCAATATATGCAGTTTTGTGGAGTACACTAGCCAGTCTCTTATAACTTGCTCTCCATTTCTTAAAATTCAAGAATAGTAATTTGCGCTAAATTTTCGACCAGTGCCATCATAAGGAAATTTGTATTAAACAATGAGTTAAGTGGATCTCGTCGTAGTGAAAACTTCTTTCGGCTTCTCCTAAAATTCTGGGCCACAATGTTGGATCTGTACCTAAATTTTGTATAGTGCATTCCGTGGGTGGTAGGGTGGGGTCAGTTTGTAGAGGTAGAATGCTACTAGTGCTAGCCAGGGTGCTATCTGTAAGTGTCAAGACGGTGTCAGTTGCTAGGCTGCTTTCATTTGGTGACAAAGTTGGCTTAGAAATATCGGCTATTGATTTGTCTTGGTCACCAACACTCTCTGATGTTTTCCTTTTTATCTGAATTTTTGGGGATATTTGCTTTGGTACTAATGGTACTACCAGACCTACCCTGTAAATAATTGTGCAGAGCACCAGCTTGTTTTTGCTTTTGGGTTTCCTTCTCTAGCCTTCGCTTTTTGTACTGATGGCCCGACAATTTTCTTTGCGCGTCGGACATTCTAAAACAACAAATTAAACAATGCAAAACACGCTAGTTAAAATAAGTCACGGCGTTGCTAAAAATAAGAATTGGAAAAATCTTCAAATCCAATTAGTCAGTGACTGTCTCAATTTTGAAAAATAAAATGCCTATTTTTAATTACCTGGTTAAACTATTTTTAAATATAAAAACGAATTTCTTAAAGTTTCGGGTTAATTTTCAACCCCTGTTTTGGAATGAATAGTTAATACTTTTAGTAATTAAAACTAGGCATTTCAAATGTTTAAACTCTGGGACAGACTAAGCCACCGTCACCGACTAATCATATTTGAAGATTTTTCTTCTTTCATCTTTTTATTCAACGCATTGGCTTATTACTACACAAAATTTTAATTTAATAATTAGTAGGATTTTTTTCAAAGATTTTTTTTAGATGTAGTGGATCCCAACAAAATGGACAAATTGCGAGCCACCACAACGAACATATAAAAAACTAAATATTTAAAATAGATACCTATATAAAATGTTTGAATTTTTAAGATGGATTTTTTGTTTCTCTTTTTTTCGCGGCGAAAACTCCAAATAAATTAATAAAAATCCGTCATAACAAACATACAGAAACTATTTAAAAATGTATACGTATGTATTGTAGAAAATATTTTTGAAAATAATTCTTTACCACTTAATATAGGTATTTGCAGAAGTACTTACCTTTAGAAATTAACAAAACACACAAAAGTCACTATCCCGAACTAAACTGTTAAATATTTTTAATATTTATAAACTTACTTCAACGATATGTTATCACCGGCACCGACGCATTTGCAATAATAACACAACTGCGCTTAGATGACTCTTTATATAGTAAGGCGCAAAAACATGTCCATGCATGTTATGTCTTGCAGTTCCTTTTTTAAACAAGTAACTATATACCTACAAGTTCATGCAGGGTCATGCACGTCTTTTAACTATACTTCTTGTTTTATTTCAAAAATAAATATGCTTTTATTAAAAAGGTGTTTTCATATTTTTCTAGCTTTAAAACATAACAAACCACAATGATCTAATGTAAATTACATAGTACTTAGCTTTAGTTAGGGAAAAATCAACAAGTAGTGCAAAATTTATATTAACTGAGAATAATTAATTTATCAATATTTGGTTCACATTTAGGGGGGCGAAAATTCAGATTCGCCGCCCCGGACAGAGGTCTGGGTTATCCGCCTCTAAAGCGGGCCCTGGCTATCGATGGTGAGGACTATCTATAGTTGTCCACCACTATTACTCATGTTTGTTTTCTTAACCTCACTTTTTGGAATGAAATGGTGGTAACAAATTAAAATTTCAACTTCTAAGTTATTCATATTGTATTTATGATGGATAAAATATTTCATCTAATATATGGCAGTATTGTTTCTCCTGAAAATAGAAAAATTTTTATTATAACAAATATATTAAAGAGTGCATCAAAGCAATGAAAAAATGTTGTACGTTTGATTTTACCTACCTGCAACAGTGCATTGATTAAGTGCTTCGAATCGTAAAAGGCTTTATTCAGTATTTAAGTTGCAAATAAAATCATCAGAAGGAAATAAATTTCATTTTTCGTCATAAATTGCTGGAGTGGAGATGTCGAAAATGACGAATGCTGTAATATCAACCGAGTGGAGAGTAGCGGAGATGGGCATCGACATAATACCGCTAAAGGTGGAACCGTGCAAACACGAAGTTAAGCAAAGTCTCGAGACTCAATAGGAAGATAAATAGCATGCAACTAAGTAAAGAGAGAAAAAAAGGTATACCAATTTCAATTAGATTCCAAGAAAAATAATAAAAACATCAAAGTGAGGAAGTTATGTATTCGTGAAAAAATTTTGAAAATTTTTATTGCATTTCTAGACGAATCTCGACGAATTATGACGATAGACAAAATTTCAGACAGAAAAAATTTTCTGTCTGTGTGTCTGTGTTAAGAATAGCAGCTATAGTTTTTGAGATAAAGCTTTCAAATTTGGTACACACTTTCTAGATGTCAAGGAAAAGATTGAGTTTGTTGATGAACAAAATCGGTCTAAAAAAATATTAGTGACATTCCACCAATGTGACTTTTTTTGAAACGTCAAAATGTGACTTTTTTGAAACGTCAAAAATTACTTTTAGTATAAACTCCACCACACGTCGAGTTTTTCTATGATGAGGAAGTTCTGATCCCCAAGTAATTGGCAGCGGTTTTCTTCTTAAGGGAATTTTTAGGATAATATCTGTGTAATATTTTGAAAATCAGACATAGACATCTCAGCTTTCTTATAATAGTGTTTAATTGTAATATATTTGTTTTTGACATAGGTTTCATGCTATACCAAAAAAATTTGTGAATGTTAGGAAATAAAAATATTTAAAATAAATAAAAATTCAGATCATTGGCGTCCAACTCATTAATCAATTAAAAATAATTCAAAATTAATAAATACAAAAATAAAATTCCCACTACATTATACACCCTTAACATTGCAATATATCTGTCTGGTATTTTGGATTTCTTTCTATCAACTATATATGATATATGTATGGGTATTACTTTGTTTCTGTCTATAGCAATATCTTCGTTCCTACTGATTATTATTGTTTTTGCAAACTCATAAGAAATTCTCAGATTCTCTTCCAAAATTCGAGAAATCCCTTGTTGCGGAACTGTACAGGAATATTTTCTAACATTCAAAAAAATAGTTTGCAGGGTTCATGAAAAATCAACTCTACCAGGAAGGATTTATCCTTAATTTTTATATCCATGTTCGTTTTGAAGCAAAAAGTGCAGAAATATGGAGGATGTTCCATTTAAAAAAAATAAATGTTTTGTTCAAATCAATTTAAGTTGTTATTAAATTTTTTTTTCATGTCCAAAAATTTCATATAAATAATTTTTTTGCGACTTTAAAATTGACTTTCAAACTAGGGTAGGAGCTCTCTCTAACGTGATATCCAGTACCCGAAAAATGATGCATAAAAAAAATAGAATATACATATTTTATAATTTTAAATTCGTTGTGAATAACAACTATTACAGCTAGCTTTAGTAAGTAATAATATAATAGTAGTTAATTCCCATCAATCAAATGGGTATAAACTATTATAAACAAATGAAATTCACTTGATTATACTTGATTTGTTGTCGGTGACTTAATAATATAAGCTAACCGTTATTTACTTCTATATATTTTTATTAGTATTAGTCATTAAAGTATAAATTTTATATTGCTAATAAAATTTTATAATTCGTTATTTACTTTTATCGTTAGATTTTATTATTATTAACTTGTATTATATTTGGAAAGTAACACTTTCAGTATATCATAAAATAAATGAAACTCTGTTTTTTATAATTTCAAAGCATGAAAATATTTGTTCCTGTAGGTAAATTAAAAAATCTTTGCTATTGGAATTTGATTTTACCTGTACGTATTCTAATTTACAATTATGTGTATTATCACTGAAATAAATATTAATTAACATTAAGTTGAGCATTCGCATTTGTTTGCTAGTACTTCTAGTATAGCATACTAATATCTAATATAGTTCAATAAAAAATTGTTTCATTCCTAGAAAACACAATTGATGAAATAAAATTCATGACACAGTACTGACAAATGCCAACAATCTTGTAATACCCAGTGGTGATATTTATATTTTTAATTACCAAAAAAGGTACAAAATTGTGTAAAATAAATTTTTTTCAATAACAATGCAGATCAGCGAGTGCTAAATTGTAGACTATAAAAATATCTATATAATAAATAGAAATACATGTCATGTATCTAACCCAAATGTACCTAGATTATACTGCTTGCCGAGATAAAGCAAGAAAATCGATGCATCCTATTGGTTCATTGGATATCCATCAAAATGGTTAAAAGAGGAGTTCGAAAGTTTATCCATTGCACCATATAATTTCCCTGTGATTTTCGATAACTTTTGTTCATTGTTTTCAAGTGTTCTGATACCACAGACTTTGGACTGCCTTAAGGATCTACTCAAATCAAACAATTTCAGTCAAGTTGAAGTAAAATAATATCTCTACTTACTAAAGTCTTTTGCTTTCGATTCAATAAGCATTCCTTCGAACAACATGTCGGAACACCATTTATTGGAAGTTTTTTCATATACAGATTCGCAGCAAAAGCAAAAGAAGAATTCGAATATTTCCCTAGAGTTTGGCTTAAGTATGTGGATGATGTTTTTGTAGTCTTTAATATAAATGTCACTAATATTGGCAAGTTTGTTTCTAGATTAAACAGTCGTTTCGCGTCAGTTAAATACACATATGAAATTGAAAACTCTAGATAACTACCATTTATAGATGTATTAATATAATTAAAAAATGAAAATAAGTTATAATTTGACATATACAGGGTGGTCCAAAGTTTACCTGACAAACTTCGACACGTGATAGAGGGACTTAAAATAAGCCGAAAAGTTCCTATCAACTTACATCCTTAGGGGATTACTAACAAAGATACAGGATGTTAAAGTTTTGTGAAAAACAAACAATTTTTTTAATAACTCTAAAATTACGAAAGCTATCGACTTGAAGTTTTAGGGGCGGTGATGATTTATAAGTCTCTATTGTTTCATAAAATCTTATCTTTGTACTGCCTCCAGTGGCGCCGCCAGAGGGTGCGGGAGATGAATTTTTCGCCGAAACTATATTAAGCCACTGTTTTGTGCAGTTGATTTTGAGATTGTTCGATTCAGTGTTCAATTTGGAAGAAAGAAGGTATCTTTTAGTTTTTTCGTACAACGCTTACTTTTCGAGTAAAACGGCTATTTCTGCTTTCTCTATTAAAACAGTAAAACCTTTCCTACATTAATGATAAAATTAATAATCCTAGTTGCCTTTGGTAAACAATGAAACAGCGTTATCAGTCAATGTTTGACCTGTCAAAACTAGTGTTAGTGTTGTGTACCAAGCTACAAGATGCCAAGATTGTTCAGCAATGAAGAGTATGCTGATATTCATTTTATTTATGGGTTTTGTGATGGCAATGCTCAACAGGCAGTTCGAGAATAACGAAGGAGGTATCCAAATAGGAGACGACCAAATGATCAAGTTTTTACAGACACCCATCGCAATTTTTGCGAAAGGGTATTGCGAGATAACCGATAAAATAGAAATGAAGATCGAAGAAATATTGGAAGAAATGGAAACGGAAGAATTATTAGAGCTTTTGGCGAAAATCCAAGTTTAAGTTCTCGCAGGGCAGCACAACAATTAGGAACATCCAAGTCTAAAGTGCTACGAGTATTACATCGAGACCACAGAAAAGCTTATCATTTATATCCCGTACAAAATTTACATCCCGGTGATACAGAGAAGCGTTTAAATTTTTGTCGTTGGCTAATTAACTCTGTAAGGGGGAATCCCGAATTCTTAAGAAAAATATTATGGACCGATGAGGCGACGTTTACCAGAGCTGGAGTAGTGAATCACCATAATATGCATGTTTGGGCACACGCAAATCCTCACCAAACCCGCCTTCGATCATTTCAAAATGAATTTAGTGCAAATGTTTGGTTGGGTATTATTGGCAACAACATTTGTGGCCCACACTTCTTGCCGCCTAGGCTAAATGCAGAATTGTTTCGGGATTTCCTCACTCACCTTCTCGAAATAATGGGAGATGTTCCCCTTGATGTACGAAATGAAAGTTGGATACAGTGGGATGGAGCACCGGCGCATTTTGGACGGGTGGTGCGCGAATGGTTGGACGCTAATTATCCTGAGAGATGGATAGGTCGTGTGGGAAACAATTATAACGCCCAGGAGAATATTGTAAGAGGTTCGGTGGCCTGACCACCAAGATCACCTGACCTCACGCCTTTAGACTTTTATATGTGGGGTTATTTAAAAGAAAAAGTTTATGCTACACGGGTGACAAGGCGAGATCAGCTACTTGAGCGTATCCAACAAGCTTGCAACGAGATGAGGGAAAATCATCATCAAGTATCCGCCGCTGTCAATTCCACAATTCAGAGGTGTCACAAATGTATTGAAGTGAATGGGCTCCAATTTGAGCAACTTCTTTAATTTCCTGTGTTTCACTGTTTGGTAATGAGTTTTATTTATGTTCTTAGTTTTTACATAAATTCTGTAATTTATGAAATAAATGATAAACTTTCAATAATGTTTAGTCATGAAAATGCTTTTTACTATTTTACTCGAAAAGTAAGTGTTGTACGAAAAAAACTAAAAGATACCTTCTTTCTTCCAAATTGAACACTCAATCGAACAATCTCAAAATCAACTGCACAAAACAGTGGCGTAACATAGTTTCGGCGAAAAATTCATCTCCCCCACCCTCTGGCGGCGCCACTGGAGGCAGTACAAAGATAAGATTTTATGAAACAATAGATACTTAAAAATCATCACCGCCCCTAAAACTTCAAGTCGATAGCTTTCGTAATTTTAGAGTTATTAAAAAAATTGTTTCACGTGTCGAAGTTTGTCAGGTAAACTTCGGACCATCCTGTATAGAAAAGATACTCTAAGATATATCCCATTGTACTCAACATAAATTGGCCAGTTTCACCTCTAATTCATCGCCAATTAAAATTCACTCCTCAGTAAGGAGGTGTTTGAAAAATAAAAGGCATTGATTAAGGATATGGTTGCGAGTAATGGATATTCGGTAATCGGTAAAATAATTAGGAAATATAAATTTAAAGAGGCACTTCAAAATTTCTCGACCTTTCAAAATGAAAGAGAAAATCCGAAATTTGTATCAATTCCATACGATCCTCGATTTACTCAGGGTATTGGTGAGATTTTTAAAGATATAGGTACGACATTAGTTCATTCATCGGGAAATAAACTACAACAACTTTTAGGCAATCAAAAAGACAAAATTGAAACAAACTGAGTCGGGAACTTACGAAATTTGCTGTAAGAACTATAATTAAAAGTATATTGGACAAACTAGACGATCAAGTCAAACTAGATTGAAGGAACATATGGCTCATCTCAAATATGGTAGAAGAGATAAGTCTAGTGTTGCCAACATGCGTTTGAAAACTACCTTGAAATATGTAGTAACAATTTACGACTGATTAGGAATGTAAAGATAATAGACAGCTGAATATATTTGAAAGCTTGGAAATTACAAAGTGTAAAAATAGTATGAATAGTTACAGAGTCCTGTAGTCCGCTCTATTAATTATTAAGTCACGGTTCAATCAACCGTGGCAATAGTTTAGGTATAAATAGGATACATTATTAGCATAAGGATAGTTTTAATGATCTCCAGATGATGCTAACTTGGTTGGCAAAACGCGCATCGAGTGCTGTATATGGTGTTTTTTGGATAACTTCGTCAGTGTTAAAATATCGAGAAAAAAGGTTTGTAATAAATATATATATTTTTCACCAATTTTAAAATAAATACCTTCAAAGAATGGGTCATACATACATGTAATGGGCATTTCCCACATTATTTGTTCACTCGAGAGTATTTGAAAATTTGGTCTCGCTTTTTTGAGCTCATAAAGGGAAATAAAGTATTAGATTTTAGTCTTCTTCTCATTCGTTATTTCGTTATTCTCACAAGAGTACCGTTTCCGAGAAAATAAAAACTAGAGAAATATGTTTGGTTTAGGCATTTATTTATGATATATAGTTGCGGAAACCGATATTGTGACGGGACGTGCTGGGTAAGACGCGATATGAGGGCGGGAAATGTCTAACACATGACACCTTCCCTCTTTTACGCCGCCTACATTAGAGCGAGAATGATGATTGTTGTTTTTGTTGGCACGCGACCGAGGCGGAGTTTAGCTTACATGCTGGAATACTTCAGAGCTGCACTTAATTTTGTTACCGGATGGTTCTAGCAGTGCTGATATATTGTAAGTATAATATTATACGATAAATAATAATTATTTAATATCTATTTATTTGCTGGTGTGTTTTTGAAAATAATTTAAGAATGTTATCGTGTTGCAGTGAGTTGTGCAATAGTGTAATATAAGTAATAATTTTTTTATATCTGTTTATTTGCTGGTGTGTTTCTGAAAATAATTTAAGAAGATATTTGATGTAAAAAATGTTTCGACCGTGGGAGGCCTCTACGTCTACATTTATTGTGTTTGTGAAAATGAAAGTGATAGTGACTACAGTGATAAAGGAAATCAGTAAGAAAAAATCGGCTACAAACGAGCAAGCGAAACAAATTTGCCTTAATGTATACAATAATCTTTTCTGAAGCGACGAGCTAATGACCCTAATTTATATGATTTAGATGTACTAGGTGAAACAGCGTCTCTGACTAATGTTCCCCGTCCCACAATACACAAACTGGTGAAAGAAGGTGCCTTCCCAAGGACTACAAAGATCCGACGGCGGTCAATCGAAAACTCTGGGCCCATCGTTAGCAAAATTTTTAAGAACTTTAGTTTCAGAAAAGGAAATATTTTTCCGAAGTTCGATAAAAAAGTCGTAGGGTTAATTTAAAACGAGGTGTCGAAAATTAACAAGGAAGATTGGGAAAAAAGAATTAGGAAAGTAATTAAAATTATTTAAAAATTGCCAATCTGAAAATAAAGAAGAGGGTGAGAAGGTCGAGAACTCTGAGGAAGAAGAAATGTGAGGTGAGGTAAAGTGAAGTGATGTGAAGTGAAGAAGTGAATTTTGTGATATCAACTGCATTATTTAATTCCGCTTTTGTGCTTTCGTAGTTCAGTGCTTGAGAAATATTCTTTTTCAGGATGTTATTATTTATTAATGTTATTATTTTTTTTTATTTTGACAAAAATATGTCCTTCTGGTTTATTATAGTAATAAATTTACTATTAGAATTTATTTTTATTTTATTTATTGAGAAAAATATTTGTTTCTGTTACTATTTTGAGGGTATATTTTTTTTATTTTGTTTTTAAAGGTTTCTTTTTACTTTTTTAAACAATTTCTTTATTCTATATTAATATTCCATACATATCCTTTCCTGGCAAGAAATGCTCATACCTCCTCGCGGTTCTTGCTGGGTAGTAACATTTTATATTAAGCGAACTTGAATACTATAACTGCTGTATGAGTAGTTAATACTTTTTTGTATACTTGTTAAATTGTTGCTAGCTAAATTGAGCACAGAAACCTACATTGAAAAAGTAGCGAGTTAAATTCGGCTCTGCATTCCGTAGCGTCTTACCCAGCACGTCCCGTCACAATATCGGTTTCGCACACTATACTATGAAAACACGGAAATCTGAAGCAGGGGACTTTTAGTTTAATTAATTAATTTGACTTTGACATTTCCCTTCAGTCCTTACATAACAATTGGCTATAAAATTTTATACAAAAATGTTGTATAACAAATACGTTTTGCACGCATTAGCTGACAATCACTTGGTTTATGGCAAATGCCATTTTAATTGTCTTGCATCCACAAGACAGTAGATATTCAAAAAATGTCCCAATCGGCAAGTACGTCATCCTAGTATATTTACAGCAGTTGATCGACGTTTTCTAGAAATGAGTTTAGTACACGGTCGCCCTCGACCTGCACTCACTCTAGATGTGGAAGAAGAAAGAAGAATTTAACTTGGTAAACACAAAAGTATTTGGACTTGAAATGAACTAAACGAAACGAAGTTATGATTTTTAATAAGACACTCCTGCAACCAACACTAATTAAGATAAATAACAACGTAGTAGAAACGTTTAAATATTTAGGTTGCAATATAAATGAGAAACATGTAACAACATGATAAACATAATGAAAAGTCACATTGAACAGGCGCGATGCAACTTCATGAAGATAAAGAATATTCTTGCAGCCGTGACATGAATCTAATACTTCGCAAACATATTCTGCAATGCTGAGTTTGTCCCGTTTTATTATATGGTATGGAAGCCTGGACGATTACAGAAGACATCTGCAAACGTATAGACGCATTTGAAATGGGTTATACCGCAGAATGTTACGCATAGGATAACCAACCAAGAGGTACTTAGTGGAATGAACAGCGCACTGGAATTAATGTACACAATAAAGAAATGAAAACTTGAGTACCTCGTCTATGTAATGTGTAACGTTTAATCTGTTTGGTAAAACATAGGATCCTATTAATTGGTCTCCACGCATTCTCGTTCAAACATTGATGAACAAATTTTCCTGTCTGGATTTGAAAATTGCTTGCGGGTTTTCAGTATCCCACATATGATTTTTGTAGAAATTAATAATTCTGTCGCTAGTAAACCCCATCAGTGAAAGGCATTTTACTGATAAAATTGCGGTCGTGGTGCTATTTTCCTCTTAACTATCGACAAAATTGCACCTTGAACTGCAGATCCTCAGGTTTTGGACCCTGGATTTTCTGCAGATGACATGGATAAAGCAATAATTATTCATGAAGAATTTATCGAACTGAGCATTTTGAAATAACTATTTGATAGAAATTTTTCCACTTTTTACTCTCTGTAGCTGCCACTATTGCCAGGACTATTTCCTCTTCTTCTACGGTAGTACGATGTCTCCCATCTGATTTGAAACTTCCTATTTTACTAAGTATTCGATGTAAATTGATGGAAGTTCTTTCGCAAGGAATCCGACTACTTAGGAATACTGATTCATAACATCTCCGCACTTTACGAGCATTACCATTGGCTTTACCATAATTTAAATGCATATTTGCCAATTCTTCGAACGGACTAATCATTTATTTTTAGGTCAAAAATACAACGTTATTAACAGATTTGACAAGAAATTAAGCAGAATGGTATTTGTGGCTGATTGAAAGAAGCTAACATAGATCTGGATCAAGCCAATTTTTTTTTCTATGGACCATGTTTTTTCTGGAAAACGGTACACTGTAAGGAAATTGCAAGCTATTTCATTCCAGGTTGTTGTGTTCCACGATGAATTAAGTTTCTGCTAGTCTAGTCCAGATGGCGCCACTGATTTCTACTGGAACAGTTGGTTTTACAGATTTTTGGCACTAAATATCTATTTATCTTTATTGCTCATACTCTACTCTCAAATGTCTGTCTCTTTCCAAACTATAACCGAGTTTAGGTGGTAGAACAGAACTAATCTTCTTTCTTACTAGTGCAGCGTTCAGATGGAAACCATCTCTATTTCTGCGGTCTGGTAAAATTCATATGTTTTCTGGTATTATCATTTGATTTTATGATCATCATTATTTAAAAAGCTGCTATATTGATTTAAAGTACTTTTGAGGTAATTTTCATAATAATATTGTACCGTAATTATCTTAATTTACGCTTTGGGCGAATTTGCTTTTCGGTGATCCGTTCACCTTGGTTATTCTTTGGAACAGCCATCATTAATATTGATTAGTATCGATTTATCGTGCCTTGTTGGCAATTTATCTAATATCCCTCTGATATTGTAATAAGTTCGTGTGCTAATTTAAAATAACTTTCGGTTATTGTAAATTTTAGATTTACTCGGCAACGAATGTCGCCATTTTGTATCGTAGTTAGTTGTTTTCTGTCTTTGTCTGTTGATGTTTTAGGTCACTTAGCTACGTTGGTAGCGCTCTGAAAGTGGACTAGTGACATTTGGAGATTGGTACACCTGGTTGGACCAAACCTATTTGTTTATAACCTTTGTGAAAATTATCTAATTTGGTGCATTAGTTTTGTGGTGGCTTATTTTATACCAGTGCATATATTTATCAACCAGACCTCAGTAACGTAAGGTTTTTCTAAATTTAAAATATCGAATGCCTACTTGAACGTTTACTTAGTATTTAGTTAGGAACGCCGCTCTAGTGAAGCCTTGCCTAGTTCTCTGGCAAAGATACCTGCCTAGTTATCTGGCACTTGATTAACTTTTAATTATCTAAAGTAAACATATAGTCAAATATATATCTTTATTTAACTTTATATGCAATTCATTAGAACCTCTCACCGAGGAACTAATAAATGATTTAATTTAACGTTACCTTTAGTTGAAAACTATCATATTGTTTTATATTTAGCAAATATTTATTTACGTTATCTTTCTAGTTGTCTGTCTGTATACAGACATTCTAAATTCTATTTTCTTGAAGATTAACTTCTTTTAGTACAAAAATATCTTAACATTTAGTGAATACCTATTTCACTTGTTTATTATCGTAGCCACACCTAGTTTATTTGTTGGACTAGTATTTTTCTATTTAACGTAAGTTTTATTGATACTTAAGTTAATTTAAGTCTTCAACTTCCTAAAATATTATAGGACACCGATCCTAGTTTGTTTAGTTTGCAATTTACTCTGTAAATTTGTGTTAACTCATATTTTGTCTACATAGCTGGACAATTCAAACGTCACAGCTTTTAAGTTTGTTTTGCGTATAATACTGATCTCATAAAACTCTCCCCTTTTTATGTAAATACCTGGACCAAGAGAAGAGGATAACTGGTGGATCGAACTGATCATTATATACAGGGTGGAGCAGGAAACGATATTTTACACAACTGGCATTTTTTCTCAAGGGTAACTGCAGTACTGACAGTGGTGGTCAAATTGACACCGAACCCATTAAGAGCTTAGCCGTTGGTGGATTCTTCGCTGGACTAACCCCTTGGAAGTTACGTAAGATCTTCGTCCCCAATGAAAGTTTTTATTTGGTCAGAAGAAATTTGTAAGAGATCAGTCATTGTATTTTTTTGTATTCTCTCAATAACGTCATATTTTATTTTGCATTTTTTTCTCTTTCACTAATATCATTTTTCTGTGTGGTTAGTTGTTGGTCTTCAACCACAAGTAATTTTTTTTGACTTGTAAATATTGTACATATACTAATCTTGATTATACTTTTTATAAAATAATATTTTTTATTTAACTTCCTTACCAACCGAATTCAAGTTTTAACGTTATCTTTACCTTTGAAAGTAAAATCTTAATTATTTGGTACTTACAAAAGTCCTGGCGCCCAGCCTAGATTTTGGTTATAACTCAAATCAATCTAAGCCCTTATTCACGACCTGCTCACTGAGCTACCGGTTAATAAATACAACCCCCAGCTTATTGTGTTATGCCAACAATTGGACGGGGGGTGTTGCAACACCTACGAGTTTTCACCAAGAGGAGGAATACTCCAAAACAAAAAATATATGGGTATTTTTCTTCGAACGATTTCTCGTTCAAATTTGCCCTATTTACCAAATTTTATCCCTCGAGTCCCAATAGATTTCCAAATAATCAATAAATACCACATTTTGGGTACCATCTTCGAAGGGCTGTAGCGACCTCAGTAAACATTTTCTGACCCATGTTCATAGAAACTTCCCTTCATATTTTTGGATGTAGAATCACCTCCCTAAGTATACTAACGATATATCTAGGCATACTTTATATAATAATATTTAGATCCTACAACTTAGTAAAAGTTAGCGGCGATCATATGTTTCAACCAAATTTAGTTAACAATGTGTTACAGTAGATATGCATAGAAGAACCTTAGTCCAGTGCTTTGTACATACACATTATAAATAAAACTTTTAAACTGGTGTGACACTTTCTTAAGAAATATTAAATGTTGTACGCAGTAAAGCGCAATCCATAATAGGATATTATTAAAACAATCTCTATACATCAGTGAAAGTGTTAAAATGCATATTTATCGAAATTAAAATTGATCTGATGTAAGGTTGGCCATATGCAACGGCATAAGATTTATTTTCAATAATTTTATTTTAATGAATATACAGAGTGAGACAAAGTTTACCTTTTTCCGATGGCCTATATTGTTCATCACCAAATTCATTCTTGAAGTAGTGAAGTGGACGTAGACAAGCTGCAACAATTAGATAGAGATACCCGTAAGATGATGAATATTCACTAAAGCACACAGCCGAGATCGTCCATTCCTCTTACCTATATATCTTCCACATCAACGGAAGGGCCGAAGACTTTTGAGCCTTGAGTGTATGCATGGCAGAGTAGTACTGAGTATGTCATGTAACATTCTAAGTGGCTCGGTTCCTCTGTTGCAGTTCGTAAAACGTCATGAAACTGTAGGAGTAGGAGCAGGATTGTTCAAGTCAGCAAAAACAGCCGCAGATGAACCTCATTTCATATTCGACACCAGGCGAGGAAGCCGGAAATTGCTGATGTGTCAGTCACTGGCTTCAGACAAATCATCCAAAAATCCCGAATCAGGGCTATTTAATAGGGAAATCTGTTTCGGTAGCACGTCGATAAATTCTAGCATGGTGTCTTCTATAAAAATATCTAAACACAAGGTTTATCGACCAGGCTGATATTTGCCTTTCTAATGTCAGCTTGGCTTAAGTCGGAGACGGAGGAGTTCATTATGACCTGTAAGGATGATTTTATCAATACCTTAGGCTACCGTATCCTCATGTGGCATGTTCTTGATGTCAATAGCAGGACCTGCCATCAGGTACTGACTTTCTGAATGCTCCGTTTATGCGATTACGACCTAACATCCACCGACATAACGTTGCATTACGAGTACTATATTACCACTTAAGGCACTCGTACTGGATAGGTCAGACACCAGTGCTGCCTTACGTCTCCGGAAATATTGAGTCCATTGTCGTATGTATGTCATCGAATTTTGGACTACCGCCGAGAAAAACATTAGAAAGTGTAAAAGTGGAAAAAAAATTGCGATCTTCAGTATAAGTTCCAAGTGCTATACCCAAACTACTTGGTCAAGGTTGTCGTGCTAATAATAATCGGTGTACTCGGAGGGATAAAGCCTACATTGCTCTCGAAATTGAAGGCCAAAAATCAGCCGAGAGACTGGCAGGCCAAATGCAAAAGGCGATCATTTTATTTTCTTTCCTTCTGCTTATGGCTCATGATTCTGGGCGCTACAGGTACTAACCCAGCAGGACGTAAGTGTAGATAATATAGCGGAGCATTTCCCGTAAGATTTAAAGGCCACAGGAGAGCTGTCTACATTGACATATAATGAATACTAATTTTTTTTTTAATATATTTGAATTGCGTAGTATACATATGCCTACAAAGTGTGGTGATTTATTGTAGAAAGTATTTCAAGAGATCGAAATAAAAGAACTGTATAACTTTCACAGAACAAGTATTTTAGTAAGTAAACTGTACCCACTCGTTACTTTTTTCACCAAGTAAACAACCAATAATTTCCCATATAAATACCTGTTTATTTTACTTAAATTAGGTATGTAATAAAACTGTAGTTAATTTTATAAAACATTGCTCTCGTGAATATAAAAAAAGTACTCACTAGAAATAGGTAGTAGAAGATCTGAATAAAAAACTTAACAAACACTATAATTGAATACCCTTTTGATACAAAGTTCCTTCCAAAGGCGGTTCGAGGATGACTAAAGGGGCACAAATTCAAAAGAATAATATTTTTATATCTATTTTATCAAGATTTTATTTCCAGTGGCGAGTAAACTGAAAAATATGCTTGCTGCTGTAGAAAGTATACAGTTCGGTAATGTATAATCCAATCAGGAAATGTATACAAATCTCAGCCTTTTTTGGTAAAAGTAGAGAGAATATTATTCCATTTCCATTAGAAATATATGTAATTTATCATAACAACACATTGACAAATATACATATTTACCGAGAGAAGAAATGCCAACAGTACATATTATTGCATTGAAAATTAATCGAATGGCTTAAACCATTTACACATATAAGTTAATGACTCATCTATACATAAAACGGTTGGTGTGTCAGACAGTTCCATTCATTTATACTATCAGAACTATCAATATTGTAATTTATTAGTTTCTGAGTACTTTTCATTTTACTGCAGTGGTAAATGTACAGACATCGGTTAAACTACTCAAATGGTATTATAGTAGGTACTTATTGTAATTGTAGACGAATAAGTGTAAAGAAGTTTATCATATGCATGCCTTTTCCTAGTGAGAATTGATTGTTCAGTTTGTCCAGTATACTTCAGTCTGCGGTTTAATTTCCAATATTCCCAAGTTTTAGTTTACTCCAATTTTGTCCGTTGGGTTACCTAAATATAATTTTAATTTACAATCACTGTCAGGTGGACTTTGAGAAAGTATTTCACCAAATGCGTTTCTACTCATTTCAACGTGGCAGTTACGCCCCTAATTACCAGGTGAAGCCAAGTCCCGGCCTCTCACAGCCAGGTGGAGCCAAGGCATGGAGATAGTGTGCCATCAGTTGGCCCATAGAAAGTTAATCAGAGGCCCAGGCTCTGTTATAGCCAGGTGGATCCAGGGCATTCGAGAAAGTGTGTCACTTGATGTATGTCTACATATTTCAACTCATACTAAGCAAGTTACTTGATAGCTCCACGGTAAGGCATCTGATACAAATCATGCTCAGGTGGCAAATATGCATCTGAAGGCATATATGGCTCTTGCCATGGAGTACTATGACCGTTGGAAGATGAGGGTCCACGAAGGGGAGACTCAGCCAACAGTCTTTTCAAAAACTTCATGAAGCCAAAATTATAACGCCTATTATGATAAGAGAAAACCAAATTCAGACGAGGGATTCTGTTATATTTTTAGGGGTTCATTTGTACGGCGATTGACCTTCAACAGACACTTAAGAGAGCCGATTAGGAAGGTGTACTTCATCTCAAGGACGCTGTGCTCTCGGATAGCAAGGAATAACCGTCTTAACAGACAAAGTCTTGAAGTGGGTTGGAACCTTTGATATGAAGATAACAGTGACGTAGTTTTCTACGAAATACCAAAGCACCATATACTCACTCGACGCGCGTTTTGCCAACAAATTTGGCATCTTCAGGAGATGATTAAAACTGTACTGTAAGTTTATTTATGAAAAATAAAGTCTGGTTCACGGAGGAGTCAAACCGGGATCTATCGGTCTTGAAGCAAGCATCTAACCACTGAGCTACCTGCCAACAAATAAGGAGAGATAAATATCTGAACAAAATACTAATTGCCAGATATTTTCTTTTACCCCAACAGGTATATGATTTTTCTTAAAAATTACATGAGTTTTAAAACTTTTCTTCTAATACATCGTCAAATGGTAGGTATATACATAAAACATGTAAATAATGATGAGCAATGTTTAGGTTCAAAAAAAGGCCCTCGCATAACATAACCTAAAAATCGACAAACGAAGATGATGCTGAAGATGATTCCGGAAGATGACCCTGAAAATGACATCTGTTTTTACTTCCACTCCGGCGGCTCAGCTACTCCAAATAAATGAAGAACTAACTGTCTTATCTATGTTTGCAAATCTTCCTAAGATCAAGAATAAACCACAGTAACCTTCACAAAACTGGCATACATAAATATCCGCCTCTTTTTCAACACTGTAGTATAGCACTTTAAAAAATCTCCAATTAAATTTTAAAAAACTTTGAGGAACCAAGAATGATAACGCGAGATTTTTTCAAACCATCCCCATTCTCCCCTATTATCTGAGACGGAGATGTAAGCACCGTGTTTGGAAATTGTTGTTTATCATCAGCACAACGTAACCCAAGAAATTAGGTCTAGAATAATATAAATCTGAAACAATAGCTAATAGATGGGTTTCATCCATATTTTAAACAATTAATGTCCACGAATTGAACAGATTTAGCTATTTTTGCCATTTTCATGTATTTTCGTGAAAGTATTTTGAGTTTCGTATTGCGCCCTTAGATCCGCTACTGCTTCTCCCTTTTAACAAGTTTCTGAACTGGATCTGCACTCAGTGAAGCACAACACAGACATGTTTAAGAATTAACAGCCGAGATTTTATTTAGGAATGTGGATACGATGCTCCATACACTAAAGTCCGTTTGGCTTTGGCGACGTCCACTTATCTGTCTTCAATACATGTGTGTTGTTTCTTTATTTCCAGCAATTTTCAGTAGTTAAAAATTCCAGTTATTCTTTGTTAAAACAAAGTGTCATTTATAGTAATTTAGATCAAATCCCAATAGAAATAATTGACTGACATGGGTCCAGTGTAGGTAAAGTAAAATTCGTATCATAAAAGAAGAAATGAAGTATACAGGGTATCCCATTATTAAATACCTTCTTTCAAGGCGGTGATAGAACTATAAAAAATAAGTTGAGTTTTGTATATAAACATTTGCCTTCAATCAATTCATAAGGGAGCTTAAAGAGGGTAAGTACAACATAGTTATTTGCCAATAAATTCAAAATGGCGTAAGTTGCAAAAATAAAATTTGAACCATTTATTAATTTCATAATCTTACATATTTTGTCAACTTTTTATTTAAATATCATGATTTCCTGGGGGAGTTACAGAACAGGTGGGGATGAACTTTCGCCATAACTTTTTCGTCATATTTTTTTTTAGACATTTAAGACGGAAAAGGTATCAGCGTTAAAAACTGCATAAAAAAATGTGCTGTGACTAAATTTCGATAGGAGCGATCGTTTTCGAGTTATTTAGCAAAAGATAAGGCAAAAAAATAGAAAATTTTTAGTAGATAAGAAACGTATGTAATTTTTGTATTCACTTTTTAAAATGAGATTGTTTTCATATTTATGGATGCCGTTTTGCTTTTTATTCTTACAATTTATTTCTTGACATTCAAACAACGTTTAATTTATATTTAATTAATTTCGATGTTTCTACAAGAAACAATTTTATTCAACAAACATTTTAAACAGGCAAAGTTTTATAAACAGACATATTTATTGTAACAAAACCAATGCAGAAACATCGAAATTAATTAAATATAAATTAAACGTTGTTTGAATGTCAAGAAATAAATTGTAAGAATAAAAATCAAAACGGCATTCCATACATATTTTACGTTAACGATTAGATACGCAAATTTACAAATTATTTAAGAAATTAAATAAATGCAATGATTCACATTGATATACATACATCTGAATTTATAAAATGTTTACGAATTCTGAAAAAGTAAGTTTTAAATTATAATGCAAATTTTGTAAAATGACTTCATTCTAGAAGTCACTCCTTCTAATGTAAATAAAAATAAAACTATATTAATACATAAATCCTAACATACCTTTTTGATTACGTGTACTAAGATCGACTGATATACATTTCAGTTTTTAGAAAATATGGTACGTTGGATTTAGTCCGTGAATAGCATATAATGTCGGAATAATTTTACAGACCAAACTTAAAAACGAATATATAAATTCAATAACCTAGTAATTTAATTGATGTGTAATTTCGTGCTGTCAAATAAAACTTTTGTATATTTAATTTTCACATTCGACTAAACTGTAACTGCATAATTTGTACTAATGAATTAATATACCCAGTAAAATAATATGTTTATCTTTATACAGTACAAAACTATATACATACAAGATCTTTAAAATAACATCATTTATTTGCTTGTTCGACTTCCGTTTGTAGTGCTACAAATATAAAGTATATGATTATGTGGTAGTACTCAAACCAGAAACTGTAGAGGTTAATATGTATTTAAAACATTTATATTTTTAAGGGATTTTTAAAATAAATAATGATTCTAAAACGAACAAATGGATGAAAACAGTAATAAGGAGAATACATTTAAATAAACTGTAAATAAATGTGAAGTTATGCAAGATGCTGCTCTATTATTTTAAAGTAAGATTCAAAATATGTCACAAGCTGCTAAAAAGATAATATGCCGACTCAGTTTATATTGATTTGGCGGAATTTCGGTAAAACTTAACAAGATATTGCACACGTGAGCGCAATGCTTCTCATTGGTAGCACATACACGATAATTGGTCAGCGCTTCGATAGGAAGTCAACGAAAACCTACTTTCTATTGGTGCGTGGCCTTTACATTTAGTTTATTGTAATGGGATAGTCAAGGTCACCATTTTATAGTTGGCAGCTCTTTTAGATAATAATCAAAAGCACCGAATTGTCACTTATAGAAAGAATCTTACTATATTACAAAACCCATTTGTTGTTCCAAATTAACCAGCTTCAGAGAACGAAGTTGTGTTGCTGGCAACCACTGAAATTCAGTAATCCATTCCATTGATTAGTAAAGTTAGAATTTTCGCAAGTCACACTCGCAATATTTGCAACATAACCCGTGATGTGCTTGTTATTGAGAAGTAACAATGGACGAGAAATCAATAAAACAAAAACTTAAAATAAAGCGGTGCAGGAATGTTGCCAGTAACACTACGTAGGTCTCTGAATCCGGCTTTTCATTGTTGGATCTATTTATACATATGTCCCATGTGTACCTTCAGAAATTGACCAGCCACCTCGGCATGGTGGCTGTGACATTACATGGCCGTATCGTCGGGCGTACATAGCTAGCTTGATGTTCGGAAACTCCCGAAAGTCGTGCGTATAGATTGCATAATGGCAGGACTCGGTACTCCGCGGTGTTGATAGTGTTTATTCAATCACACGCAACATTCTGCCTTGTAGATCGGAATCAACGAATTTAATTAAAAATCTAGGAATATCATACCTGTACAACTTATAGATAAGTCCCTGTAGCCAGACAGTATTGGAAGGCTTTTACAATATCTAGAGTACAATAGCAGTACTTTTACTGATGTTGTATTGCATCTTAATATCATTGAAACCAAACTGGAAGTTGTCGTTGATATTAAGATCGTGTTGAGCCGATTCGGGAAGACCTTTTCAACAAATTTGAATATCGCCGATAACAATGAAATCGGACGATAACTATTACCATTGCTTATTGGCTGGCTCTTTGGTCGATTTAAGGTAAGCCATCTGACGACTGTTCGTGTTTTCCAATAAAGCGGAAATCCCCTTACGTATATTTCTAAGATGTTTTGACAGTTTTCACAGCGAACCATTTTACGGATTTAGCCCATTGGAGTATGCTAGTGAAACTTTCCATGCCACCAACACTATTAACATTGCTATTGATTTCATGCTGATTATGCAGTGTGATAGCGGTGTTACAGTCTTAAGTGAGACACACTGTATATGATTTCACTAAAAGTATGTGAGTCTTCATTTTTATAAATGTTATTCTAATCACGGCGTCTTCCCTGATGAAACCTTAACGGAAACGGGTTGTTGCGGACGCGAGTTCCTCCAGCGCTAGCGGTAAAGTTACTCATTGCTAATACGCATGACCTATAACTTTTAACTAATTCATATCAAAATTATAATGTGTACACTGATTATAAAAAAAATAGTATAAAAAAAGGAACGCAGTCGGTAGGATTCGAACCTACGCTCCCAGAGGGAATCTGATTTCTAGTCAGACGCCTTAACCGCTCGGCCACGACTGCACGCCATATTGAATATTAGTGCTGACTAAACTCTTAAAGTGGGTTAGCATGAAATTTCCATGAATAAATCGCGTAAAATAAAATGATAAACGAATAAACGGAAAAAATAAAACCTTTTTATCTTTGAATTTTCGAAAATAGGCAATTCTTTATCACAAATGTTGCTCACACTGAAAAATAAAAATGATAAAACGAGTCCAGATACAAAGTCTTAAGTATAAGAAATATTGAGTTTAAAGTGCAAAAATTTTAGTTTTTAAAAAGTTTGTTACGATGAATTTTACTACTTGAACTTATTTTGTTACCTCTAATAACTTTCCTAGTTAAGTTTTATCCTTCACCAGCTACAAAATGAACAATTTTCAATAAATCGTTTCTCCTTCAAAGTTAAAAAGTAAAAAAATAGTTATTTATGATACAAGTGTTAAAAATTACATTTTATTTTGTGAGTGGAGAAGTTTGCGAAACGAGCGTAAGCGAGTGGAGCAACTCCAGGAACAAAATAAAGTCATTTTTAACACGTGTATCATACAATGTTTTTTCTACAAACACCATTAAAGGAACAATAAAGTTTCTTTAAAAAGATTTTCAATCCTTTTAATGGTTACCTCATAATTCTAGTAGTTTGTAGGATTTATGAAATAAATAAATCAAGTTTGCCCGTTGTTTGACACATGGCTTGTCAAATGTGAAAAACTATTGCAATATGATGAGTTCCAATATTAATTATAGTCCAGAAGGAAGCGAATCTATTCCTCAAGAAATTGAAGAAGCAGCTACAAGGGCAACTTTAGATTTGTTGCCCACAAAATCCAAACAAAAATATGAATTATCGTACAAACGCTTTGTGGAATGGTGCGATCGGAAAAATGTTGCAGGCAAGTACAGTGAAAATGTAATGTTGGCCTATTTCGAGCAAAATTCTAAAATTTGGAAGTCATCGACGCTTTGGGCACGTTTTTCAATGATAAAGGCTATGTTAAATGTCAAGAACAATCAAGATATAAGTAAGTTTTATAAACTCATCGCATTTTTGAAGCGCAAAGGAGAAGGATATCGTCCAAAAAAAATCAAAAATTTGTACACGCCAAAATATTGATAAGTTTATTGCAGAGGCGTCAGATGACAAGTATTTGATGTTTAAAGTAGCTGCTTAATGGGTATACTAGGCGCGTGTCGCCGTGAAGAACTTTGTGAGTTTAAACAATATTGAGGATTTAGGAAATACACTAGTGGTAAACATTCCAGATAGCAAGACTAGAGTTTCAAGAACCTTTACTGTTATTACTGAGACTTATATTGACTTATATCATAAGTTACGTCCAGCTCATGTCAACCACCAACGTCTTATTATTAAATACACTAGTAACAAATGTACGATTCAATCCGTTGGAATAAATATTTTTGGAAAGATGCCTACATATTGCAAGATTTTTGAAATTACCAAATAGTGAACTTCCGGACATCCGCCAGCTTGTTAGCAGACTCTAGTGCAAATTTATGTACAATAAAAAGACATGGAGGATGGAAAAGTTCGAGTGTTGCAGAAGCATACTAGGAAGATTCGTTAGAAAACAAAAAAGAGGATTGCTTGTCACATTCTTCCAAATAATTGCCCTTCTTCTAACAATTCAGAAATAGAGCATATTAATAGTATTTCCTCCACAGCTTCAAGTTCAACTTCAACAATTTCTTCTTAGGAAGTAGCTTCCTCACAAGGGATAAATATTACTAATTGCTCCAATTGTACAATTAATATAAATATTACTAAATAACTTGTAATTTTTTGTTAATAAATATATAAATGTCATTATGACAAACGACTTGTCATTTTACTTTTTGCACTAGTGTTAAAAGTAAATCATGTGATCATTTTTAACGCGAGGTTATATAATATTACATTTTTAATTCAAGTATGCTGTGTTAAAAATTTAGTTTTTAATGGTGTTTGTAGAAAAAAAATTAGAAAGTTCAAATGAAGGAATATTTAATCATTATTTCTTTCATGTCGATTTGTAATTTTTAAACAATCACAATATTTTAAATTCCGTAGCAACGAAAAATATCAGTGGATATTTGAATTCATCGCCAGCTCAAATGACTATTTATCAACCATTTATTACCCTTGACAATTTCACTCCTGTCAAATATTACATACTATAGAAACATATTTAAAACGTTTACCAGTAACAAAACTAAAATAATTTTAACTGCATTTTTCTTTTCATAACAGAAGGACGATTGGAAATTTTAATTTCTATAAAAAAGACCAGTGATATTGTATCGAAATTACTGACGCCTTTCTTTCAGGAATTCAGTATGCTTCAATATGGCGGTATAATTTTGGAATGCCCTGTATTTTATATTTATGTTTAAATTTACTACATAAAAAATGCATTATATGTAAGGAACTGCGGTTTCATAATTTGGCACCTTTTTATGTTCACATGACTACAATAAATAAGCAATTTTCAAATATACGACTGCTTAATTGGATACAACCTAATTATTATATTATACAAGACTAGATATGATGAGAATCCGTTAGGGCTACCAAAGAATTATATTGTTTACCTCAAGTAGTAAATGACTATAGAATTAGGTTAAATAATGAGAATTGTTAGTGACTGATGCCTTTTCCGGCAATTGACCAGAAAGTTTTACACAATTAACATATCCTAAGTGAATTAAAATGCCATTTGCTACATTTTCGAAACCAAGCCTTATGCTCATCATTTATGGAGACAGTAATATACAGGGTGGTCTAATTTCCAATGCGGAAACTTCAGGAATATGTAGAGTACATAAAAAATAATTGGAGATTCCTCTATAAACGTAATTCACATTATCGTCTTAAAAGAGAGCATTAGAAAAGTTAGTTCTGCAAAAAAATGACATTGATTATCAGTTAGATAAAGATTAATTCTCAAGCAACTATTGCAGCAATTCTATGTGTGTTTGAGGTTAGAATATGCATTACTGTTACGGATTTTGTGACGCAGATGCTGAAGCAGCAAACAGTTCATAAGGATCAAAGACGTTTTTCAAATAGGAACCTTCTCGCCTTTTCATTATTTTATTTTATTTTATTTTAATTTACGTATAAGCAACGGTAAAAACCAGTTACAGGGTAGGAGAATGATTAACAAACATTTTACTATGAAAAATACCTACAAAAATACAATATACATACATAGTAATCAGAAAAAACAAACAAAAATATGTACATAACCATAACATTGTTCAATATAACAACATAAGATATATAAAGTTATTATAAAACATATACAGGTAAAAGTAAAAATATATGCAAATATAATATACATGCATAATTATAAAAACTACACAAACAGTAATCCTGAATGTATATCAAGGGAAGTACAGAATAAGCATATATTTAATTAAGTGCTTAATAACATAATTTTTTTTCTGGCAATAGTAATATTAAAAATATCAATTTTATCTTACAACGTCATATAACTGCTACACATTTTGAAAAGTGGAGAATTCTGTAGTAAGCGAGTTTGAGGTGTAGGCATGTATTTTGTTGACTAGAGCTGATTCGTGGGATATTAAGTTTCAAATTTTTACCAAATTTGGACGAAAACTATGAGTGAGTTTACAATTTTAAATAAAATGATATTGGAATGACAAAATCTACGTGTATTTAAGGTATGCAACTTAAACTCGGCTAACAAGAGGTCTTGTGGGTAACCTATCGGCAGAAAAGTTCCACTTATTCTGAAGGACACATATTTAAGACACTTTCTTTAAATATTGTCAAGCATAATCACTCGCGTCTCATATTTGGGATACCATATAATGGAGCAGTATTCAAATCGTGAGCGTACACAGCAGTAATATAAAGATAGAAATGCGTTACTTGTTTGAAATTCTCTAGAATTGCGAATTATAAAACCAATGCCATTTATAACTTTAGCAACGATTGTGCACCCAAATCATTGAACAAACTGGGACGTTGGAGACAGGTGCCCTCGAACTTGTAGAGAAAGATAAGTGATTCCTTTTTACGAGAGAAAGACAATACATTACATTTTTTTTAATACTTAGAGTAAGACTATTTAAATTACACCAATAGTCTACTATTTCAAGATTTCTTTGTAAATGTTCACAGTCCTCAATACTAGTGATTGAACAGTAGATTTTCATGTCATCTGCATAAAGCAAATAATTGACATTCAAGTCTAAAGCTATTATGGGCACTGGATTAGAACACATCACCGCTTTTTGCAACTTTAGCTTGCGTGTGAATAATGAATAGAACAAAAATCGTGAAAATAATAATCAGAATCGTATTTTTAATGCTTTTAATAATAATCTGAGGCTCTCGTAGAGCAGCTCAGCAACTGCAAATATCGAAATCGCAAATATTATGAATGTTACAAGATGACCACATGTCATTTATAGCCCGTGAAACATTTACGCCTTGGGATGCTGAGAAGTGCTTGAATTTTTGCTAGTGGCTTTTAAATTCAACAGATGGAAATTCTGATTTTTTGCGTAAAATTCTATAGACGGATGAATCGATATTCACTAGAGCAAGAGTAGTGAACTAATGTAATATTAATCTTTGTGCACACGAAAATCATCATTCTCTTCTACCGCGATCATTTCAAGATGAATTGAGTATGAATATTTGGCTGGGTGTTTTTAACAATACCATTTGTGGTATTGCTACCCTCGGAATTATTCCTTGAGTTTCTTACCAATGACCTACCTGACTATATTGAGGATGGCGACTACTGAGAACGATTCGGCTTATAGTGAAGTATTGGGACTCCTCATAGTGGGCTAAAATTTTCAACGACGTCGACGATAAATGTACTGTAAGATAATTACCAATAGGAACTTACTTGGATATGAAAATCTGGAATCCACAAAATTTCTGGGTGTTGTTTTGGACCCAATCCTATCATGGGAGCCCCACTCAAACTATGTATGCAAAAAACTTAATAAGAATCTTTACTTACTAAGAAAACTGTACTATCTGTTGCCTCAAAAAGCAATGCACAACAGCTACTTCTCACTCTTCCACTCTGTTCTCAGATATGCAATCATATCCTGGTGTCACTCTCCCCACTGTTCTCGTATCTTTCAAATTCAAAAACATGCAATTCGCACTATATGTGGTTTGCCTTTTAGAGAAAATGTAAAAAACTAATTTTCTGAATCAGGGATACTACCCTTATTCTCCGTCTATATCCTAGAATGCTTAATTTACATAAAAACTAATCTAAACAAATATACAATCATTTCTGAAGCACATAGTCATCAAACAAGCAAAATAACAACATAAAAATAAATTATACAAGATTAACCCATAGCAGAAACGCCTACAATTATTATGGTCCAGTATTTTACAATCACCTCCCGCTCTCAATAAAAACATGTGAACCTGCACAATATAAAAGATTACTAAAAAGTTATCTTGCCAAAAAATCATTTTAGTCTCAATGAATTTCTGGAGTTTAACTGTAACGATTTAGTGACCAACATCACCGGTTCAGTGTGATAATTTGTCAGTATCTTTATTTTAGTATCTTTATTTTAATATCAACTTTCAATTTCATGTTGTGGAATTTTATCTTTTATTTGAATACACGTGGATGTATATATGTGTGTAATTATATTATATGTACAAAATTATTATCGACAAGTATGATTACAATTAATTTAATAACTAGCTTTAAATAGACTTAGTACATTATTTTGTTATTTGTATGTATATATCACCACCTCTATTTTTTATTTCTAACATGGTTATAACATTGTAAATGTTTTTTAAACCGAATAAACCAGTTAATGGTTAAATAGTTCTTAAAAATTCATGCTCCCTAAAAATGCAATTTTAAAAAACTTTTTTTTTCGGCGACTTAAAAATAAATAAATCGGCAGCATCCGTCTATAATATGGTTTAGTGTTGGTAAATTGTTTTTAGAAAACATCCACCGGCTCGGTGGAGTACTTGGCTAGAGCACGCGATAGCGTCCTGCAGGTTCGAATCCCGCCATCTTCACTGGCAATGTCGGTGGGAATTATTGTGTGTCCGCGTCTTTTCATAAGTGTAGTGTTTTATTTATATTTATTTATTAGATAGATTTAAATTACATTTTTTTGTAGAATTCGGAATGGCCGAAATATGGCTGAACGTTATGCATCTTTACCACTAGAAATAAGAACGTCCGTTTGTATAAACCTTAGTTTTAAACAACTCTACTTCAAATTTGTTTTGTCTTAAAATGCCTTGTAAATCACTCTTTAAGTATGTCGATTTGTTCTTGTAGAAATATATTTTGAGCCTCATTGGCTTTATTATATTTCTTAAAATTTGTGGGCTTATCTCAACTTCTCTTTTAAATCCTTTGAGCACATAACACAACAATATTATTATCATTAACTTTATCAGTAGTGATAGTGATGGTACTGATGATGAAATCGAATCTGAAATTTTAAGTATCATCATCTTTTATTGCTCTATAGCAGAAATTATTAAAAACGTAGGTTATTATGGATTTATACTTGTTGCATTCAGAAAAAGATCTTATATGTTAATTTGAAATTTTTTTAACTGGTATAACGTCATTTGCACCTAAAGTAAAAAATGAACGAAACATTCATGGAATTACTTTTAATTGACCACCTTATACTAATTGAAAATAAATTTGTTTTTTGTAAATTTTGGTCTTTCGACTGTATTTGTTTTACAGTTGATGCTCAATTGTTTTTCGTATTCATATTCGTATACCCTGAAAAAAAACCTTTAACTTTGGTTTTTGCAATCGCAGGTGACTCACTAAATAAATAATCACCCTGTACATAAGTAACCTAACCATTAATTTGAAATATTATTTCATTGAACCAGCAGGTAGTGGAATTTTATTTTCAAGATATGTATTGTTTGGCTTGAGCTAATAAAGCCCTTAGAGTACAACGCAGGAAGTAATAAAAACGGAAGCGTATTACAACCTGTCAGTTCAGAGACACCCAATAAGTCAGGTGCAATTACGAAAAGGGAAACAATAAGAAATTCCTCACCTATCAGCTGATGAACGCACCAATTGTGCGATCACAGGTAATTAGAGACAAAATTTTATTGAGAACACCAAGCATGTGACTTCTCCATACGGTAAAACTGGTGGCGCACGGACTCGAAGTCGCTCTGACCAAATACAGGAGCTGGGCCTGACTTTAATTACACGATAATTCAAGAACTAGGAAGAAAGTCTTTTTAACGAGATCTTTCATGAATACCAATGTAAATTAAACTATGAAACTATGCGATAATTTGAAAAAATGAATTGAATTAATCTATCAGACATTCAACTGAATTGTTTAAAGTGCGGTCCTTTTGAATGAAAACATTGAGTTTAACAATTTAAATAAATCATGCAATTCAGTACCACTTATATCCTACATTATAATATAAAATATATTTTTATGTGTTGTATACAGGGTGAGTCAGTTTTTTGTAGATAAACTTTAACAGGAGATAGAACACATGTTTTTAAAAAGAAAAGTTCCTATAAACGTATGTCGTAGAACGCTTCGTTTCCGAGATACAGGGTGTTGAATATAATTTTTTTTTCTCGAATTTTCATTATAACTTATAAACGAATGCTTAGATTTTTTCCATGTTTGGGGGATAATGCCTATTAATTAAGGGTCATAAAACAAGCGATAAGAATATTCAAAAACTTGCACAGTGGCGGAGTGGAGGGGGTGCTCAACCCCTTTTTTTAAGCAGAACTTCTACACCAATGACTATTTTTTAAAAAAACTGTTATTTTCATTATCTACATACAGTTTAACAAGAATAATGTCTCTTCTTCTGTTTCGAAATTCCTGTGCGTTTCCGAGTTATTTTGATTTTTAGTGTATGATGTGGTACTAAATTAAGTAATTTATTTATAATCAATTATCGGCTAAATATTTAATTCTTTCAACGAAACCTACCTAAATATGGTTTGTTAAGGATTCTAAAAAGCCGAAATCTCTTATTCTTTATCTCTTTCCAATGTAGTCAAAATAAATATTTGTTATATCAAGCCATACTCAAATACAATACATACAAATACATACTTAAAAAATTCGAGAAAAGAAAATTATATTCAACACCCTGTATCTCGGAAACGAAGCGTTCTACAACATATGTTGATAGGAACTTTTCTTTTCAAAAACATGTGTTCTATCTCTTGTTAAAGTTTGTCTACAAAAAACTGACTCACCCTGAATAAATTACTTAATTTAGTACCACATCAAACTAAAAATCAAAATAACTCGGAAACGCACAGGAATTTCGAAAGAGAAGAAGGGACATTATTTTAGTTAAACTGTATGTAGATAACGAAAATAACAGTTTTTTAAAAAAATAGTCATTGGTGTAGAAGTTCTGTTTAAGAAAGGGGTTGAGCACCCCCTCCACTCCGGCACTGTGCAAGTTTTTGAACATTCTTATCGCTTGTTTTATGCCCCTTAATTAATAGGCATTATCACCTAAACATGGAAAAAATCTAAGCATTCGTTTATAAGTTATAATGAAAATTCGAGAAAAAAAAATTATATTCAACACCCTGTATCTCGGAAACGAAGCGTTCTACGACATATGTTTATAGGAACTTTTCTTTTTAAAAACATGTGTTCTATCTCCTGTTAAAGTTTGTCTACAAAAAAACTGACTCACCCTGTATAATACACAACACTTAAAATAGTTATTTATGTTATAAGTATCGTAATTCCAATCATTATGCGAATCAAATGTATTGAGCCCTCACTTTGAGTGCGAATTAAAGAAAACTGACGGTCTAAAAATTCTGAAAAAATTAGATTTTATTGCTTGGACATATGTTAATATTCTGTAATACCTTTAACATTTTATTTTTTAAACTTACCAAGTTTCGCATTATTATATCTAAAAATGTACCATTTTTTATGCGATCTCCTGACACATTAATGTTCAGTCAGAATTTTCAGTTTCATTCCTTGGAAAAAAAATTTGATATCGTAAAGTACTAGACTGTATCCACTTGGATATCTTCCATTCCAAAAAATTCTTAAAAAATATTTTTTCTGAAATCGCTCAGGAATGTCTACTTCCTCGGCACAATTTCAGATCCCAAAATAGCTATTCTAGTATTTTAGTCCGTTGCTAAGCAACCATCATAAAACGGTACGAGAAAGTTACTTTTCCGACGTAAGCCGGTACTGACTGAGACTTCAGAAAAAATGGTATGTGTACCTAGTAGTAAAAGCACATCGCCGGACCTCAATTCTTGTTGGCCTCGGCCAACAATTTACATCGTTTGTCGTCCGGGAATGTATTGCTTTTATAACTAGATACACAATGTACTATTATTCGTATAATCTAGTCGCTGTGAATAAAAATTACTGACAGGCTGAGAATGTCTAGATAATTTGGTACGTCTTAGTTTTTGCCAAGTTTTTTTTTTGTTCATCTACTCCATATTTAACAATTGCGCTTAACTTTAGTTTCAAACGATTTTCTCAAATACATTTTTTATTTGCTATACCTTTAATATTTGTAGTAGTTTCCTCTTAAGCCGATTTCAATTTTCTTATTTTCCCTGTATAGTATGTGGCCTAGATGTAATTTCATTAGACAATATCGTATCTCAGTCTAAGGGGAACTTTTTATTAGGAGTAAAATTTTCTGACAAATCAATAATGATAACAATCCCATATGGTGCAAACACTATGGGACACGTTTTGCATATAAAATATACATACATGTACAATATAAATACAAACAGAAATAGAAAATTATGAATATTACATTAAACAAACCTTTACCAAGAGAACTTCGGCTTCTTGGTGATATAAATGATACAGTAAGTCATAAAATTGACCACGAAAGATTTTCTTTTAGGCATATAAATAAAACAATATTCAATGGAAACTTATTTTCTTGGTTTATGAATAAAATAGTAAATTGTAACAATTGGCAAGAGAACCACATCGTTTTATAATTCTAATATTACTAAATATTATTCAAAAGGACCTTATACTTTTAGTATATGACACTAACAGTAAATTATAACTGAACCATATCGCCTTGGTATATGATAAAACAGCAAATCATAGCACTAGACAATAGAACCTTGTGCTCTTGGTTTATAAAATAGTTAAATAAAACGCGACTGCCAAATGACCTATTTTGTTTGGTGTGCATTTAATAATTCTTATAGCAATAAAACACTTAAAATAACCTCTCGAACGCTAGGAGTAAACTAATAATATTCTTTACCTTATTTTAATTTCCAGGAAATCGTCATAGATACAATAATTCATCTAATATGCTCTGTTGGCATCATATTCGGAAACAACTTTACGCACGTCATATGTAAGTCAGTACTAATATTTCCACAACAGATATTTATATTTACAATTGTCCCGCTATTAATTTCGATAACAATGACACATCAATCACTGCACATTCAGGACAGCGATCCGCATCGCACTATGTAACAAGTTGTACTACTGACCCTCTCTCTCCACATCGTATGTTAAACATTACCGATCATTCGATAGTTACGACATAAGTTCCTTTTATTGTTGCTATGGCAACTATTTTTTAGTCAACTTGAATAAGGGAATAAAAATAGAATACTCTCCTATAAGAAAGATGATATGCAATTTATCATTTTTAAGGATAAATTTCTCACAATTGATTGGCTTTTCATTTAATAAATTCCGAATTAATTTATTTTGGACATTTATGAAATATTTATTTTTCTAAACTTGAATTGTAGTGTTAGAGAATAACGCACTTTAACAGAGTTAAATTTAATTCATTTTTGATTGAGAATACGAACATCTGTGAAAACTGATAAGACTAAATACGTATTTGCAAACAAAAACTTTTTTTTGGTAACTGGTAACTAAATAAGTCGTGTTTTTCGCAACATTTGACATGATAATTATAAATTCAATAATACGAAAATATTTTTTTTGGCAAATAGCAAATTAAGAATAATGCCTTTTATTTACAAATATGGGTAGATCAAAAATATAAACGACAACAAATGTATACTTGAATCAAAGAGAAGGTGACAGAATAACCATAAATTATACTCCTGCCCATATTTGTTATTATTTTAATAGAAAAACCCAATATTCGAAAGAAATATGGAGTGTAGATAAAAACATATGTTTATTTTTACACTGAAAAAATTAAAAAAAAAAATTAGAAAAATTTAAAAAAATATTTTGTGGCATCACTGTATATTTTAAACGAAGCAAACTTCATTTAGCTTGAACAAAAATGTAGGCAGACTTTTGTGCAATGTAAAATAAAAACTTGATATTTATAAAAAATGTGGGGTATATGGTTAGACTGTCTAGAATATAATGCAGCCTATACATAGGTCAAACAGATAGATCGTTTGATATCAGATATAGAGAGCATATTCACACACAAAATAACACTCCTGTGTTTATAAACATTTAACAGTTTAGAGCTATACCGTAACTAATAACCATATGCCAGCGTATGACATACTTGTGAAAAAAGTAAAAAACATAAACTAAAAACTTTAATAATAAATACATTAAATAAGAATAAGAACTATAACATATTAGATGATCAGATAAATTTACACTTCTATTTAAAATACAAGTTCACTACCTCCTCAAAACATTTCATGCTTTTAAGACATAGCACCTCTACACAGTATACAAATCAGCCATAAAGTTAATTGCTCTTCAATGTATGTCAAAAGAATAACTCTACATGTTTTAATTACCTGAAAATGTTCAAATAGGATAAAACTAGTTGTACAACTTGGAAAATTAGACAAGTAATAAATAGCTTTTGTAACTAAATATCATCAGCGTAAAAGTGAGTGCTGCAATGATTGAGATCATTTCAAATACTAGATGCATGTATTATAAATAACGGTGATCCTGTGGAACCCCATATTTAATTTCAAGAGGTTCTGCCAAAAAAATTATTTAATTTAACCATTTGCATTTTAATGTGCAAATAGTTATTCATCAACACAATAGCATAGTATGTAAACTCGAAGTAATGTTACAGAGAGGCAAGGAATTAATGATTAATTCGATCAAACGCCTTAGAATTAGTTTCAACACTGTAATATTGTTATGATCTACCCCAGTGACAACATCATCGACGGCATTCAAGAGCGCATTAGTGCAACTATGATCAAGACGAAGTCCAGAATGATTTCCCGGGGCAATGTTGTGATTGTTTAAGTGCTAGATTATTTGGAGACCAATAATTTTTTTTCAAATAATTTAGATGCTTATTGTAAAACTGTGGACTCGTGAGATTGCTTGCATCTTGGGAATGGTATTACATATGATATTTTCCAAGAGATTATCACAATTCCGTGCAGAATAGTAATATTAGTAACATAATAGTCTCATAGGGAATGATATGAGGACAACAATCTAAGATAAATCGTAGACCTACACCATCATTTCCAATAGCCATGGATTGAACTAAGGGCGCTTAAAACCTAATCCTCGTTCGTTTGAGGAAATTGGAAAATCCCAACTCCTGGTTTCCGACTATTTTGAAAAATTCCATAAGGCCGTCGTTGGCAATATTGTAATTTTCAGACACAGTAACAAAAGCTGTTTATATCACTAGGTTGTCTTAATTTTTCTAGAATTTCTTTATCTTCCTACTTATTTAGTATTTAAATATCTCTTGAGTCCTGACAATCAGTTTTTTAATTTTACACAGACACGAAATTTGAGATAAGCTTCTTTTCACGTTTAACTGAACTATTTATCAAGTTCCTAAGGGATTTATAATATTCCTTATGTCCTATATTCCCAGATTTTTTATACCTAGTTAATTCCTTATTCCTCAACATCATCATTCATTTCAAATTTGGGCCGCAATAAGTTGTTGAGCTAACATACCTAGGAAACAACAAACAATATTTGTGGTAAAATGTTGGACCGTGTCGTGTCCCAAAATGAAAGTTAGCCTTAAAGACAAATTCAAGAAGATGGATCAGCATACATGTTTACAACAGAAACTTTGAGTTCATTTTTAAACCTCGATTTTACAAAATAAGAATACGAACTGTTAGTGGCGAAATTAATTTGACAAACAAATAAATCGGGACACAGCAGGCAAAGTAGATTCCCTTCCATTAATTTGTTTATTACAAAACAATACATGAATCCATAAATGGATGCTTCATTAAAAATAATAAATGTGATTTGTGGTCAGTATTCAGGCACATCTTAGCTAGCGGTGGCGTGGACTGCAGTCGTTAGTCAACACGGTCAGGCAAGGGGTAACAGTTGGACCTCCCGCAAGGAAAAGGTGCTCTATTTGAGAGTTCATTTCAATATAAATGAGCCCTCTGACATATAGACCACATTTTTTAACTGGGCGATAAACACAGGTATGCAAATCACCATTAACGTGGCTAAATTTAGACTAATCGAGAATCAATGTGTAGGTGTGGCAAATTAGTTTATTGGCCTTGTGCTATAATTTTATCTACTTGTAATTTTTGACCGAGCACAGTAAATCCACTTATTTATGATATCCATTTGCAAAAATAAAGTCTACTTTAAAATCGTAGTTTACGGATTAATTTGACACAAATAATTCATATCACTTATTGCACTTCTTCAAATAAGTATATTATTATAACTGGGCAAAACAGTTTTTTAATACTTCCACTGCCCAGGGTATAATAAAAATAATAATAAAAATAGATTTCACACTAGGGTGCCTATTACAGGTTTTTTATATTTATAGTATCTTAAAACATCATATTGAATTAAGAATATCAGTTGTTCAGCACAATGACCTAATTACGTTGAATAGCTCACAGAATTTAAGAACGCATAGGGCGCGTTTGAGGCACCCAGTGTCAGGTAATTAGAGTAGTTCCAAAATCTTACACAGAATATTTCTATATTATGCTCAGACCAAGTCAGGCATATGTAATGCGGACAGTTTCAAATATCGAGAGGTATTTATCATTATGCCATAATATCTTAAATATAGCATTGTCAGAAATATTTGCACAGCTCAACTCTAGGTGTTCAAAATATTATTCGATAGCACAGAAATTATAAACAAAATTATCTGCAGAATAGAAAACTATACACTATATTTTTTTCTAAAGTTAGATTCCTGCTATGCCCAATCACAAAGCGAAACAATTACCTACACGCCCAACAGACCCTTTGCCATTTAAATTATATTGATCGAAAATGTGCGAAGTAACATCCTTTCAAAGACAATTAATTAGTCGAGTAGGTGGGGTCGATTACTCGTATATAAAAAAACTAACTATTAAATACATCTAAGAAAAACAACTTTCAGAAACACTCTTGATAAAACGTAAGTTTTTTAAAAAAAATTCACGTCATCGAAATAGTTTGATTGCATTAAACTAATAGAATTAAAAATTATTGTCCATTTCCTACATGCAAGTAGAATTTCAGAAATTAAAAATTACTTCCAGATTATTGGTGTGATGTTGCCACTAAAATAATAAAATTGGTAATAACTAAAGTTGGTAAAAACGTGCCGTCGGACATAGGCGTACGCAACATAATAACATAATAATTGTAATAAAAGAAATTAACTAGAAATAAAAGCAATAAACTATTACAGTTTATAACAATGTATGCACAATTTACCCTCTGTAAAAACTTTGCAGCATCATATATGCTATCAAATGCGCGAAGACGTTGGAGAGATTTAAGAAACACTTTTTTTGTACTAGCTATTAATGCATCTACCTCTGGAATAGTCGAATAGTTTCTACCACAAGGTATAAAGCATGCACTTTACACGTAACATGTACCAACCTACAACCGTGTTCTTGAAGACAACACTTGACTTTTTGACAGGTCAAATTTTTTTAACGTCTCCTGCACTACCCGCGTAATTGTTTTGCCATTACACTCAGTTAGTTTTTTGCTAGATAGTAACAGTGGAAATGTCGGTTTAAGAGGGTCCAGTATACGTACTGTAACATTTAAAATAGATTTTTTTTACAACCTGTCGTCTCGTCAACACATAACCACAACCGTGTATTTTTTTAGTACACATTGGATCTTATTTACGATGTCTTCGCTTACAGTTGGTACATAGTTATGCAACGTTGTGCGACTTGGTAACGTCACCTTGGGATTGTATTTATTCCAGAACTCCTAAAATGGTTATTTATCGAGTATGTGCAGCGGAACATCACAGGCAATCAGCATTAAGAGTAAATCGAAAATAAACTGTGTTGTCGAGGGCACGCCATTTTTTTTAGTTTCATGTTACATAGAATTTACGTGACGTTTACAATCACGTTTGTCGCAGCACATCAGGTCTGTCTCGCACGCCTTACAAATTATTATAATACCATTGTAGAATAAATCCGGGAATTCACTCCTTACAATGCGTAGACACGTCTTTCCTACTCCAAACGCCACCGCGGACGTAAAGTCAATTTTTGTTTTCAAAATAAAAAAATCATTATTTTGACCAGGTTTTTTTGGTGTACCTACATACAATCACCCAGATGTTCTCTGTAAACTGACTTTTTTAATTATTTTTTTTTTATGTTTTATGAATTATAATGCATTGTTTGTTTCTGTGCAGAAAAATGCCTCCATGCACCATGATAAAAGGTAAAAAATGACATGAGCTGCCACAACACCGGCAACCAGGAGGACCCTGCCGTATCTGGACGGTATTGTCGTCCTGGCTAGATACCATATAACTTTGTCCCTCATGTTATATTGTTTGTTTGTTTTTATATATTTATATAAGAAATAAATAAAACAAAAAAGTAGCCTTAATTACAAACGTATATAAAATAGGAAATAAAGCTGATTAAATTGGAATTGGGAACTCAGTGATAAATTCATTCACTTTATCAGCGTATGGCCGCTCTTTACCTTTGGGCGGGTCTGACATACTTTATTATTAAATTAATATCAAGAATAAAATACAACAAACAAAATTATCAACAATACAACGGAGAGCAATAAATTACGTTGTACACACCACGTGGCATAACAGTTGACTAAAATCAAATGTTAGTCCTTGCTAAAATAGTAAACAATCTCGGGTATTTCTCCACCTGGCACAGCTCATGACTTGCGGACCGATATGCCAACTCTAGTAACATAATTAAAACAATTGGCACCTTTGTTTTTTTGCATATTCAGACGTTGCTATATGGGTGCTAAATGATGATATGTATAAGATTCGAACTTAACACCGATGGTTGAGGCGCTGCCTGGTGTAAAGTTGACACTAAAATTATAAAATGGTTATAACTATGTTTAAACAATTAGCATATCTGTTTTTTTTTACATATTTAGAGGTAGCTAAATGGGTTCCAAATGATGGTACAAGTTTCACAATTAGCACCGATGGTTGTGGTGCTAGTGTGAGGTTGGCACCAAAATATAAAGTTGTTTATAACTTTAAAACAATTAGCAACTCTGTCTTTTTCATATTCAGAGGATGCTAAATGGGTTCTAACTGATGGTATAGGTTTCGCAATTAGTACCGATGGTAATAAACATGTTTAGACTTATTGTCAGATAATTGATCTTTTTCCGAATTCAGCGATATATAATACCATTTAACGTTGGAATTTCGCTAAAAGGAAGTAGGCATTTATTTTTGGTTTCTTATAAATATTTAAAAAACCAAACCATATCTAAGTAAATATAAAGTCAGAAAATCGAGTGAGCCACCTAAATTGATCACCATGTACATAAATATAGCTAAAATTATTTAGCCTATTTAATTTAAATTCAGGATTAAAACAGAGCCCACTAGGCTATTCGAATAAAAAATAAGTTACCTACCTTGAAAATTATCGGGTAACTGACTACGAACAAATTTATACTAAAGTGTCATTGTTTTACGTTTTTATTGTTTTCGGAAAATGCAATTCCAATGGAAAACTTTATTATTTGTTTATTTGTATTTCATTCATACCAATAATCAATTATTGCGATCACGTCAGATTCTTATTGTCCATTAAAATCGAATTTAATGGCTCAGTTTTATTATTTGATTGTATATTGATGTTTATTTGTTGAAGAACTAACTGCCCACGTTTATCGCTAGGTACTGAATGAAGTGATGCCGTCAGCTTTTTTTGTCAGTTGTGGGAGAATCTCATGTTCAACGGGCAATAGACAAAAATTTTTGATTGTATATTTTTAACGAGTTTTAAATTATAGGATAACTGCCCCAGTTCATCGAGCTAGAATAGAGCAACACTATTTGGAGATAAATCGCGTGAATATTTTGCCGTGGTCCTTAAGCAGCCCCGACCTAAATCCGATCGACAATATGTGGAAATCAGGACAAACTAATTGAAAAGCAAAATATAATCAAAGGATGGCAGTGGATCATCCCAGAGTATACAATGCAGTTATTTTCGTCCAAACCTCAACGTTTAAAGAGTATGATTGAAACTAATGGGTCCATAATAAATTTGTTTCTTCTTTGGTCGTTATTTCTGTTTTGGAGGGATAACCTTAGAAGAAATTGAACTTATTTAGTATCTTTAACTGGAACATTCAGAACCTTATTTTTTATTGAGGATTCCATTTTCTGTTATTTCCTTTTCCGCTAGCAAAATCGACTTTTGGTGATATGTATAGTTTATTGAAGTAAAAATATTCAAAGTATTATTGTGTTCAGTTTGAACCAGTGGCGGCTGGTGGATGTAGTTTATACAATATGTT
Organism: Rhamnusium bicolor; assembly: GCA_029963845.1. Taxonomy (NCBI): domain Eukaryota; kingdom Metazoa; phylum Arthropoda; class Insecta; order Coleoptera; family Cerambycidae; genus Rhamnusium; species Rhamnusium bicolor. The sequence goes on along the minus strand of JANEYF010003735.1, from coordinate 123,001 downwards.
AGTATCGGAACATGGAACCCAAGCATTATTTTAAGACACGACTATAAGTACTGATTGAAGAAGTTTTGTAGAAAAAAAATTGAAAAAGAATTTGTGAAAAAAAGTAACAAAAATGCGCAGTCTCCCTAGATTCCTTCTAGACCATTAGTAAAAGCTTTGCAAAGTATTTTTTTTTCGTAATCAGAAGAAAAAATTATCACAACGTTTTTTTTTGGCTTTCGAAAATTTTGATTTTTTGTTTTGACACTTTGAAATTTAAGTTCTTTATCGTGCAAATTTCAAAATGTCATAGCTTTACAAAAAAATCAAAATTTTCGGAAACCAAAAAAAACCGGGTGATAAATTTTCCTTCTGAGGAATCTGGGGAGGCCGCGCATTTTTGTAACTTTTTTTTTTAATTTTTTTTTCAATTTATTTTTCTGCAAAACTTCCTCAATCAGTACTGATAGTCGTGCCTTCGATTATTGCTTGGGTTCCATGCTCCAATACTGAGATATGGTACAACTTAAATCCACCAGCCGCCACTGGTTTGAACACACAAACACGCGCGCCCACCCTCACACACACACACACGCGCGCGCGCGCCCCCACACACACACACACACACGCGTCCGCCCGCACACGCACACAAATATGATTCTGTGATTTAAAGTTTGGAATCAAACCGCGCAGATAATTTAGTTCATTGAAGTAAAAATATTTAAAGTATTACACACCCACACACGCGTACACACAAACACACCCACACACACGCACGCACGCATACACGGCCGCGCACGCACGCACACACACCATCAGGTCCATGTGTAAGAGTAATCTCTGTAAAAGATGCATTATCAGCCAGGGCACAAATTCCAGTAGATAATTGAAAAATATTATTATGGTAGAACAAACATTCATCAATAACTCTTATCTTATGTCAAGCATATAACCTTTAATTAATTATTTAACTTTTAAAGGAAAGCGCAGTCCATAAAACAAAACAAAATTTCATAATTTGGGAATGACTACGTGAACATAATGTTTTTTTACTCACAATGGTACATTATTTATACCCCCAAAATTTTGTTTTTTTTTAGCACTTTACTTTGAATTTCACAAGAGCCGGTCCATGCACATGTCGCACACTGTATGTCTGCGTGTATATGAAAAGGGACCCATTCCGGGAATTTAGTTTTACAGATAATCGCATAGGTATAAAATCAGTTAATAGTTAATTAACAGTTATTTATGACACAAGGACGAAAAATATAGTTTTTCGTACGAATACGGAAAATTGCCGAATGAGGCGAAGCCGAGTTCGTCAACCGTATGAATACGAAAAACATTTTCGTCTGTGTCACACACTATTCTTTTTATTCGATTGTAAAAAAGAAAATAATAATGTTTATTTACTACATTTATTTTAATTAAAAATTTTATCGTAATCGACTTCACGTCACTTTAACACAGTCTAATAAGATACCCAGCTGTTGTTTCATTTGTTTATGGTAGCCATTGTTTTGTTCATAATAATTGTTTACCGTTCGAAAAGTACTTTTCGTTCTAGGACGAAAAGTACTTTTCGGTCGGGAATAGTAGTCGCCTAGCAACCACAACAAAACATAATACCTGTTATAAAAAGGTGATCGTTTCGTCCAGATATTAGAACCAGAAGACATCGCTTTTCATTACAATCGAATCAAAACAATGCGGGTCAGCTTAATTCGATTGCCTGCAACAGAAAACACTTGCGGCGGCGTTAACACGCTCGCGTTAAAGGATTTTCAACACAAAATTTTAAATCTCTATTAAAATTTTTCAAAATGACAAAAGAAAAAAAATTAAAACACCTGATTCATCTTAAATACCATGTGGATTTAACATATAAAATTACAGACAATACTGATGCGTATATTTTTTATTAATAAGAAATACGAATATTTTATTTGGATGCATGATTGCAGATACAACTCAGTCATGTTTTCCAAGTTTCTAGATAATTAAAAAAACTGTTTAAAACTTTTGGAAAGCAATATGCAGTATGATTGAGCACTACACATTTTATAAATTATTTATGTTTATAGTAAATCAAAAATATTATTTTTGGAACAAAAAAGAAAAATGGATAATGTTTCTGCACTCAATTTATAACACAAATTTTTATTTTAATTTATTTAAAGAAAATTTACATTAATAACACATATTATGCATTATTCATTTTTATTTCTGGTATCAGTAACTAGCCATGACATTATTTCTGCCCAAAAGTTTTGACTTTTTACATTATCATCAGCAAATTTTGCCGACATCTTAATATGATCCATTTTTTTCGCGGTTGTAGGTATTTATTTTTAAGTGGTGTGCTGATAAATTTGACAAATTAATCTCTGAGATTTCTGCTAATATTAGAGGAAATGTATTCATTTCTATAGAAAGAAAATATTCATGATTCCTAATACTGATAGCAGCAAATTAAGTTAACCTAGTCCCTGACGTGTAACTATAGTTCGTAAGCAGTTTTCCTTACTGAATAAAAAATAGTGGAATTTTAGATATTAAATGGCCGCTTTACATTTCAAGGTCTTGATGAAATTTCGACAGATACATTTTTTTTTCTAAAATTTGGTACAAGATGCTTTAAAATCTCTGATATCTGATGCGTTTATCATATATACTATGAAGTTTTATTTAGTGCTAGATATAACAATATGCTCTACATACTCAAGTTATGTCTCACCCTGTTTTCTTTTTAATACTCCAAAATCACAATCGCAGGGCAGGAAGGAGTATCCTCGGATATGGAAAAAGGGTTAGATTTTTCGAAACCTTCCTGAATCCACTAAGAACTTTATTGCCGACACAATTTCGGTGCCACCATCTCCTATTGAGTATAGACACAACCTAAATCCTTGACATGCTGCATTCAATTAGTAGATTCGAATGTGTTGTACGATATTATACTGCTGTAACTTAGGTGGTTCCTGTACCTAACGATAGAGCTACCCTTCAAAACTGATAATATATAAAAAAAATATATATTTTGATAAAATATTGACTTAGGTTATTTCTGTAATTATGCATTCATTTGGTGTCATTTTAAGAAACCGATAAATAAAAAAATACGTGCCAGTATTACGTATTCAATTTATAATTATGGTATTTAGGATGAATCATACGTTTTCGTTTTTCAATATTATTAACAGAAAAATGTTACCAGCAATTTATAAATTTAAATTGAATATCTGGTAAAAACGCAGTATTAACTCAATATCCAGAACTCGTAATTACGTCATAATAAGTATTTAAACAGTAATATCGTTAGTCTTAATTCTTAGTTGTTTAGGACTAATTAAAAGAGTTTATTATTACTGCAGCGTTAAAAATAAATTATACAGACGTTATAAATTTAAATTTACCCACAGCAAGTTCAACATCAACCTTAGGCGCATCAATAATGCCTCTTCTGTAACTAAAATAAACATGATTATTATTATTATTATTATTGTGCTTATGCAGATATAACTATTTGTTTAAGTTTCTTTACGTTTACGTTTATTAATTACCTTAACTGTCTGTTATGTCTTATGTCTTTAATCCAACCTTCGTTCTCATCATATTCCACTGCTCCACTGCTTACTAGGGTGTTTGCCCTACTAAGGATTCTTTGAGCCTCTGGCTTGCCTTTCGCCTGAGTCAATCAAACTTAGGAAACAAAAAAGGCATCATATTAACTTTGCGCAATTAGAAACAGTAACCAAATATTCTATTCTATTAAGTCATTTATAAGTATTAAATTATATATCCTAAACTGGTCCACGGACTAGTGTATGGTGATGTTTTCTCATAGTCTCCACACTTATTTTGACAGAGTTTTCTCGTAAAGTAGCATTGGTACAACACGAGCGACACATTACGGTCCTAAAGTATGGTAAATAGTATACAAGAGTGTCTAATTACACCGGTTAATCCATCTAAACACACGCTGACTCTTTTTCATGCAGGAATGAAACAGAGATAGGAATACTTTTGATTCTATCAAATGGATAAACCAGTGTAATGGGAAAATAACTCACAGTATTATTCACCAGTCACTACTGCACTTTGAAGTGGAATTTGAAGCCAGGAAAGCAGAATGCTGAAGAATTAAATGGTAGGTCAGATCTGGTCGGCAGCCAGTTGGAAGATGACCGGTACCTTCCAATGATTGCGAGTACAATAAACTTTGTTGAGTCCTAGTATGGCGATCTGGAATGGTATACAGACGAATTAGTGGCTCAAGAGGGAAACTGGATACAAACCAAATGTTCGTATCTTGGTATCTCTAGGTAAATATTCATGTATATTGCAAGCTGAAGTATATGCAATTTTATTATGTGTAAACATAAATCTGACCACAGGTTTTGTTAGCAAGCATATTTACATATGTAGCGATAGTCAAGCGCTTTGAGGGCTCTTGAATCTAATAAGGTGATTTATAAGCTGGTATCAAATCGTTAAAAGATTCTGTGAGCATAACTCAGTGAAGAAACGGACCATTTGAGGGGAGAGTGTGCTAAAATCCCCTTTCCTGGCCATGAACCAGCTTTTTGCATACAAAGAAGTTTGGTGACATTAGAGCTACGAAATTGGGACATGACACAGTTTAACAACCAGTGGGCTTGAACTTCCGGAATGAGACTTGCTGACCAGGTAATGAAGTAGGCTATTGCTGAGACATCCGTATGTAAAATGTGTAAATAATATTTTTGAAGCCGTTTCTACCATGTCTTGGAGATTCAGCCCCAATAAACATTGCATTTTGTCACGCGACCAAATTACAACTCGAAATGTTTATTAGGGTATTATCCTTGTATCAGCTTCTTCATGACCAGGGCAAGTAACACCAATTAGGGAACTTCGAGCAGTAACACTTCCTTCTTAACTTCTTCATCTGCAGTGGTTACAACCTGTACATTTGTGCCAGATTTTATAGCTAATGTTTCAAGTAGACTAAAGAGCTCTTCTTTGTTGCTTGAATTTCTCAAGAAATCTTACCAATTTTTAGGTAAAATCACGTGTGAAAGCACTCTTTTGTATAATGTGTAAAAAAAAGTTGTAACAAAATTTCAATTATAGCCTCCATCTTATTTTCATTATATAACTATAAACTACATTTTTACCTATGGGGATATTCTTATCATCACAATTTGCATATGTATATCTAGCACTTCCACTAGCCGTGTATATTAAGTGGAGAAAAAAGAATTAGCTTCGAAAAGCTGCTTACAACTTGAACATTTTCAACAAAAATTCTGCTATATATTTTGAAATAGATATTCGTCTTTGAAGTGGTATCTTCAATACATTTTTATCCGTATCTATAACTAAAAAAAACACCAAATTTCACACAGGTTGTGTGTCCTAGAACAAAATTATCATTCCGCCATGTCGCAAAAATTAGGATACTTTTATTGTGTGGTAAACATGCAAATTATTTTGGTCCCTATACCAAAATCTGACTATATAGTGCACGTGCACAAACTTTTAAGAAAGTTCAATAAATCCCCTGTAATTAATAATTTTCCTTTTTCAAGGATAAATTGTCACATCATTCACATGACCCCGGTGTATATTTATGCGTTTCCAAAAACATCATCAATTTAGAAATCACATAGAGCAAGGTAAATAATAACGAACTAAAACTGAAACTAATTTAGGTAATGCAAAAACTGAAGAAGAAAATGAAAATAATAAAACAATACACGCTAAATTTAAAGCAATTCATCGAAACGAAGTCACTACAACACGCAACCGATCGGCCAACAAGTGGTTGCCCCGGAGCATCAAAACAGCGCTGCCAGGCTCAATTCCGCTCACACAGGGCACAAAGGAAGCCCCAGAGCATTATCCCATTGGTCCATATGGATGCTGTGCCCGCGGTGAAGAGAGGGCTGCCTCGCGGCTGCGCGACTCTTCAGTAGTCCACCGATCGTCGAACAGTTCGTGTACGTCAGACCTATGTGTACGCCGTCACCATAAAGTGATTTGTCTTAAGACTTCAGCTCGATGCCGACGTCGCGACGCAACTTTTGCAGTGATGATGTGCAGTGTCATGTGGCGATTGTTGTGTAGGAGCATGACCCATGGATATTTATTACAGTTCTTTCTTCTTTTACTAACTCTTCTTCAGGTAATTTGATGTTTATCAGTGGTTAACTTGCGGCATACCGACGGAATTATTTGTGGTCACACGAAGATTTTATTTTTTAGAAAGTGTTTTGGAATAAATTATATTGTATCTATATAAAACAGGGAAAGGGTTCAAACTGATATACAAACACAAGGGTATTGGTTTTTATAAAATAAAATTTGGGAAGTGGGAAGGTCCAATAAGATATTAATAAGATCAACAAGACCCCATAATGTTTAAATTTGGTATGTCAGGAATATTCAGTCGATTACTTAACTGCAGCTTAAAGTAGGTACCTGTAATACCTATTTGATTTTGTTTACTATTATTTTTTACGTTGTAAACAAAAATAAGATCATATTTTTAAAGATATGGTTTTAATCTCGGTTTAATTACATATTACACCTTTACATTTACTTCCTTACTTTGATTACAATGACTACAATGAGTTCCCATACGAGAAGTATGGTGAAATTTTAAGACAATATGCAGAATGCAAAAAAAAGTAGTTCATAAAAAAGACGCATCATAATTTTGTTAAAATTACTTAAGGTATATCACATTTATTCGTCCTGACATTTTCATACCGCAAAGTTCAATATTAGTGACCGTGGGAAAATATGCAAGCTTACGCTTTGCGGAATAATATGCGAATAAAAAACCGCACAAAAGGAATGATTACTTTTGCATATTAAACGTGATGCAACGGATGCTATAATTAAGCTAAAAAACTTATTTGAACGATTTGTATTAATTATTATAACATTATTTAAAAGAAAAAATAAGGACAAGCGGAAATATAAATTTTACTTTGATCTTTTGGCTAACAACAATGAAATTCGTAACTTTTAATTGCAGATTTTGATTTATTCCCCGATAATTCTATTTTCGATTCTAATAATCCAATAGAAAATAATCATAATTTTTTAGAAGCGGAGTGAATATCATTTTCTGATCGATAATATTTATGGTTGTGTAAATTTAAACTCGTATGGAAATGTAATCTTTAATTATTCACAGAAAATGTCGAAAATATGTACCTAGTTATAAAAATTTTAATGTCTTTTCCAAACAAGGAGAGTTTTGTTTCCGAGGTTGAAAGTTATGAGAAAATTAAATACCTATCTAACAATTCTTTTGCGAAAATCATCGCGCAAATAACTCAGGAACAGATTATCTTCATATTTTTAATCTTTATAGATATGCTAATTACCTAACTGATTTCTGACACCTTCTGATTTTAGACGTTCTTAGCAGTTGTTGAAATTATTGATGTTTTAAATAGTTATTTCCGAGGCAATTTCGGATGTTTAACGGATTTTTTTCTTCCAAGAATCTATAAAATATTCGCTTAATAATTTCAGTTGCGTTCTTTGAATTAAAATTGTTGGACGTCGATTTTGCGTAAATTTTTAGTTAAAAGGCATTCAATTATTAAATTCTTTTATAAATTTCACTTTCTCGGTTAGGAAATCGAAAAAATGATACCAAGGCAAGTTGTTGCCAATTTTTTTTACAACAGTTTTTCTTTGTATTTTTTTCTCTAAAACTAAACAATTTTCGAAATATTTTCGTCCTAAAAAATTTCGTTAAAATCTCAGTAAAAATAGGTATAAGTAAACCTCGGTATAAACCAAAACCGAAAAATCTTCACTTCCGGTTGACCGATTTCAACCAAAATCGACTGAGGCCTTGCAGTTAAAAGCGAGGTGAAAAGCCAACCATTTTGATGTACACTAAAAGCTACCTAGTAGGCACAACTTCTTAACACACTTTTTAATACTTTCAATAATAATACTTGAGGCCTAAAACTGCGGAGCCACCCAAGATTTTATTGAAGAATTTCAATACGTCGATATAATACCAGTTTCTCATTTTATAGATACGGATTACCCATGATAGTGGCGTTTGCACTCCCTTGGCGCTAGGATAGTTTTAAATCGCTGTTAAATTTTTTCTGTTAGTAATAACGAAAAACGAAAACTTTATTCTAAATACCATATAGATTTAATATATAAAACTACAGGCAATACTGATGTGTATTTTTTTTAAACCAAGAAAATACGAATATTTTATTTGGTATCATTTTATGAAACGAAATAATAGTACAAGATAGATTTATTGGGGTTCAAAATAAAACAAAAGAAGGTTTAGTGCCATATCCCCCCAAAAAGAAACAATTATGAAGCTACGGACACGTGTTTCGGAGTTATTGCTCCTCATCAGCGTGTACTGTACTTTACAGCCTTATTTTAATTCTTGTTCCTGATCTATTCCATCCTAGATTCAATTCCTTAGCTACGCTACGCTGATGAGGGGCAATAACTCCGAAACACGTGTCCGTAGCTGCATAATTGTTTCTTTTTGGGGGATATGGCACTAAACCTTCTTTGTTTTGTTCTAAATAACAGTATTTTATAGGTTTAAAAAACATACGTATCAGTATTGCCTGTAATTTTATACAATAAATCTATATGGTATTTAGAAAGAACGTAATGTTTTCGTTTTTCGATATTACTAACAGAAAAATTTTAACAGCGATTTATAAATTTAAGTTGGATACTTGGTGAAAACACAACCTTAAATTTGAAAATAAGTGTCGAAGTAGGTATTATAGAAAAATGTGAAAAATGTAGTTGCCAAATATCGTGAATATTAAGTTGTATGCGAAACTGGATATTAAGTACCTCCTATTAGCGAGACCAGTATAGTAAATGCACTTACCACGAGATGTACACAGTTTAAAAAAAGTTGATATAATGTTTTTTAAATATGTATATGCCACATCTATGTCTTTAAAAATACACACCCTTGCCAGAACAAGAATAAATGTTAGTGGACACGGGTTCGAAAAAGCCCTAGGAAAAGCTTTATAAGCTCTTAAAATGTGTTCACTGAAAAATGCCTTTTAGATGTACTTATAGTTCCAGTAATATTTCTTAGACGAATAGGTAATTGAAACAAGGACAATTTTGTACTTATCGGTTTTTTAGAATGTGATTCTAGTTTTTTATTAATATTTGGTTAGTGTTGGATGTGATTTTGGAGAGTGGGGAGGTTTTCTTAATATATTTATGCACTGTTAGGATTTTTGCAAATTCTTTATCAAATTTAGATTTCTATGAATATGTTTTAGGTTGTGTTACAGTAATTGTAATTGTAATTTTCGGACCGGAGAAAGTTTTCCTTTTCTTTTTTGTTTTTTTAAGAAGCATTTCTGTTCATAGTAAAATTTTGTATTATTGTAGTGAATAAAGTCAGTTTCCGAAATTGTGTTTTTTGAGCACGCAAACAAAAATAACAACGACTGGGACTATGGTTTATATTTGGGCCTATAATATAACGATAATATATGTAATACAAACTCGTATAGACTTTGACAGTTAATAAATAGGGTTCGAAAGGGCCCAATAATAACAAATGAAATAATGCGCGTTGCTCCATTACCACTAGGTTGTAATTATTGATCTATGGCCGAACTGATTTTGGCATATTTGGTGTGTTTATGTTAGTGTATTTTGGTCGAGGTTTTGGGCGTTGAAGAAATATTTGTAATTTTTAACTATTTCGCGAATTTGTACATTCGTTTTCTTGTTAATGTGTCGTATCAAATCGGTTGTCAAACTGTTTCAGGACTGATGATTATATTATAAGGTTAATTTCAAATTAACCTATTAATAATTTGCTTACAATATAAAGTTGGTTTTGCTACTTAACCAATTGGGAACTGAATTTAACTTTAAAAATAGTGAAAAAGGTCCATTACGTGTTTCGAAATCGAGAATGACCTTTTTGATATAAAATCTATAAGTATCACGTGGTCATTTATTTTTTTACATTTATTGAAACCCGTCTTAATACCTACCACTTCTTATTACATCGTATTACATATTGCACTTAGCATATTGTAGTTATATCAATAAAATGTTTGTGTCGATTTTTGCTATTACTAGCGAAATTAATAATAAAACTGTCAATTGCTTTGGGTCGTGCCTTATAACTGATGTTAATCAAAATTTTCTAAATCTCTTTAAAGTAATTTTCCCAATAGTTAATCGAGAGTTGAAGAGAGCTGTCCTAGAAAATAACATACAATTTCAACAATTATTCTGGAGATCATAGACGTATATGGGTATTATATTTTTCTAGTGTAATACTTTAATAAAACGTTTTGCACCTATTAGTAGGTCGTAGGTTATGAGCAGAGTTCATTCAGTAACCTCGATGTACTTTATTATCGATTTTCTAGACATTCAGTGTAGATCTAATGATAATATCTGCCTACCTAAACATTGTAAATTTTATTACCAATTAGAAAATACGACATTGTTCACTGTATAAAGTGAGTGGCTACAACTGGCTATAAAGGCAGTATAATATAATAAATTAGTTCTGTGAGAAATTCATTTTCTAAAATACTTGCTTATTATTTTCAAGATGTTTTTAAAACTATACTAGTCTCGAACAACGAGCTAAACTATCTTTGAAATTATTAGTGTCCTGATGATTTATGCGCTACGAACCAAAACGTATAGATATAATCGATGTCATTTAAAAGGTTCTTTTTCGAAGTATAGGCAATTTAATTATTAGTTTTTTTTTTTGATGAGGAAATCTGAAGATAAGTTTTTTTTCTTGGAATTGTGAAATGAAAGTGAAACCAGTGGTGAAATTTTAAATTAGGTATAGATTAGATTAGGAATAGATTATATGTGCAGTATTATAGATAATAATTATTTTAATATTTATTGTAAAATCGCTGAAAATGGATTATCTGATCACACTGCACAAGTATGTATTAGTCATATACCAAATGGTAATAAGTTATAAAAAATAATGTGACAACCAGGTTATTTACTAGAAATAATTATGATTCCTTTGAACGGCATGTCACATTGTAAGTTAAGAAAACTGGGTTGAAACATACATATAACGCTGCAAATTTAAATAATAGTTTTAAGTACTTTTTGGCAAGTCTGTTTTATTATATGGACATTAGTTTTCCACATACCCATTTATATTAAACCACACAAGATAAGAAAAAATGATTGGTTAATTAACTCAATGCATAAAAATTTCATCACAAAATCTGAAACTTTTGTATAAAGTAATGAGTCAAAGCGATAGAGAGGAAGACAAACATTTTTATAAATCATATAGAAAAAATTATTGCAATATCATAAAAGCTGCAAAGAAAAAATTACATAATGACTACATATATCACAAGTCTTTAAATAAATATAAGGCTGCTTGGTCAATCATAAATAAAGACATAAGTAATAATAAAATTAAACATAACAACATAGAAAGCAAAAACGTTAATAATGACCTAATATTTGCCAAATAACTTGACTGGCACATTTAATGGTATTGAAAACAATGATAATACTCTAATTATGAATTATTCAACTATATTTATGAATCCAGTGTCTGAAAATTAAATTTTTAACACCATTATGGAGCTAAAATCTTCCAATTTTAGTAATATAGATAATATTAGTACCAATATGCTAAAGTCGGTAGTGTTTCATATTGTGCAGCCATTAACATATTTGATAAACAGGTCGCTGAAAGAGGGTATTTTTCCAGATGTGCTGAAAATAGCTAAGGTCATTCCTTTGTACAGAAAGGTGATAAGACAACCATGGACAATTATCGACTTATCTCTATCTTATCGTCTGTTTCAAAAATATTAGAGAGAGTGTTCTTTAAGAGATTGACAGATTTTATCTCAAAATATAAGATCCCATTGTCTGTTTCAAAAATATTACAGTGAGTGTTCTTTAAGAGAATGACTGATTGTATCTCAAAATATAAAATCCTGTGCGATATGCAGCACGGTTTTCGGGAAGGTAGATCGACTCAATCAGCCATCTATAATATCCTTGATAATCGGTATAATAATAAAAAATGCCTGGGAATATTTATGGACCTAAGCAAGACTTTCGACCTTGTCAACCATGATATTCTCATTGGTAAGCTACATCAATATGGCTTTAGAGACAAGTGTGGTAACTGGTTGAAGTCTTATCTATCTGACCAATTAATGGCCATCATTCTAATATATTGAATGTATCTTGTGGAGTACTCCAGGGTTCAGTATTTGGTCCATTTTTATTTGTAGTTTTTGTTAATGATGTATCAATGGTAAAAATTTAATTCAGTTTGCAGATGATACATCTTACTTAAGTGTGAACACTGATATAGTAAAGTTAAGGGATACTACTCAAAATATATTAAACAAGCTTACATCGTGGTTTTTTAACAAGTTATTAGTAAATAGAAATAAAACAGTATTTATACATTTTACATCCAAATTGATCAATAATAATGAAAGTAATTTGTTAAAAGTTAACGGTATACCCCTAGAACAAGTTCAAGCAACCAAATTTTTAGGAGTCTACATTGACAGTTCTTTAAGCTGAGAGTATCACGTTCATTCACTTTGTAAACGGTTGTCATCAGTATGCTTTGCGTTATATCGGCTACATGATATTGTTAATATATCTGTTACATTGTCATTACTATGCTAAATTTTATTCTCATTTAACTTATGGTATCATTTTTTGGGCTCTTCTCATCATGTAGATAGAGCATTTAAAATGCAAAAACGAGCAGTACGGAACATAACTGGTATAAATAAATATTCTTCTTGTAAAAATGTATTAATAAAACTCAAAATTTTATCAATTGTTTGCTTTTATATTCTAGAAATAGTATCTTTTGTAAAACTGCATTTTGACGAATTTTTAAAAAATAATTGTTGTCATAATTACGAAACTCGTAACCAAAACGATTTATTGATACCCATTCATACTTTATCTATTAACAAGAAGAGTGCTAGATATATGGAAATACTGTTGTTCAACAAGCTGCCGGATCATATTAAAGAAATTACTTTTATTAAATCTTTCAAAAGAACTGTTCAAATTTCGTAGCAGAAAATTGTTTTTATTCCATAATTGACTATTTAAATTATGTATTTTGATCTCAGTCCCGCTAGTATATGTTAGTTTTTAAGTAATTGTTTTATTATTTTTATGTAATTGTTCGTTATGCTTATTTATTTTTCGCAATTTACACCTTAAATAGTAATTTTAAATCTGTACTTTTGACTAGTCCCATATCATTAGTTGTATGATCTCATGGACAAAAAAAATTATTAGTATTATTGTTGTTAAGAAAATGGTTTGGGTGTATATATATATGGGACGTTGTTTTTAAAGAATAATGCTCAGAATAATGTCATCTCATAATTTTATAGATAACTAAAACCAAGATCAAGATTTAAGGCAGTTTCTTTAGTAAATTTAACTTGTAACAGTTGTAACTCAAACATTGTTAAGATTAGATATTTTTACTCGCATTTTTACAATTAATAAAATATAAGTACTACAAGTTTGGAGTTCCTGAAAAACAAAACTAAGATCTTTTGGACTCATTCTTTGATCCAGTATCATTACATTTTTTGACAGTTGTACTAATCATTAACCATAACGTCGCTTTCATTTTCTCTAATTCCAAGTTCACTGTTATCGTTTCATTAACTGTTGCAAAAATAGCAGGACATAAGCAGTTTAATAAATATAAAACCTAAAAGTATTTCACTGTAGTTTTGTTGAAAAGGAAGTACATTAATTTTATTGCGACATTTTAACACTACATCAAAATGCTCTATAACCAATGATGATTGGCTTCATCCAACCTCAAGTTTTGTACTCGGTTTTGTAAATTTACATTTTCGACAGTAACTGAATTTATTTTTGTTCACTCTTGATTACATGAGTCTAAATATCATTTCTTTCGAATTGTGTAGTGATATAGATCCTCGTGTGAACCTTTTGTATGTTATTAATGAACAGCTTTAAGGATTTTATTTAAAAGAAACTATGGATACCGTTAAAAGTACAACAAAATATGATTAATATTATTATACAATACATTCAATGAAATTTACCAGAAAAAAGCCGCTAACTTCACAAAAACTATTTGAATTTCAAAAATGTTTAACCTCTTTTTTTAACTAGTTTAGCCGAAGGTTCCACTAGCTTTCGAACAACTTCCTAGCAGGTTATGTAGCGAATGCAATGTTGACGTTTGTAAACACATTAGTTATAACAAAACATGTTTCAATACAATTTGAGGCACCAACAGAAATATTAGAAGTGACTTTGATTTAACTAATATTTCCACTCTTGTAGATTCAAAATAGGTACATAAACATATGTAATAATACGAGTAGGTACCTACACATTTATTATTTACAATAACCTTAATTTTACAACTTTTGCTAATTTGCACAGGTTATAAACCTCGGGTTAAACTTCGGCGATCAAAAATAATGATAAGTAATAATTATTTCTTCAAGAAAAAACAGAAAAAACTTTATTTTCTATTTTTATTTTTAGAGGACTTCCAGCCAATTAAATGGACAATTATTTATCCTACGTTTCGTCCGAGTTTTCGGACTTTTTCAAAAGGTTAAAAGCTAATATAAATTTTCTATTTTAATTTCATTATATGGGCTGGTTTTATTTATTTTTTTTATTTGGTAGGTATGTGTTGTAGTTCGACGAGTTAGACAGAGAATGTCTCTGTCTAACTCGTCGAACTACAACACATACCTACCAAATAAAAAAAAAAATAAAACCAGCCCATATAATGAAATTAAAATAGAAAATTTATATTAGCTTTTAACCTTTGAAAAAGTCCGAAAACTCGGACGAAACGTAGGATAAATAATTGTCCATTTAATTGGCTGGAAGTCCTCTAAAAATAAAAATAGAAAATAAAGTTTTTTCTGTTTTTTCTTGAAGAAATAATTTCTACATTAACAGCCAACAACTTGTAAAATATCAATGATAAGTAATAATTAACCAATAAAACAAGTAATTACCACACTGTGTTTTTGATAATTATTATGCTTTCACCCTTACTTTTACCCAGATACATGATGGTTTTCTACTAACAGCTGGGCTTGAGCTCGATCAGCTGATACAAAAAAGTTTAAGTTCTTTTGTAAGTTTGAATCAGGAGGTCAAACAATAAGTTTATGATTAAACAACATGAAATATTTTCAAAGTACCTAGTACTGGGTTGCGTTTTATTTTCATCTGTGATTAATTTCATAACTGCCTAACTCGCTCTATGATTGAAAATTTACTCAGAATATTGGTAAATGCAACTTCTAAATGTTCAATTTCCAGATGTTTTAATTTATATTAGGTGTATACAGATATACAGTTTATTTCAAACTTATTTGCAACATAAAAAAGTCGGCTGATTTTCTTCCTAACCTAACCCAGATCTTCCCCCATCGCGACACATTTTCTAGCTACTTTTACCTACTATATATTCCTTAATAAGATTAACCATTTTAATGAATAGTCAATACATATTAAGGTTAAATTTACCTAATTTTAATATATTTCGAAAAGAACACTCTTAGACAATGTCAAACTTTTGGGTATATTAAATTAAACTTCTCCGACGTTTCGAAAAATCGAATCATCAAGTTTAGTTTAAGCCGAGATTTAAACGATATAAATTATTATAACCTCGATTAAAACATATATACCCCTGCACCGATATTATAAAAGACAAGTATAACACGACTGAGTTCGAAGCAACGGAATCTCCCTGTTCATAATACTGGTTAACCTCGATAGTAGTTAGTTCACAATTGAAAGCCCGAGGCTTAATCGAGGTTTAATCTTTTCAAATTTCATTGCGAGTTTCATTCGGATTTAAAGAAAAACAATTGATTGAGCTCATCTATAAATAATAAAGTGACGTAAGGTCTGGAGATCTAACTGGCAAATAAATATCACTACCTATCTACATTACTATGATTGTTAGCTTCGTTGTTAGCAATCGCTGGTGGAAACGGTTGCAGATCTTTGTACTTATTGTTTACCACAAGGCAGGAAGTGTACACCTTGTACAGTACTTTTTTCTATGTGTATTTCGAGTCGAAAGAAAACTATGTCGGTCTATAAGTGTGTTGATATGTCTGCTGTTTTAGTAAACAATGTTTTATAACAACTGTAGTAAAAATTTCATAGTTTAGCCAGCCCTATTAAATTAAGCATAAAGTCATACAACATTTCACTAAATCATATTCAGGAAGTTGCGAGATTATAATTATCGATCACAGAAAAATATTAGGTAAACAGAGATGCCGAGAGTACAGTTATTATTATCCTCGATATTATCATTATTATTATCTTAGTTATTATCATTATTATTAGTGTTAGAATAATAATAACATGCACACGTATGTACGTATACATTGCTTTCGGTTATTGTGTCAGGTGAGAAATTTTAAATTTGTTTTTAAAACACTATTTTAGGCAAACGAACTGAACTACACATAATTTTATCTGAATGATCGTATAAATATTTACCTACATATCACATGGCTGTTATATATATATTTTTAAGAACCTGTAGAGCTACCACTTAAAGTGTAGTGGAGATTCAGAACAGAGATAAACAACTCTAAAACAACCATACAACCGTCAAATCGTACCAAAAAACACATTAATATTCTTACAGACCCACCATATTCTCATCATATTTTCAGTAGTCAATCTTCTTGACTTTAGTCGGCTATTTTTCATACAAAAAATTTAATATGCACAAAGTGACGATGCAATGTGACCATTAACCATCCGTTAGTAGTGCTCCAAGCTGTATATTTGTAAAATTAATTTAATAGACTGCGATCACACAACAGAAAAGTTTGGATGAGTAATATAGCCCTTCATAAGTAGATTTTTCTCTTCTTTAAATGTGTATAAATTTTCATTAAACTCTTTTAAATATGATTTAGATACATATAGGTATATTTCACTAATTTTAAATACCTACTAACAAATACAAATAATACTTTCAATCCAGAATCAAATATTGTTAATCTTTAAATACTTCTAAATATACAGTGTGTAAGAAAAGTATGGATTAAATTTGTTTTCTCCGTGGATAAAAAATTTTTGTAAAGAAATTCGAACGTCGATTTTTAATTTTCATTGTGCATCTTTGGGTACAGAAAATTAAAAAATGACGCCATCACAATTTGCGTGATCAAGTCATCGATTTTTTTTAACGGGGCTACATATTTTTTTTATACGTTTTTGATGGAGTCCTCAATTCTCTATTCAATCATATACAGGGAAAAATAAATATGTGGAACGCTTTGATGGTTAAGCACTCGGTTATGCACCTAATGAAAAAACTACAATACTTGAAGTTACTATACTGTACAAAATTATTTTTGGTCGATCGGTAAGGACCACTTCCTTCTCAACCCGGGATTTTTTTCGGTGATTTTTCCTAAAGCAGAAATTAATCCTAGTATAATCGGATATTGGGTGTGTGTTCGTTAGCCAACTAGCAAATTACCCTTATAATCATTTGGTTATATAAAAGCTGTATAATAGCTGTAGATTTGCTAATTTGTTGTATAGAACTCTCCTATAACATTAGAAAAGCTTTTTTTAATTACTCTAAGAACATTTGTACAACTTTCGCTGTAGGTACAGCAAAATTGTTCTATAAGCATTTTTGCCATCTGGCTTACTTGTAATAGATGCAGCTGTAGAAATTTTGTAGAGCAAATATGTGGTGTTTTTCTTAAAATGTTTTCTTAATCGCCTCTTATGTCACCGAAGTACTTAGACCACAAGAAAAGAAATTGAAAACAACTTAGCTGTTCCTCTCTATGATATGAATTATAAAATTGATTTGTTCTGTAATTGACGATTTTCGCAACTTTTAATAGATTTTTTTAACTACTTATACACATTCCTTACATACTAAAGCACCATCACAAAACTACCTTTATCCGATAATTTTATAAGTGTTCATGATTGTTAAAGCTGCTATACCTACTTGCTCTATACATAACCTTTTTGGGAGTAATTTATAAGAGCTTTATTATATTAGCTAAATGTGTTATAGATGTGTACAAAACTGTTTTATTATGTTTAGAGCTATACTGATACAACATTTATAAGAGAATTTATAAAGCAATTTTGCTTTATAAAGTGGTGATTTTTTCCACTTATAGAACTCTTATAATGGTTATGAAAACGTTCCTTAGAGCAATTTATACAGTTTAATATTTATATTTGCAGTGTAAGAATATTTTTACAGCTTTTATATAGATATTATTTGCTAGTTGGATTGTTACTAAATATACCCCCCCAACACAAGGTACGTCTTACCTGTGGTGTTATTAAAAAAAATATATGTTTAATTCCTTCTCTCTAAATTGGATGTAATGAGAAAATGCCTGATTTTTTATTATTTCGTGGAACTCCTTGAATATCCATCATCTTTCTGTTTTTTTAAAAACAAGCCTGGTAATTTTTTATTGTTCAAATATAATTAGAAAAACTCGTTTCTGTTTTATCTGTGAATAATTCATGGTTATGTTTTAAGACATAAACTCACTTATAAATCAACAGGAATATTTTCTTTAATAATAACTTTTTCATGTACGAAGGAATTTCTAATTAAAAAGTTAATATTTTCGCATTTGTTGTTGTCATAAATGTATTATTTCCCTAATTATTATTCCAAGTATTACGTTCATCTTAATGTATTAATGTTGATCTTATGTTATTTTTTTTTCTGTTTAAATATCTGAATAAATATACCTATACTTTTCAGTTTGTTTACTTTAGTCGTCATGCAAACAGAATTCTATAAAACGAGATTTATTAAACTGTATTCGTGTCCATATAAAGACAAATAATTGAGGTGCACTTTTAACGTCTTCTAATGTCTTTATTGGCTCGGAAGTGACAGATATAGTGTCATGTTCTTCCACCCTGACTACTCAGCTAACACTGAGGAGATAACGTCATCAGTGCATTTGGAAATATTGACCTCTCTAACCTGGAAATTTTGCAGAACTCACTCTGCGTCTTAAGGTCTTTAACGTGCTCACATCGCAGATGCAAGGAATCTACAGTTTTACATCTCTTTCGAGAAGATTGCTCCCGACCCGAATGTGTTACCTTCGATTAGTGATACAAAGGAGGGATGCATTTCTTTCAAGATGTCATTGATTTATATATCTTCAGTCTTGATTTAATTTCTTTATCCTTGATATTTAATTTGAAGTGAACCAACAACGTAAAAAAATAATTGTGAGAACTGAGAATTGTTAGTGTTGGAAAATGTGTAAAATTTGAGAATACATTTGGATACATTTTCTAACATAAAATATATATTCTCAGGTTTTTTTCATTAATTCATGTTTATTCTCGTCATGCTCCTTCGTGCTCTGAGAACGTTCTCCAAAAATATGTGCTCGTACATTTTACATTACTAATCCTAACATACTCGGATATTGGATGTGTGTGTCCTTGTCCCTTGTCTCTAAACATGTATCCCCCTCAGTGCACAAAATACGTCGACATATCTTTAGGAATACAGGGTGTTGTATTATTTTTGTTGTATAATCAACTCCTTAGCCGCCTTCATTCGCTAACTGGTTCTCCTAATCCTCCTTAAAAACAACAAATTGTTCTACAGTCGCTCAAATATAAAAGAGTATTATTCAAAAAAGAACATTTACTTAATTTTCATTGTTCCTATTTAAAAAATCGTCTCCCAACTATAATATATTATCGTTTACACAATACGAATGCACATGCAGTGTGTTTGGAACATCTAAACAAGATGGTACGTGAAAAAAATTCGTATTGTTTTCCAGAATTAAATGTTTTATAAAATTGAAATAAGAACCACGATTGCAGTGTTAAAAAAATAAACAATGGCCTGCTTGTACAAAAACCATGTTAGAGGCACTATTAAATTGTATGTAAATGGATTGTTTATCATTAAATTACCTTATAATTAAAAATTTAAGTATAAATACTTCCCATTAGCCCTAATTTTATTCTGAATAGTTAATGTTCATGACTAAAAAGACAACTAAGGGTGAATTAATTGCATTTAAAACATAATTAGATTAATATGAGCTGATAATTGTGTTAATCATAACACAATTATGTGTTTTAATGATTGCAAAAAAAGTTTGTAATATTGAAATCTTGGTGAATGTTATTGCTGTAGAATAAATAGTAGTTTTTTTACTTATTTTAAAGCTGTTAATATATTACTATAAATGTTAATTAAATGTAATGTATTCGTTTTATATCTTATATAAATTATTGTTTGATATGATAAATATCTTGGGAATGTGTGAGAAATAATAGTAAGTCAGTTACAGGACTCTCTTGCTGTTGCATCTATTTGTGGTAAATATTTACATATTTAATTCCCTAATCTTCAAGAAAAATATGTTATTATATTTTTATTTAAAAGGTAAACTAGTTTATCTTAACACTTTTCAGTTTTAGAGGTTAGTTCCCTTGAAAAACAGATTGATTAATCTAGAGCCGACACGTTTGTCAAATACTCAGGACCGTATTTAAGGATACTGTAAATTTTACAAAACTGGAATTATGTGATTTATGTCTCCTTACATCTAAGGTGGCTTTGTCAAATAATGTAATGAATTAGGAAAGTGTAATAATCAGATTAGTAGGGCCCATTTCCGAGGTATAACAAATATGAAAAACTCCATCAAATCACTCCATAAAGTTGCCACCGGGCGGCTTCATACTTTAAATGGCCATCTACACGGCACTTAAACCAGTGGTGCTTTTAAAAAATCATATCTGCCTTATCAGTTACACTTGAACTTATAAATTTAGAAAGATTAAAAATAAAATACTACTTGAGGGCGTGAGCATGCAAAATTTAAACTAGATGTAGAAAAATTCTTCAACTTTGGTATTTAATATTGTATCTAAAAGCAATAGACCTACGAAAATTTAAATTTTTTAAAACAAAAAACTTAGCATAAACCGAATATTGCATTATGTACAGGATGTTACAAAAAAAATCAGTCGCCGCCATCTTGTTTCTTTCAGAAATGTCAAAAAGACCTCGACTAGCGTATAAGGATACAAAAGAGGTCTATTTTTACCTAGTTTTCGAAATATTCAAAAATTTCCATAAACAATAGAGTTATGATAGGTAAATTATCGGTTGGACACCCTGTACATTTGACTTAATTTCGACGTCAATTCGACATCAAGTTGACTAGTTTTAGGTAGGATCTACGAACTTATGTGCAAATGACAAATGACTCCAAGTAAAAAAGAAGAAATTTATACTTATTTGGTATTTTTCTCTATAAGTAGCTGCAATATTGTTGACAGTCACCTACAAAATTAAAAGACACCTAATAAATAATAAGATAGAAAGTAAATGAGTGTCGGTGATAAAAATAAATCCAATTTAATTGCGTAGTATCTGAAGTTTCCGGTTGTTGAAATTAATGCGCCTAAAATTATTTCGTGCATATTAGCACCTGTACTTCGAAAAATAGCCATGTGTCTCCAAAATATTCATTAATAGGAATATTCCTGTTATCAATTAAAAAAATGATAATTATAGTTTAAGCCAAAAGTATGTTATACTTGTTAAATATGACTTAGCAAGTATAATTATATATTTTTTTAAACCTTTTCATCAGTTCGTTTCCATAAAAGCTAATTTTGAAAATTTCAACTTCGAAGTGTTACTACAACTTTGGTAAGAAAATATGGCATCTTGCGCTAATTTGCCCTTAAAGTTAACTGCCTTTGAAAATGTAACTACAAATTGACTATATGGTTGAAATCAGGTAAATAAGCTACGTAGAATTTATCGACGTTGTCTATCTACTATTACTTCAAAGGATCGTAATAAAGGCGACCGAATAGGTTGCTATGTAGGTAAAAATTACGTAGGATATCCAACAAAATCTACCTTGTTAGGATATTCTCCCATTATGACAATTTTCATCACCAAAAAGGTAAATATTATATATAAATTATACTATCTATTTCGACTTTGACAGAAATGTACCTTTAAGGTAATTTGTGGTAGATTTTTTTAGTTGTTTTTCTCTTGCTGCTTTGGTTGAAAGTACTTTTAGACAAAACCAGGTATGAGGTAGATTTATTTAAATATAAAAGTAAAGCCAGTAGGTAAACTTCTATGGAAAGTGTATTTTTCCAGTCAATTTTACGTCATAATTACCTCAATAAGTAAATTCGTTTTACCAAGTCGAGTTTTAGCAAATTTTATGGAAAATGTCTGCTGGGAACATGGACACCAGCGTTCTTCGATTATTTAAAGTAGCTGAAGGTCTGTACCTAAAGATGAACTGTCTCAATAACGGTATTAAAGAGATAATTGGTAGATATTATCTTCCATTTCTTTAATTCAAAAAATATACAACAATGTGGCAATTGCGAAAAATTAACAATTGTTTTATGAAAAAGCAGTTAAACTTTAGCGTCGACAATAATTATTACTAATCATAATGTTCAAAATTAACAATACCTAATAATATTACTCTTTGCATTGTGTGTATATTATTACTATGCAATAAAGTTAACAAAAAGGAGAAACTTCCATCGTTTTCTAGTAAAGTAAACGGTAATAATAATAAAAGAGACTATAATATTTTAACTAATTTATTGTAAATTCCTTAATAGCTTTCTAAGCTAACATGTCGAGAAATGTATTAAATGCTTTTTAGTGCACATGAAAATATTTAAAGAACGAATATCTTAACTGTAAGACTATACTAAGATTGGCTTTTAATATTTATTCAAAATCCAGTTTATCTGAGTACAAACACAGTTGGATGAGGCTTGCGTGTGACTACTAGCCAAGGTAATACAAGAATTACTAGCAGGTAGTGGCGTACCAAGAATTTTCTACGAGGGATATTTCCATATACACTTAATAGAAGTAACTGACAGCTATTGAAGACAAATTTTACCATTGATATAATTTGAGGTTATTTTGGTGATATCACAAAGTTTCGAACTCAGGAAATATTACAAGGTATTGCGAAAAATTTAAGGTATTTCAGGGAATTCCAAAATACTCTGTAAATTTACGAGATGTTGCAGAAATTATTATTATATTCAGGAGGATTCAGGTATTTCTAAGCATTTACAAAGCATTGGTGTTGTTAGTATTTAAGAAATTATGTGGCAAAATTAAGGGATTTTAGAAACAATTTATTAGGAATTGTTAATTTGAGGGTTTAAAGAATTTTGGAAATTTACTATGAAAAAAGTAAGTTTATTGTCCTCGAAAATAGACAAAAAAAAAAGTGAAAAAAACTGCTGCCAATTATTTGGGGATCAGAACTTCCTCACCGTGGTAAAACTCGACGTGTGGTGGAGTTTATAATAAAAGTAACTTTTGACGTTTCAGAAAAGTCACATTTTTTGACGTTTCAAAAAAAGTCATATTTTGACGTTTCAAAAAAAACTCGATGTGTGGTGGAGTTTGTGATAAAAGTAATTTTTGACGTTTCAAAAAAATCGCATTGGTGGAATGTCACTAATATTTTAAAATTTGAAATGACAAAAAAATTTTTGACATTTCAAATAGACATTTTTGAAACATCAATTTTTTCAAAAAAAATATTAGACATTTTTGAAACGTCAAATATTTTTTTTGACATTTCAAATTTTAAGAACCGATTTTGCTCATTAACGACCTCAATCTCTTCCTTGACCTCTAGAATGTGTGTACCAAATTTGAAAGCTTTATCTCAAAAACTGTAGCTGCTATCGCGAACCACACACACACACACAGACAGAAATTTTTTTTGTCTGAAATTTTGTGTATCGTCATAATTCGTCGAGATTCGTCCAGAAATGCAATAAAAATTTTCAAAATTTTTTCCACGAATGCATGACTTCCTCACTTTGAGGGGTGAGGAAGTAAAATTATATATCCAGGATATATCAGTTGTAAACTGCTCACTAAAAGTAAATGACTTGGTACGTTAGACACTTAGAATATTTAATTTTGTAAATAGTAAAAAATACTAAAAGGAATAACTAAATATTCGATATCAAAGTCGTAATCCTCTGACTTTATTTATTTGATGATTAAATAAAGTTACCACATGCATATAAAAGCGTAGAATTTTTCAGAAAAAAGTTTCCTAAATATCAAATATTAATCGAGTTTTCAAACCTAATAGATAATATAAATGCCATAGAAAATAGTATATTCTCCAGCGTGTCCAGCGCTGTTTGTGATTTTTTTTTAAAAAATTCTCCCGAAAAGTGGTATATCAGATTAGAATTTAATGCATTAAAAAGAATGTTCGGAATTCATATTCATTTTCGCAATAATTCATATAATTATGTATTTAATTTGTCACACTGACGTAGTTTTCCATGAAACACCAAAACACTATATACTGCACTCGACTCGCGTTTCGCCAACCAAGTTTACATCATCTGGAGATGATTAAAACTAAACTTATGCTAACAATCTACCCTATTTATATCTAAACTATTGTCACGGTTCACCGAACTGTCACGGTTCCCCACTAACCAATAAAGCGGGCTATTTGGGATAGGCCCTCTGTCACTATTCATACTATTTTTACACTTTATGATTTCCAAGCTTTCAAATGCATCTAGCTGTCTAGTATTTGTTACATTCCTAATTAATCTTAAATTGCTAATATTTATTTTATGGTTGTTCTCAAACGCATGTTGGGCTACACTAGACTTATCTGTTCTGCCATATTTGAAATGGGCCTTATGCACTTTGAATCTAGTTTGAATTGATCGTCTAGTCTGTCCAACAAATTTTTGATAACAGTCCTTACAGCTAATTTCGTAAATCCCTTACTTTTCGTTTGTTTCAATTTTGTCTTTTGGATTGCCTAAAAGTTGTTGTAGTTTGTTTCCCGATGAATGTACCACTGTCATACGTACATCTTTAAAAATCTTACCAATACCACGGGTGAAACGAGGATCAAATGAAATCGACACAAATTTCGGATTTTCTATTTCATTTTTAAAGGTCGAGGAATTTCGAAGCAACTCTTTAAACTTTCGTTTCCTAATTATTTTGTGAATTAAACTTACAGAATATCCATTACTCGCAGCTATATCCTTAATCAATGCCTTTTCTTTTTCAAACCTCTCCTTATTGAGGGGGAAGCTTAATAGACGATGGATTAGAAAATTAAAACGCGCCATTTTGTGTTGAGCACAATGGTGAGAGTCCTTAGGGATATATCTTAGAGTACTGGTATCTTTTCTGTATATGTCAAATGCTAACTTATTTTCACTATTTCTAATTATTAATACATCTAAAAATGGTAGTTGTCCAGAGTTTTCAGTTTCATATGTGAATTTAACTGACGCGAAACGGTACAAAGTTATCAATATCAGCGACTTTTGAATCGAACACTGCAATATATATCATCCACATACCTAAGCCAAACCCAGGAGAAATATTCGAATTCTTCTTTTACTTCGAATCTGTTCATGAAGAGACTGGCAATGAATGGTGACAGAGTTACCCATTGCTGTTCCTTCATGTTGTTCGAAGAAATTATCGTTGAATCGAAATCAATTTTGTTTCATGCAAAGTTTAGTGAGTTTAAGATATTCTTTTACTACATCTTGACAGATTGTTTAATTCGAGTAGATCCTTAAGGTAGACCAAGGTCTGTGGTACCGGAACACTTGGAAACAATGAACTAACGTCAAAGGAGATCAAAATTTCACCTTCTTGCAACTGAATATTTTTCACCTTATGAATGAAATCGTTGGAATTAATCACAGAGAAACTAGGTGGTGCAATAGGTAAATTTTCGAACTCTTCTATTAACCATTTTGATAGGTGATAATTCGGCGATCCGATTGCTGAAACAATATGACGTACCGACTTTTCTGGTTTATGTATCTTAGGCAAGCAGTACAATCTAGATACATCTGGATTAGATACATGTAACTTCCTATTTAAAGCTGGAGTAGTAATGTTATTGCAGGATTTAAGTACATTTCTTACTTCAGTAACCATTTTTGGTAATGAATTTCTAGAACGTTTTTTGTAAGGACCATTACTAATCAGATTGTCTACCCTTTCATAATAGTCCTCTTTATCTAAAATAACAACCTTATTGCCCTTATCAGCTTTTAAATAAAAACAATCTTTTTCACGCAACCGTTTGATAATTTTTCTGTCCTTTGTAGATTTTGACTTTTTTTATTTAATTTGTGTTTTTTTTTTCTTAAATTGTGAATCCTATCCCGGGTTTCTATTAAGGTCAATGCACTCAAAAATTTTCCCACAAATGCTATAAAACTGCCAGTCGTTCCAAAATTGCATGTGCCCGTAATAGTTCTCAAGACTACGCCACTGCTATTCAGTACCTGGAGCGAGACCAAATAGTGGAAAAAAAAACAACGAAAAACAATCTAGCTATCCAACCGATTTATTT
This sequence comes from Rhamnusium bicolor, assembly GCA_029963845.1. Classification (NCBI taxonomy): domain Eukaryota; kingdom Metazoa; phylum Arthropoda; class Insecta; order Coleoptera; family Cerambycidae; genus Rhamnusium; species Rhamnusium bicolor. The sequence goes on along the minus strand of JANEYF010003735.1, from coordinate 96,503 downwards.
AAGAAGCTAAAAACTTAAACGATCCTTAGACATTGTTAAGCTATTAACTTTTTTTGTATACTTGCTTATGGGCTCAGATTGAAATAAAGCAATTTACTTATTGTTATATTTTTCCACTGGATTATGGTAAATGAATGGTGAGGATGTCAAAAAAAATTTATAGGTGTTAACAACCAGTTAAAAACGATACGTGATTTCATTTAATAAAATGTTTTTAATCTTCATCATTGCTCCGATTTTAGTAATCAATTGTTTTATTGTAAAAAACGAGACAAAGACAGTAAAATAACAAATTCATAGGTTAACAGTGAACTACATACTTTGTAGCGTGTGTACTATATAAAAATACATAGCAACAAAACCCTAGAGAGCTTATAACTACAAAGTAGAAAAGAGGCTTCGTAAACAGTAAACTAAAGGTAATTAAATGATCAAAGTAAACATATAACTCGTGTAGTACTATCATTAAAAAGGTAATAAAATGCAAAAGTCAAATAACAACCTAAAAACTGATCTTGGTATACGAAAGGTGTTAAGAGCACACAACCTATAATAATACACAATGTGTAAAAAATCTCTCGCGACAGTGAACCAATCGGTAAGATCGCATACAAAATTAAACTAATATTGCCTGTATTGCTGCACAAAGTTTTATTTAAATCACTAGATATATCTCTATACAGAGTAGGTCGAAGCTTTCCTTTCGAAATTTGAGAATTGATAGAATCCGTGGTAAGTAACGTATACAGCGCGTTATTTTAAGTGGTGTCCCCTATATGCCAAGAAAAAAATAAAAATAAAAGTTTTCAAAGAAACTGCTCAAACAGCAATCCACCTACCTCAATTTATTTCAGACTCCATCGAATCAATGAATTAACGGCAGCAGATAATTGAAATAGATTTAGCTGCATCGCATTACGAGCTTGCTCAATCCTTAAAACTCTTGTTAACACTGGAGTAGCATAAATCTTTTCTTTTAAATATCCCCAAACGTAAAAATCTAGTGGGTTGATATTCGGTGACCTAGGTGGCCAGGCCATTGGTTCAATGCCTTTATTCATTTCGTGAGGCATATAATTTATTCCTGAATCGACCAATCCAATGCTGTTGGATAATTTTTTTGTAACCATTCTCTTACAACTCTTAACGGACTTAAAATGTGTCGAATATAAAAATTTGCATTTGCGTTTTGATCAAAGAAACTGAAGTAATTTTATCTCCCTGAAATTGCAGTTAGCAGTCAAATTAGAAGAACAAATTAACGGTAATAATTTTTCTGTAGGGTCATTAGATGTTAAATTTCTGTTTCTGGTAATTAAAAGTTTGCCATTTAAAAATCGATTTTACATCTTTTAAATTTATTATTATCTTGTAACAGTTTCAATATTTATATTGTCCTTCATATTTTACAATTACCTGACGTTCCTAATCAAAAGTTTTACGTTACTTTCACCCATTAGAATCAAAAGCAAATGCATTCCAAACAGACAGCATAACATGAAACAAGGCTAAAATCATCAGACGTTATGTATAAAGTTCCAATCAACCTGATTCGGTGCTATAACGGCATCAAAAATGATGACGCACTCGAAAATCAATGAAGATGTATTTTAAGAGCTCGGACATTTGGGTTCCGTTAATATTCAAATTTTGTACTGAGTTCCATTTGAGGTTGTATTTTTGTAAACAAAAACGTTGTCATTATACATAAATACGTAACTAAATTTTAAACCAAAATGTATTTCCAGTAAAATTTTTTACTTAATCATAATTGTACTACACAAAAAGCCAATATTAATTTCAGCAGAACTGATACCTCCGAGTTAGGTTACCTACAAGCTCGGCAACGCTAGTTTCACATTTCAGAGTGTTGTAGGAAACTTGTACGATGATACTCCGTAAAAATCACGAGGTACAGGTGTACACATATAATTTCATTGATATTATGCCGGCGAAAATAACGGAAACAAGACTGAGGTTTTCCTGTAAACTATGGTATCATGGGTTACTCGACAGTTTTCAATTGCCATTCGTGGTTATACAGGGTAGGGGAACGTTTACTCCCCTACATCAGACAATGATTAGTTAACGAGGTTTTACGCGAATTGTATATTATGTACAACAATATGTCTTAAATATACATAACTTTCTTGAGATGGGATTCATCAAGATTAATCGAGAGAGTAATTGCATTGTTGTAATCACCCAGGCCCGCTTTAGAGGCGGACAACCCGGACCCCTGTCCGGGGCGGCGATCCTGAGGGCGGCATTTTCGCCCCCCTGAATGTGAACCAAATATTGATAAATTAATTATTCTCAATTAATATAAATTTTACACTACTTGTTGATTTTTTCTCTAGCCAAAACTACTATGCAATTTACATTTGATCTTTGTGGTTTGTTATGTTTTATAGTTAGAAAAATATTAAAACACCTTTTTAAAAAAAGCATATTTATTTTTGAAATAAAACAAGACGTATAGTTAAAAGGCGCGCATGACCCTGCATGCACTTGTAAGTATATAGTTACTTGTTTAAAACAGGAACTGCAAGACATAACATGCATGGACATGTTTTCGCGCCTTACTATATAAAGAATCATCTAAGCGCAATTGTGTTATTATTGCAAATGCGTCGGTGCCGGTGATAATATATCCTTGAAGTAAGTTTATAAATATTAAAAATATTTAACAGTTTAGTTCGGGATAGTGACTTTTGTGTGTTTTGTCAATTTCTAAAGGTAAGTACTTCTGAAAATGCCTATATTAGGTGGTAAAGAATTATTTTCAAAAACATATTCCACAATACGTACTTTTTAAATAGTTTCTGTATGTTTGTTGTGATGGATTTTTATTAATTTATTTGGGGTTTTCGCCGCGAAAAAAGAGAAACAAAAAAATCCATCTTAAAAATTCAAACATTTTATATAGGTATCTATTTTAAATATTTACTTTTTATATATTCGTTGTGATGGTTCGCAATTTATCCATTTTGTTGGGATCCACCACACCTAAAAAAAATCCCTGAGAAAATCCTACTAATTAATAAATTATAATTTTGTGTAGTAATAAGCATAAAAAGATAAAAGAAGAAAAATCTTCAAATACGATTAGTCGGTGACAGTGGCTTAGTCTGTCCCACAGTTTAAAAAAATTAAATGCCTAGTTTTAATTGCTAAAACTATTAACTCTTTATCCAAAAGGGGGGGTTGAAAATTAGCCCGAAACTTTAAGAAATTCGTTTTTATAATTAAAAAATAATTTAAGTAGGTATTTAAAACTAGGCATTTTATTTTTCAAAACTGTGAGACAGACCAAGTCACTGACTAATTGGATTTGAAGATTTTCCAATTTTTATTTTTAGCAACGCCGTGACTTATTTTAACTAGCGTATTTTGCATTGTTTAATTTGTTGTTTTAGAATGTCAGACGCTCAAAGAAAATTTTGCGGCCATCAGTACAAAAAGCGAAGGCTAGAGAAGGAAACCCAAAAGCAAAAACAAGCTGGTGCTCTACACAATTATTTACAGGGTAGGTCCGTATCTCAAAAAATTCAGATAAAAAAAGAAAACACGGAATCATCAGAGAGTGTTGGTGACCAAGACCAATCACTACATGATATTCTAAACCAATTTTGTCACCAAATGAAAGCAGCCTACCAACTGTCACCGCCTTGGCACTGACAGAAGGCACCCTGGCTAGCACTAATAGCACTTCTACAAACTGACCTCACCCTAACCACCCACGGAATGCACTGTACAAACTTTAGGTACAGATCCAGCATTGTGACCCAAAATTTTAGGAGATGGCGAAAGAAGTTGTTTAGGTGGTCCTTGTCGTACTACTTTTTTAGTACGACAAGGTCCACCTAAACCATTGTTTAATTACAAATTTCCTTATAATGGCACTGGTCGAAAATTTAGCTCAAATTACTATTCTCGAATTTTAAGAAATGGAGAGCAAGTTATAAGAGACTGGCTAGTGTACTCCACAAAACTGCATATATTGCTTTTGCTGTAAAATTTACGGCCGTGTGTCAAGTTCCCTTTCAAAAGAAGGTTTTAAAAATTGGCAGCACATCGTTGAAATTTTATGGTCACGAAATTTCTAAAAATCATATTCAGACTCAAAAATCCTGGTTAGAACTCAGTCAAAGGTTAAAGTGTTGTACAACTATAGATGCAGCTGCCCAAAGAGTTATTAACGCTGAAACGAATCACTGGTACGAGGTGCTTATAAGGATTGTAGCAATTAGTAAAATGCTTGGTAAAAGTTCAAGGTACAAGCGACAAGCTGTTTGAGCATAATAACGGCAACTTTTTAAAAATAGTTGAATTGCTATCTGAATTTGACCCGTCATGGAGGAACACGTGCGTAGAATGCTTAAAAGAGAGGAAACCAAAGCTCACTATCTTGGAAAAAACATTCAAAACGAGATAATAGACTTTCTTCACGAAAGTGTAATATCGCATATTATTGCTGAAATAAAAAAGCGAAATACCATTCCATAATATTAGATAACACTCTTGACGTTAGTAAGGTGGAGCAAATGACCCTAATAATTAGATATGTTTCCATCAGTAAGTCTGATTCTGATTCAAACGATGTTGAAATAAAAATCTACGAAAGCTTTTTAGGTTTTTTACCTGTGGAACGATCTACAGGAAGACAACTATATGAAACTATAATTGAAGAGCTTCATAAAATGGGACTTGATGTGCAAGATATAAGAGGGCAGGGATATGAAAACGGGGCTAACATGAGGGGCAACAATGCAGAGGTGCAATCTAGAATTTTTTAAATATGGTCCAAAAAATATATTTAATTTTTGCTTCTACTTTTCGATGGGCAATATTTTTAAAACATGTCCTAGGATTAACATTAAAGCCTTTAAGTGACATTCGATGGGAAAGTAGGATAGAAGCTTTTAACGCCCTTAAGATTTCAATTTGGTGAAATATACGACGCTTTGCTAAGCATTTATGAAAACCAAGACATCGATATCTCATTAAGAGACGAAGCTTTGGGTTTGCTAAGTTGTATTAAATAATTTAAATTTTTATGTTCAGTAGTCATATGGTATAAAATTTTAAACAGTATGAATCCCATAAGCAAGCTTATGCAAACAAAAAGATTTTGATCTGAAAAAGCATTTGATCTTCTAGAGAACTGCAAAAATTTCTTTAACAATCTTCGATCAGATAAGTCTTTTAATGAAATTATTGTTGACGCAAGAGAATTGGCTGACGAAATTCACATTGAAGTCAATTTTGAATCAACAACGCCGCCGCGTAAGAAGAAAAAAAGGCCAAATTTTCATATGAGGCAAGGGACGAACCAATCGAAGATCCCAAAGAAAAATACAAAATAGAATTTTTCGGCGGCAATTTGTTTTTTTGTCCGGGGCGGCGTAAACGTCAGAGCGGTCACCTCATGAAGTTATTCATTACGCACTATAGCTAAGCGGGTGGCATTGCGTTGACTTGTGTCAAATTTCCTTGCTTGATGTTGTTTAAATTTTCTGGAGATGTTTTAAAAATTTTGCTCCTCAAATAGCCCTAAAAAAAAGCAAGCTGAGGGATTAGTGAACGGAGCCAAATAATTTCTCGAAATCGGGAACTCAGTGCCCAACATCGTCCTTGAAGTGTTCGTTGACTGCAGAGCAGTAGTAGTAATTCATTAAACATAACGCCGATGTTCCGCACCCTACGCGTGTCTTGTGATTTTGAAGGAGTGAGTTTCTTATGGAGTTCCCGAGAATTGACTGTACCTCAGTATATCATTCATAAATTCCAAATAAATTTCATCTTACAGTATCAAGTTACAAATAACATTCAGCAGCTTGTTAGTTAATTCTACAAATTTCTCACAAAATTCTCTTGCTGCAGTGAAACGTTACTTTTCAATATTTTCCAAAAGCTTTGAACCCACTTTTTGATACTCTTGTTATCTGAAACACTACCATGTCTTCCAGTACTAAAATGCCTCTTAAATATTCGCTGTATCGATATGACAGAACCATTGTTTTAGAAAGTTTATAGCAACTAGCCCCGCTCAATCTTGACTAAAAAATTGCAAAGTAAAACTGACAAACATCGAATTTTGTTTCATTCTGTGTACTAAATAAGCCAGATAAATCAAAATGCTGTCCAACAATAATTTGCACTTATCATTTTTTAGTTGCTATCTATATACATATACATAGTCCCAGAAATTTCGTTTTCAGGTGGTGAGTAAATATGAGGAAAAATTCCTATGAACATGGGTCCGGAAATGCTTCGTGAGGATGCTTTGAAGTTGCTACCTAAAAGTTGGTTTTTATTTAATCTCTCGAATGCTTTGATTTACAGCTAAGCAATGCTACCTACTATCAATAAAGGCTCTTATTATGAAATGCCGTTTAACATGAATTTCAGAAGCGTGCGAACTGAGGGGTCTCTATTTTCTTTGGCTCTATTTTTTTAACCTTTCAATTCTTTGATATAGGACTATGATTCATCTTGTTAATAACAAGGCAAATCGGTTATGGAAAAATCTTTCCACTCGAGCCTAGTAAGGGGAGTACTAGACCGAGTTACATCTAATCTGTATTGTCCCATTATAATGGGTGATCCACTTCGAGTTTCCTATATTCGGAACACTGTAAATTTGACAGCTGTCAATATAGATGCGTGTTTTAAATATCTAATGTTAGTTTGAAACAACACATTTACGAAATGGATTTAACCACTGCTCAACGCATTAAAATTGTTCAATTATTCTACGAAAATAACAATTCTGTACGAACTGTATCGTCGTTTACGGGAAGATTATGGTCCATTTAATCGTCCTACTGAGCGAACAATTCGCAACGTAGTCAACAAATTTGAGGAAACCGGGAGCATTGGAGATATGGTAAACCGTATGCATCTTCGTGGCGCACGTTCGGCCGAGAATATTGCTACTGTGAGTGATAGTGTGGCCGAAGATCCAGAATTATCGATTTGTTACCGGTCACAAAATTTGGGCCTTTATGCAGATTGGGTGTTAGAGCAACAGAAAATTGATCCTGATTTCGTAAAGAACATTTTCTTCTCTAATGAGGCACATTTCCAACTCTCTGGATGTGTAACTAAACAAAATTGCCGCATATGGGGCGAAGAAAATCCTCACGTGATACACGAGACACCATTGCATGCCCAAAAAATAACAGTGTGGTGCGCATTGTGATCAGGCGGCGTAATTGGACCTTACTTTTTTGAAGACGATAAAGGTCAGACAGTAACAGTAAACGGCGAGCGCTATAGGCGCATGATAACCGATTATTTTTGGCACGAAATCGAAGATATTGATGTGGCAGACATGTGGTTTCAGCAAGACGGTGCCACTTGCCACACATCGCGTGCAACGTTAAATGTTTTGCGAGGAAAGTTCATGGGTCGCATTATTTCACTTCACGGTGACCTCAACTGGCCGCCAAGATCCTGCGATTTAACGCCGTTGGATTTTTTTTTGTGGGGTTTTCTTAAGAGTCGCGTCTATGCCAACAAACCTGCAACGTTGGAGCACTTAAAGACCAACATCTGCCAAGTTATAACCCCCGAAACTTACGAAAAAGTCATCGAAAATTATCTCGATCGAAACAACTGCTGCAGAAGGTCCAGAGGCGGCCATTTGACTGACATCATTTTTCATAATTAATGAATTATACCATATATTTGATTACTACAAAAATAAATAAGATAATGTTACATTTCGTGTGTTTTTTCTTAAATAAAAGTTCGGCAACTCGAGTTGGATCACCCATTACTATGCCAAGATTACAGTATGTTTATTCATGTTTATACATTGGATTAGTTGGTAACTGTTTATTCCGTTACAACATGCAAACTTTGTTAATGTTGGAATATATATTAACATCAATAGTACATTAATTGTCATGTCATATGTTAATTAATAAGATATCAAGTTTGTATTTATTAATAATGTCTGATATTATTTATGGATTTGGAAATAAAATTATTGTCACGTATTAAGTTAAACAAAAATAGTATAAGAAACTATTTATAAAATATATATTAAATAATATCTTTCACAATCGAGTTGCAATTATTTTGTGAATATGGTAATTGACTTTTTAGGACATAACTAGAAACGAGCCAACTCTTGTAATATGTTTTAATTTTAATTCATAAAAGTAGAATAACAAGCTAAATTTGACTTCAGTAGAACAATTTGTTCAGCTGTAAATGTCAAAAAAAAATATGTTTTTGAGAACTGTACTTTGGTTAACATTGTATGTATTAGACAAACTAGATTAGTAAATTGTTAAAACTTCCATTTGATAATAATATGGTATTATTATGAAACAAGTATTACTTTTAATAATGTCGGAAGTTTTATTTATTTATACTGAAAAAAAAAAAAACCCAGACCAGAAAGAATGACACTGATCAATAACTACAATGATAAAGCCACTAAAAAGTCTAAGGTCTAATGTGTTAATTTTCTAAATTGTATTGTCAAGTGAGTCGTTGCAGATGTCTCCTAAACATAAAATTTAAAAATTGTTCAGTCTTAGATCGTATACCAGAAAAGGATTTTAAATTGTCTGTCCTTGTTTTAAAATACAGTCAAACTTCTCTAGTCGAACATCCTAAATCCCCTCGAGACTGTTCGAGTTAGAGGAAATTTGAGTTAAAGAAAATACTTTTAAAACGAAGTATACATATATCAAGGGAACAGAAACATATTTGGATTAGAGAGAATTTCGAGTTTTAGGAAGTTCGACTGTAGTTACAAATGTAGTTTTGCTAGGGGCAAAGTAACAATGTTTAATTCGAGAATATTAAATATACCAGTATCAACTACATTCATAGCTGTATTAGCATATGGTTATATTTCGCATATTTTTCATGTGGAATTTCACACTTCCAAGATATTTATTCATTATTGTCACACCGGGGTTATGTTAGGAAAGGTAAAAGATAAATTCATCATTGTGTTTTTATTTTGCGCATTGTTTTAGCATTTCCGGAACACCACCAAGCTGGACATACAAATCAAATTGTGTACTCTCGACAAACATTCTTAAGAAATAGAATGAGGAAGATTTCTTACTTATCGGCACGTCCAATCTCATGAATCCATTGTTTTAGTCTCAATGAATTAATATCTACATTCTTCACGTCAACTTGTTGCATCAATGAATTATTCTCTCGGCTGCAACCTATAAATTATATTTTGAATTTCATTTCTAGTATTCTTTTATGCGTCGTACATTGTTTGGCCCAAAAATAAGTGGAAATTTGTGTGAACAGGTTGTTAACCAAGCTGTTCGTGTAGCTATAGCAAAGTTCTTTGCATAATGACTGTATTATTAACCCATTTTATCCCCGTGTGACCTAAGTACTAATTCTAATTTATTTTTAGCAGTCATGCTTTAATTCCTAGAAATTTCAATAATAATATATATTTATTATTGAAAATTTTTAATGTTTTTGGATGCTGTGATTTAGTTTATGTTGGTAATTGTCATATTGTAACTAGTTGGTTACAGGGCTGAACTGTTATAAAAATGTTTATTTTTTATATTTATTTTTAGAGCGGGATTTTGCAAGAAGCACTTGAAATGATATACCATGATGATGACAACGAAAAAAGTGTGTCTCCAGCTATATTTATATCTCCAGAACCAAATGCTGACACCGATGAAGACTCGTAACGGACGATGGAGGTCTTCTTGATAATTTGTCTAGACGATAGCTTTCAGTCTCTGTCGAAGTCCGCTTGAAAATGAGAAATGCTGAAGTTGATGAGGATGACAATTATGACGAGAGGAAACTTGGAAAATATTGGACAAGAAAATACTCATACAAATGAAAAAGACAAACCAAAGGTTATTATGAAAGAAAAGGGAATTCAAAGGAACCAGATCAGAATTTGGATAGATGAAGACCTCGAAAATAATAAAACATTTAAGCCACCAGATTATTCGGCTTTTCAGAACAAGTCTCCACTGGAACTATTTTACCTATTTTTTGACAATGAAATCTGTATGCATATTATCAGTGAAATAAGAAAATTCGCTCTTTATAAAAACTGCGCGGATCCTGACGTCTCTTTAGACGAACTAAAATGCTTTTTCGGAATTTTAATTCTATCTGGCTACCATAGCCGTCCAAGTAGACGATTTTACTGGGATCAAGAAAGTGACATGGGAGTATATATGGTAAAAGACGCTACCTATGAGAAGAAATAGATTTGAACAAATTATGAGATTTATGCATTTTACAGATAATTCTAAAATAAATGCTAATGATAAAATGTGGAAACTTTGACCTCTTGTAGATCAGCTGAATTCAGATTTTCTAAAATATTATCAACCGACAGAGCATATGAATTACGACGAATCAATGATAAGATATTATGGCCGGCCCCCTGCAAACAATTTATAAGGGGAAAACCGATTCGTTTCGGGTACAAGGCTTGGTGTCTAAATGCCGAAAATGGATATTTGATAAATTTCCTTTTGTACCAAGGACAGTCACCAAACGTCAATGAAAAATATCTCTCATAATTTGGAAGTTTCACGGCCCCTTTAGTAACGATGCTGGATAATTTGCCAAATAAATTTTTTGTCATCAGATTTTTGTTTACAAGTTTCAGTTTAATGACAAATTTAAACGAACATGGTGTAACAGGTACAATATGAGAAAATCGCATTCCTAAAGATTGTCCTCTGACAGATAAAAAACTTTGAGTAAAAAGGACAGAGGCTCGTTAGTGTCACCTATTTCAAAAGATGAAGAAATTATAATAACTAGGTGGATGGACAATGCGGTAGTATTTGGCACTCGCCGAATTAGTTTGGTAAAAAGATATTCCCAGTCACAAAAAAAATTATTCATCTACTTCAACCCTATTTGATTTGGGAGTACAATAAATATATGGGAGGGACAGATCGCATGGACGAGGACGTTAACAGATACAGTATAGCTATTAGGGGAAAAATGGTATTAGCCAATTTTTACTTGGCTGGTGGACGTTGCTATGTATAATGCGTGGGTGTTGTACAGAAATTCGGCCCTAGAACGAAAAAATATACCAAATATAGTTTTTAAACGAGAAATTGTTCAAGTAATGCTTAGACAATATGCAAATCTCCCCCAAGTCGGCTAGGGAGATCTTCTTGTAACTTAAATAGTCTTACACTAAACCGAATATTGGATGATATAAGATATGATGAACAAAATCATCTTGTTACTTCGGTGCCAAATAAGAAAAGAAGATGATGCGCAAGTGAAAGCTGCTCATCCGTAGGACGAACCCAATGTCATAATTGCGATATTGGTCTGTGCATCGAATGCTTTTTACCATTTCATACTAAAAAAATGTAAAACTTTAATATTTATTAATTTCTAAAAGTGTTCCTTTGATTTGTAATAAATCAGTTTTTTTTATTGAATTTAGTGTATTATTTGTCCAGTGTCACCATATGGTCACAGCGTCTAGGAGCTAAATAATGATACATATATTGTTTAATCTCATAAATTAGGGCAAAGAAAGTTTATCTTAAATGGAATTTTGAAAAATTAAGGGAATATTGGTCAAAAATTAATTCGGGCAGAAATGGGATAAATGCCATTATATAATTGGGTAAAATAAAATGAATTCGAATAACACACTCTATGTCAACCTAAATATTTTGTTGTTTAGTAGCTGCCAGCCTGTATAGCATGAAATACGAGCTCTACTTATTTTAGTTGATGATTGTTATTATTGTTGGATGACTTTATTTTTATTTAAGTGGTAGTTTCGCAAGTGTATCATTGTGTAATAAAAAAAATTTTCTTTATACCATAATTATTTTTGTTTGAAAGAATGAAGACTTTCTAGTTTGAAACAAAATTTATATTTTCATTGTTATTGTAAGAAATTAGTTTTTAATTAATTATAATTCATTTAAACTATGATTATAAACGACATCTTTCTCATTGGTAGTAATTAAAGTCTCATTTACAATACAGTTCATCCTTCACATAATCAAGATTTATTTTGAACGTCTGAAACTTGCAGAATGTTAATTACGTTGAAATAACAATTTAATTTTTTATGGATAAAAATAATTAAATTCAGTATTACCTACTAATTTGAAAAAAAATATTTTTTGCATTATTATATTGTTCTAGTAGCATTTATTGAGGTTTTAAAAATGTATCTAAAAAAACTTGTATTGAAACTGATGTAAAAATACTTAAAAACTACAAGTAACAACTACATACATATCTTCCATTCAATTTCTGAATCAACACGCTAGCAGCAACGGAAACTACCAAAAGAATAATTATATTCTAAGAAACAGTAACCACTATGGCCACTGATCGTCTTCCAATAAAGAAAGACATCCTTTATAAAAGTAACATATAAAACACTAAAAAGCGACGATGACATTTAACCAACATACATATTTTTTTAGCAAGTAGAACACAGTTTAATTTTTCGGATACTCGATTACATTCTTATCCAATCCGCCCTTACTTCTGTATCACATATTACGGAAAGCAGTTATCCTTGAAAGGACAAACGTTTGATTTAAAATGTTAACAGTCACTTTCGGTTTCACTGGAAGTGACACTAACTTTCGATTTTTAAATGGAACACCCTGTATATTACTGCATTTTTGAATTCTGCATAATTTTCTGAATACAACGATACCAAATAAGTGACATTTCAAACGTCAATATTTTTTATAATATAATTTTTAGTTTTCCATTTAAGTATGCCATGATGGATCCGATTTATTCTAAATGGCCCGTGTAATGTTAGAAAAATCGAAATCCCGTCAAAAATACTAAATTATCTGATTTATGAGCAAATAAATTTCATCAAAATGGTTTGTGGGGCATAACTCATTTTTTTCAAATGGAACCATATTGGTACCGTGGTACCATTTTATTAGTACTATTAATTAGGAATTCATTCATAAGTCGTATTAAAATGTACGATAAATACAAACAGAATTACAGGTAAAAGAAAATAAGAAAATACAATTTTGTTCTAATTAAATGTTAAGAAGTAACTAAGGTGGCTTTGAAAACAAAGAAATATTTAGCTTGTCAAACATTTGTTGGTTTACCGGTGTTTCTATTGTGTCTTTAAAAATTGTTTAAAATTCTTGTTAACTGTGTTCAAAATGCCGCAAATTTATACAAGAGATGAAAGAGTGGACATGTTAATTATTTATGGGAAATGTAGAAAAAGTGCCGATGCGGCTAGACACCATTATGCCAAACGATATATTGATAAACAATGTCCAGCGAAAAATTATTTAAAAATCAATTCCGAACTGAGCCCAACAATGATCCCAAAGAAAATTTCATTATTGACGAAGGAACGGAAATTAATGTTTTGGCTCGAGTAGAAGTTGATAAGACTACATATTTCTTTAAGGCAAATTGGGTTTGAATTGGAAAAATCAGTCACCAAACAGTAAGCCGAATTTTGCACAAATACCACTATGAATCTTTTAAATACTAATGGCACCAGCACTTGTACGAAAATGATTACGAAAGTAGGATGGAATATTGCAATTGGATTTCGAGAATAACGTGCAGCCAAACAATGATTTCTTGGGAATGATTTTATTTTCGAACGAGTCTAGGTTTACAAATTTGGGATTATTTAACCGACAAAATACAAAATATTGATCACAAGAAAATCAGAATTTATTATGGGAGGGTAACTTTCAAGTGCGGTTCGGTTTCAATGTTTGGCTTGAAATAATCGGTAGTAGAATCATTGGTCCAATAATATTTGAAGGACCCCTGACTGGTGCCAGATACTTGGGACTTCTGCAAAATACAATTGAGGACAGTTAAGCTGAATTATCTTTCCATTTACGACAGGGAATGTATTTCCAACAAGATGGCGCTCCTCCCCATAATTCAAGGATAGTAATTGATTACCTTCAACGGAGATTCGGAAAAAACGTAATTTCGACGAATAGTCCTGTGAGGTGGCCGCCAAGGTCACTTGATCTAACACCCCTTGATTTCTTTGTTTGGGGTCATTTCTACGCAACCGCCGTTACAACCTGTGAAGACCTGGAGCTACGAGTAAGTCGCACAATTAATAGCATAACGACCCAGCAATTGGCGAACGTTCTTCGAGAAACAGCTGTGCGAGCTCAGAAGTGCATTGACGTTAATGAACAGCATTTTGAACAACTGTTGTAATGTTTTGTGTTCATTTTTTTGTATTCCAAAGCCGCCACCTTATGTATAACAAGGTAATTAGAACAAAATTTTCTTATTTTCTTATAGCTGTAATTTTGTTTGTATTTATCGCACATTTTAATACTACATATGAATAAATTCCTTATTAATAGTACCAATAAATGGTACCACGGTACCAATATGGTTCCGTTTGAAAAAAATTGAGTTTGTCCCCAAAAACCATTTTGATGAACTTCATTTGCTCATAAATCACGTAATTTATTATTTTTGACGCGGTTTCGATTTTTCTAGCATTACACGGGTCATTTAGAATAAATCGGAACCGTCACGGCACTCTTAAATGGAAAAGTAAAAATTATATTATAAAAAATATTGACGTTTGAAATGTAATTTATTTGGTATCGTTGGATTCAGAAAATTATGCAGACTTCAAAACTGCAATAATATATAGGGTGTTTCATTTAAAAGTCGAAAATTAGTGTCACTTCCGGCAAAACCGGAAGTGAACAAAAAACACTTGTATGTCAAAAAGTGCTGTTTATTATGTATATAAGATATCCCAAATTTCAATCAATTATCTTCAAAACTAAAGGAGAAAGAGGGGTGTACCATGGATCCTGTTACACCCGTTATGCAATGACGTCCTGCTATTTTTCGAACCATTTGGAATTCTTTATTAAAATTTGAGGGAGATATTCCCAAGTAGGTTAAGTATTTTTTGAGCATAAGCTGAACCACACTGTTGGAAAATCCAATATGGCGGCTAGACGCCATATTGGAATATCAATAATAGAGTTTATGCTCAAAAAATACCTAACCTGCTTGGAAATATCGTCCCAACATTTCAATAAGAAATTCCAAACGGTTCAAGAAATAGTCTTTAGTCTTTAGGACCTCACTGTATAAAACTGCAATAACATGGGAAATTTTTAATATCATATTTAAATCTTGACTGTGCTTGACCCTACGAATTATAGCCTCGGGATTATTCTTTTTATAATTTGTATAAAATAATCTGGTGCATAACTTTAAAAATGTATGCATATTAAATGTATAGTAATATATAACAAAAATATATAGAAAAAATAATAACATTTATACCTGAAAGCGTCGGCTAACTTTTACCTATTGTTATTACATAATGGTGGCCTCTTGGAACATCGATATTTCTTTAAAACACATTGGAGTGTTGTAAAATATGGTTTGCATCAAAAATGCCTTAATATTAAAATTGCACTTTTGTCCCTCTAGATGATATAAATCTGATAATGTGCAGCGTAGGCATAGCACTGGGAGATTAGTTGTTAAACATTACTTTGGATACTCCTTATTTAAATAATATCATAGAGTTTTGACATAAGACAAGTTTTTAGATATACTTTTACATTTATTTTGAAGTTCCACAGGGACCAGTATTAGACCCGTTTCTATTTTAACTGCATATTAACGACCCACTCACATTAATTCCAATTGTTTCTAGAACAATAGTTGTTTTATCCCAGATGATTTGTAGTTTTTAATGGAAATGGCCAGTTATTTAATACACATGTATATTATTATTATTTTCATATAAATTCCCCTCACGGAGTTGTGACCCACCACAAATAATACAATTGGTATGCTGTTGTAAAGCTGCTAGACAATTTAGAAATTGATTAAATCCTGAATTTCATTTTGTTTCAGTGCACGCATGGCTCGGGTTTTTTTGAACTGCAAGTATTGGAAATGGCGAATCCGCGGAGTGAACTTTCAAGTGGCGAGTGTTGTGGGGGTGGTGTGAGATCTCCCGTAACAAATCGTTGCTCCACTCCGTGCAACACCTTCTTTAGGCTGTGCCTGAAGGAGTACCAGAGTAACGTTACTAGTACTGGTTCATGTTCTTTCGGGAATACCTCCAGCCAAGCACTGGGACGTGACACGTTCACACTTGCCGACCCCGACAGGGGTAAACTGGTCTTGCCATTCACGTTTCGATGGACGGTAAGTAAATATTTTTAATTAATTGCAGTAATTTTTCGTTTGCAAATTTCATATTTATTTAATACGTTTCAAAGCTATACTTATGTAAATAAAAGTATGAGAATAGGAAAAAAATAACTCCTAATTAAACAAAGTATGTTTTTACAAATGCGTAATAAAGTGTAGAAAATGATATGGAAAGGAAAATAGAAAATTCCCAAAGATATCAAAATCTTATTTATTTTTACATAATATTTTATAATCCAATTAATTTCGGTATACCCTATCATCAGAAGTATTATAATTGTAGGCAGTGCACAAGTCAAGGAGAACAGTAGTTATAATAATAATTTTTTTTGAAGTGCATTAATTTAACATCAACGGGAAGTTGAAGGTGTGTTTTTAATGCATTGTACTTTGAGCAATATGATTTAAAATAAACAATTAAGACAACGTGATTACTGGATAAACAAATTAAAGCTACTTGTTATATACCGCTAAGGAGGAACGCGAGTGGGGTGCGAAGTGCTCGGGGGGCGCGACGAATTTTTTACGTAAATGGGGTGCGTTTGCGCACGTTTCGCCCTTATAAACTTATATGGTTCGTCCGCCCGTTTTCGCGGGGGTGGGGGTGAATTTTGAAATAATCGTTTTTTCGAAAAAGCGGTCCCCCTAACCCCGTTGGGGGGGCTTAGACGCGACGCCCTCGGTCCCCCCCCCCCCTCGCCCCTTTTACTGGGTGCCAGGGGGGGCGGGAGATGGAAATCTTCCATCTCCCCCCTGGGGGTGACTTACTAGGACGACGTAGGTAAATATAATTGAGGGTTTTGGGGGGGGCCGTCGTTCGGCGGGGTTTAAAATGACGAGAATTCGCCGTCGAGATCGCCTCGATAGCTCTTCCCGTCGCGCGCGAATCCGATCCCCAAAAAGCCCCGGATTGGGGGGGGGTGGGGGGGGGGGAATTCCGAATATCGCATTTTCGGCAAAATCGCGTACGGAGGGTAATTCTACGTCGCGAACGACGCAAAAAAAGTCTTATGACCGATTTCGATCCGACGCGTCGTAACGACGCGGCGATCGTCGACGCGCCGAAAACGTTCGATCATCCGGAAAAAATAGTAACTATGCGGATTAAGGAACGCGCTTCCGTGGGGAACCGTCGTTGGGCGAGAGGTTTTTGGAAAAAATCGAGGGGGGGACTGGGGGGTCGGAGAGGGGGGGGCTAAATCCGATTATCGCATTTTCGGCAAAATCGCGTACGGACTGTCATTCTACGTCGCGAACGACGCAAAAAAGTCTTATGACCGATTTCGATCCGACGCGTCGTAACGGCGCGGCGGTTGTCGACGCACCGAAAACGTTCGGTGCGTCGACGGGCGGAAATAAATAGTAATAGGGCGGGGGAGGGGCCCGTGCGGGGGGGGGCCTTGGGGGGGAGAGGTTTTTGGAAAAAAACGGGGGGGGAATTGGGGGTCGGGGAGGATCGCAATGGCGCGGCTAATAATATACAATTTTTTTTTTCGAAAGAGGAGGATGCCTTGCACTGCGCCAAGCGGGCGCGTAGCGCACGCATAACTTATGCACATATCGGAGGTGGACCATTGGTTAGTCCTTTAGGTTATAACACTTGTTATAACTATGCTTCTCAACTGGTGTACTGCCTACGTTACCCCTAATGATGACGTAAGACGAAACTTTTGGTTTCAAACAGATTTTCCATGTCCATATGGTTCATGTCATATTCCTAAATTATGATACATGATGTTATATAAAAACATTTATTCTTTAAAGAAGATTTCGTTTTGTATTTAGTGATATTTAAATATAAAATAGTGTTGGGGTTACGAGGAAATGTTTGTTAATTAATTATTTTTCTTAATAATAATAAGCGTTAATTTACAGACATTTGAATTATTTGATGTTATTTGCAAAATATATTCTTACCGGATTTTATTTTAATGGAAAAGATATCATTAATAAATGGCAAAAATAAAATTGGCCTAAAATGAGATCCTTGAGGTACAATTGAAGTTGCTTACTTTTTAATCTCTGTATACAAAAAACTTTATGATGTCAATTTAACAGATATTCATTTAAGAAAACTATGTTTTGACTAACTGCTCGTTATGATATTTCGTCAGCTGATAGATCATTCAATCATAAATTGATAACGGAGTTTATCCAATAAACTAATGTTCATAGCTGTGATATTGAGAGTTACAGCCACAAAAGGAGGGCAAAAATTACAGTTTTTCCAGTATTACTCCAAAACTCCATTACCATTAGTTGATTTGATTACTGTTAAAATTACTATAGTCTTTTTAAAAAAAGTTTTGCTGCTTTTAATACAAGTCTCAGAATAATTGGACATTAGTTTATTAGACAAATCCCACTAGTTGATGTTACTTTTATTCACTCACACTGAATCATCCCGTATATAATGCGACTTTACGACTATATAAATTTTAGAGAGCTTTAAGAGTCATAATTTTAATTGTTGAAATATTTGTCGGTTTATCTAAGCTAACACATTTAGAATATGGCGTGTTTTAAATGTTTTACACTAAATAAAACCTTTGTTGAACAATCTGATAAGTTTAGTTAGAAACTGACTAAAGGTCTTGTTTTTTATGTTTAACCTGTTTAAACGATGTACATCTTCCTTTTGACCAACTCGTTCTTGACGTTTTTTGTACCATAAAACAAAATAAGAGTGTTTTTAATTTCATCCTTGTCTTCGAATCAAGTAAAGTGAGACGAAATTCTTTTGAGCAGTGCTTCAATAATGACGTGATAAGTCCTTACAGTTTATCTTTTTTTATTTCTTTTATAAAAGACAGGAATATAGCGTTTTTTGTGGATAGCAAGAGAGAGAAGCAGCAGGTAATTTGGATTAGGCCAGCTTTTAGTTAGTGAAGAATTTAAAGGGTCTCCTCGTTTATTTTGTTCATTAACAGTTCAATGTTATGGGATTTTTTGGATAGCGGTCGGCTCATTTTCATTATATAAATTAAATACGATAGTGGAGGCTTCCACATTTTATTTGTAATTAAAATACTGATTCCAACTTTTAATTTTTAATTCAATGTTAAAATACCATAAAGTACAAATTGGACAAAGCTTTAAATGTTGAAAGTTAAACTTTACCGTTTCTGGTTAAATCCATAAAAACATGACTCATGACGAATTTTTGCCATACACAAGAAGACAAAAATTATCGTTGAAATCTCAACAGTTTTGGAAGCATTTTCTAATCAAGATGTACATACTCTTCAAAAACAAAAGAAAAATAACTATACGTTCCGGATCAGTAGTAAGTTCGCATTATATGAGTGATATTGATTTATAAACGTATAAAACAATGTACTGCAAAAAAAGAAATTATTTATTTGCAATTTGTCATTGCTGTCATTGAAAGCATCAGCTTTTCCTAACGATGATTTGCCACGGCAAAGATTGAGGAAGGCGGGTCGTTAGAACGTGTGGCGGATGAAATATATTGCAGTAAAATCACCATTTTCTAAATGAATAGAAACTCCAGACTTGCATAGGAAAGAAGGTTCCGATGCTTCAAGGAAGTTAACACAAGCAGACAACGAGCAGTTAGTGCAATTTATTGGTGAACATCATTTTCGCTACTGCAAGAGCTGAAGTAGAAGAGACTAACTTCTCTGCGTCGAAAGGTTAAGAGAAGAAGCCCTCTTCAATTGCGAAGCAGTCAATAAGCCACGGTTGATCAAGGAAAATAAAATCAGAAAAATACAATTTGTAATCGAATATCTGGATCGATCACAAAATTTTTGGGACAGTGCCAGAGTTTCCTGGAGAAGTAATTTTTCAGTCCACATACAACGGGCAATTAAGGCTCTACCGGCTAAGAGGACGAACATTTGAGGAGGTCTACTTGCACAAAACCGACAGTAGCGGGTGTCAAACAACTTATATAGAGGTAAATTCACGAATGAAGAAGAAGCTAATAACAATTTTCCTTGTCTAATAACAATTTTCCTGTCTACGATTAATAGTTCAACATTCCAACCAGCGTTTCAGTACCGTCCAACATTCTGGTAGCGATTTCGGCACTCCACATACTATTGTCGGATAAATTGAAATTGACCAATGAGATAACTACAGGTGTCAAAATATATACCATACTGTTTAAACGCCACCGGGAGCGTTACGTTTCTCAAGCACTGAACTACGACAGCACAAAAACGGAATTAAATAATGCAGTTGATTCACTTCTTCACTTTACATCACTTCACTTTACCTCACCTCACATTACTTCTTCCTCTGAATCCTCGCCCTTCTCACCCTTTCAGATGAAGTACAAGCCTCGTTCAAATTTACAATAAATTTATTTCCACTATTTATATGAAATTTGGCAGTTTTGAAATAATCATCCTCAATTGTAATTACTTTCCTAGTTCTTTTTTCCCAATCTTCCTTGCTAATTTTTAACACTTCATTTTGAATTAACTCTACGACTTTCTTTCCTTTTCTGACATTTTTCTTCAATTTACACCAAATTAATTCAATTGGGTTGAAAATGCAGAAATGCGGCGGTAATCTCAACACTTTGTGGCCATATCTCTCCGCTACATTATCTATAATATACTTTTTCTCATAATTTTTTCGTTTGCAGGTCTTCCAAAAAAGTTGTGCTTTATTATAATTTTCCTCATAATGGAAATCATGTTCCATTAAAAAAATTTGCAACTCAACAGATTATTGTAAAAAAGATGATTGTAAACATTAAGGCAAATTTGTTTCGTTTGCTGGTTCAAATGTAAACGATTTTTTTTTCTGAAACACTTATGAGCTTTGAATTTATTTATCACTGTAATCACTATCACTTTCATTTTCACAAACACAATAAGATGCAGACGTAGAGGCCTCCCACGATCGAAACATTTTTACATCAAATACATACCTTCTTAAATTATTTTCAAAAACACATCAGCAAATTAACAGATATAAAATAATTATTACTCATATTACGCTATTACACAACTAACTTCAACACGATAACCTTCTTAAATTATTTTCAAAAACACACCAGCAAATTAACAGATATAAAATAATTATTTCTCATATTACACTATTACACAACTCCAACACGATAACGTTTTTAAAATATTTTCAAAAACACGCCAGCAAATAAACAGATATTAAATAATTATTATTAATCTTATAATATTATACATACAAATATATTAGCACTGCTAGAATGATTTGGTAACAAAATTAAGTGCGGCCCTAAAGTATCACAGCATGTAAGCTAAACTCCGCCTTGGTCGCGTGCCAGCAAACACAACAACACTTTGTGTGTATATGTACAAAAAATTATATAGATTTTTTTGTCGTATTTTTTGGACATCACTACGATCATAAATTACTAATTGTAAACAAATTAAAAGCGAAGGTATTGATTATTTCGAAAATAAAATGTTGACATATATCTCAAAAACTGTAAGAGATGCGGAAATAAACATTTGTCCATTCGATTTCTCTGTCTACTGGGCTAATAGGCGAAAGCCCGATTCCCAGCAATTTGGGACACCCCGTGTGACATGGCTCTGGATTAATTTTCAAGTACAAAATGTACCTCCGCCCTCTCTTGAAGTTAAGTTTTTTTTTTTTAATAAAAAGAAATACGAGAGTAATTAACAATTACCAAAACTGTGACAGTAATCTCCATATTTTGTTGGTCGTAAATAAGAGACAATTCTAATTATAAATTATAAACTAATTAATAGTGGACACTGATTTTATTTTTAATTAGTAAATTTTTTAAATTCCTCTTTTTATTTCTGTAATAAATTATTTTATTGTAGATTTTCAAGATATTCTGATTTTTTACGACTTTACTAACACTCGAACTAAGGAATCTGTAGTAATGAATATTATCGACGAGTCTTAAACATTACACACGTCACACACATCATGCACAATTAAAACTTGTTACTTTCAAGTACACTGATTGTAACATTTATTTACAGTTAACTGTAATATATAATAATTAATAAAATTAATTTATACAATACGGGTTTAAGTCGGACATAAACAACTTCAGGGAGTTATTAGGTGCCAATATTGATTTTGTTCGAACTTTTGTCACTATAATATTAAAATACAAATCAGATAAGTATAGAGTTTAAAATAATATATTATGTTTGTGTGCTACATTCCACCTTTGGCCATACATACAGTCTTGTTAGTCTGATATTTGTAAACTCGATTATATTGAAACTGTTCAAATGATATTTAGTTCCGCTGTGTTTCATACCGGAGCTACTATAATTTTTAAATCAATTGTTTGAGTAAAATATTACTGTGGTGAAAAGAAACCAGTTTATATATACAATTAACAAAATTAATACCTACCACATTTTCATCGTTAATTCTACAGTAATTGTTAATAATTATTTTTGGTATTACTTTTAATTGTGAAGAGAAAAAACCAAACATGTAAAATATGATAAATTCACTTAAGGAACAGATTGTTGTAGAATTTGAGCGGTTGTATAGACTTGTGAAATCAGATTGGAGAAAAACACGATAAATTACTAAAACTTAGTGGTTTCAAGCAAATACCGATACAAAAACCAAAAAATAAATTATAATCAATTATTATTATTACTTATATGCGAATGTCTTGAGGTGCAAGCTATTCGCATATAATTTTTATAGGAACGATTATTTTTTGCACTAATTTTGCTTTTTCGAAGAATTATCTTGGACTTAGACCCATTAAGTAAACCAGAATATGCATTTAAATAATGATGGCATTACAGTATTTGAAATAGCTCCCTTCATACTAGTACGAGACTATAATCTCCTTTTAGTAGGAAGCTATAAGTTTTCTTGTTTGGTTCTCTGATCGAAGCCTATCCAAGATATTTTTTATAACGATCAGATGATTTTAATCATTGAGACGCAACTTAGCGTGTATCTTAGATTTTAGGTATTTATTTATTGCCAATAGCTTGAGAATTGTCAAGTTTTAGTGCTACGCAGCCAAATTTCAAACACCCTTTTCCATTACACTAACAACACACCCTCTCCAAGCCATTGGCAAAGAAATAGAATACCTACTGAAATCTCAGATCCACGCTGGGTTGTGTCTCTTGTTAAACCTTTGTTCAACGCACTAATTATTCAAATTTCACCTTGGACAAGTTAATACAGTTTATACAGGAAGATGAAACCCTGTTGGTAACGAGGTTGTCAAACAATTAGGATGTGATTTATTACTTCAATAATACTTTCATCGTCTTGGTATTCCCCTATTACCTATTTGTGAATAATATTTTTGTGCAATCAAATATGTTATAATTAGGAGCTTTCTGTATACCCAATTGAAGAAAATGACTCAATAAATGCCGATATATTTATTCCTTATAGGATAATTATGCCGGTATTTTGCTAGTTACGTTTTATTGTCCGCACACAATAGCTTCGACAACTAGCAGACATACGAGACGGCTTGCCATTAAACTTGACTAATTGATGTTAATATGATAAATTAAAATTGCCATGTTTATTCAAATGATACCACCGCGTCACAAGTTCAGTTCCTGCACTAAGTTGCTTTTTTAATTTTATTCCGGATGACACGTAATGATCGCATTCATTCAGTAGCAATCTCGTAAATGACCATGTTAATTAGTTATTGTTATTATTATCAAAGTAAAATACTAAAAAAAAAGCACCAAAAGGGCATTAAATACTATAAATGTATCCAAAGGTGCCACAACAAGCTGCATTTAATTTAAACATTATCTTTTTCCTATGTAGAATTGCTGCCTCTAACAATGTTTTATACTAATGAAGATTTGTTCTCCATGAACTCGTCCATGAAGATCTACACAATACTAACAACACAGTCCTGTGTAACTAACATATTCTCGATATCTCCTACTAGTTTCCTTTTGGGGAAATAGCCCTCTTAGAAAATTCGGATCCCCTAAAACTAACAAGAGAAATACAATTGAACTATTTTCAATTATTTGATATCTGCATTATGCAAACGAAATTTGTTGGACACCCAATTATGGAAAAAGAAAAACAAGTTAAGAACGTTAACTTAAAGTCAATATGGTGGAAATAAATTTTGGTTTTAAAAACTCAAAGGTATGAAGTGACTAATTAGGGGTAAATAATTCAACAAAATTGAAAATGTTTTTAAACACCCTGTATATTTTTACACAAAAAATAAAACGTTCCACTTGCACATTTTTAAACTTTGTTCAATTCTAATACATATTCAAAAAAGCTCATAAAAAAAATCTTGCAAGTTAGTTTTTATTTTTTGTGCACGACTTAAAATAAACAAAGGTATTACTTTATACGTAATCGATCATTCTGTACTCGGGCTCAGGTTTTTAACGTTCTATTTTAGGCACATATTTTCGAATTGAATTTTTTTTTTTTAGCAGTATAACAGATTTGTATTAGCATTGCTGCTTTATACAGTATGTTTTTTTAAAATCACCTGCAAACGAGAACTAGAGATTTTGTAATCCAAAATAAGACAAAAATTGTTATAAATGCTTTTCCGAAAATGCTTCCTAACCGAGATACAGGTTGTTTAAAAAACATGTTTTTGAAGTTTTTTAATATTGCTCAAAAGTTAGACAAATATATTAAATTGAGATTTGGTACACTCAAACGTCTAACTGAATACAATTAATCACGATAATTAGAGTCAACTGACTTAATCCAGTGGCGTCGAATCTCTTAAGTTAGGTTTAATGTACTCAAAAAGAACACAAACGCATCCAACAGGAAGGAGGCACTTTGATTGAGCAGTAGGTATGAGATGAATAATTTCTTTTTTGATTTCTTTCATATATTTTTATTATGTAACGGTTAAGTGCGTTATTTTTTTCTAAATAAAAAAAGGTAAATTTAGTTTTCTATTAAATTGTGTGGTTGTTTACGTTAATAAAAATTATCTCAAAAACGAGGTGCCTAATCGAAAAAATCGGTCGCGGCTAAGTGCGCCTCGACAATACTTTCTCATCATCATATTTAAT
Source organism: Rhamnusium bicolor (assembly GCA_029963845.1). Taxonomy (NCBI): domain Eukaryota; kingdom Metazoa; phylum Arthropoda; class Insecta; order Coleoptera; family Cerambycidae; genus Rhamnusium; species Rhamnusium bicolor. Next base: position 71,289 of record JANEYF010003735.1, on the reverse strand, counting down.
TTGACGTGAAAGAAATAAATTATTCTAATTTAAAACATGATTCTCATTTATTTTATTTGTTTATATGAAATAAAGTAAATAACACAAAAATAATAAGATAAATGGCATAAGTGAGATAAATGGCACAAATAAGATAAATGATATAAATGAGACAAATGAAACAAATGAGCCAACTGAAACTAATTAAACAAATAAGATAAAGAAGATAAAAAGATAAATGAGATGTGTGAGGCAAACGAGATAAATAGAATAGGAAAATAAGAAAATAAATGATATAAACCAGATAAACCAAACAAACGGGGTAAAATAAATACAATAATTTATTTCCCAATCATTTCAAATTGGATACGATGAGAAAATACTGTTGAGACAGACTACTTTTTTTATTCAATGAATTTCATTTTACATTAGACCGTTTTCCTCAATAGCAGTTCATCTGATGAGAAATTTTCGTACTCTCATTTTGAACAAATACTTCCTCACCCCTCAAAGTTAGGAAGTTATGTATTCGTGAAAAATATTTTGAAAATTTTCATTGCATTTCTGGACGAATTTCGACGAATAATGACAATACACAAAATTTCAGACAGAAAAATTTTCTGTCTGTGTGTCTGTCTGTCTGGTTCGCGATAGTAGCTACAGTTTTTGAGATAAAGCTTTCAAATATGGTACACACATTCTAGAGGTCAAGGAAGAGATTGAGTTCGTTGATGAGGAAAATGGGTCCCAATTTTTGAAATGTCAAAAAATGTGACTTTCTTGAAACGTCAAAGTGACTTTTTTGAAACGTCAAAATGTGACTTTTTTGAAACGCCAAAAAATGTGACTTTTTTGAAACGTCAAAGTGACTTTTTTAAAATGTCAAAAAATGGATTTGAAAGAGATTTTTGGTCAAAATGTGTTTTTTGAAACGTCAAAATGTGACTTTTTTGAAACGTCAAAAAATGTGACTTTTTTGAAACGTCAACGTGACTTTTTGAAACGTCAAAATGTGACTTTTTTAGAACGTCAAAAAGTGTGACTTTCTTGAAACGTCAAAAATTACTTTTATTATAAACTCCACTACACGTCGAGTTTTACTACGGTGAGGAAGTTTTTATCCCCAAGTAATTGGCAGCGATTTTTTTATTTGAAACATTTTTTGATTTGACGCAATTTTTATTTTCTATTTTCGGATCTCAAATCGTCCATTTTCATCATAATCTGGAATTTGATTTTTTCTCACGACGCTAATACTTTCTCTATCAGTATAAATAGATGAGAAAGTACGAACACAGAAAGTGATTTTA